>JAYMZC010000090.1:0-122295 GCA_036346975.1 Drosophila prolongata | reverse complement strand
GGCTGTGCCTTGTCAAGAATTACGCATGTTGATGACCTTGGCGTCCTTCTTGACCCTAAACTTAAGTTTTGTGACCTTATGGTGAATAAAGCCAGGGAAGTACTTGGATTTATTAAAAGGTGGTCAAAGGAATTCGATGATCCCTATGTTACAAAGACTCTGTTCGCTTCACTAGTCCGTCCAATTCTGGAGTACTGTTCAGCAGTTTGGAGTACTCAGTATGGTGTACTTTTTATTATTTGCTTTACGGGGCCTTAACTGGAATGCAAGCCTTATTTTACCATCCTACTTTAGTAGAGTTCTCTTAATTAATCTACCATCTTTATTAAACCTTAGAACGATGCTTGGCACAACTTTTATTTATAAACTTATTCACGGTGATGTGGACAGTCCCGAGTTACTGGGTCGCATAAACTTCTCCGTGCCTAATAGAATAACCAGAAACTATGTTCCTCTTACTTTAAATATTTGTAGATCTAACTATGATATGCATGTTTACTGTGTAACGACTATAATAGACTATACCATATTATTTCTACTACCGACTCTTTGCCAAGCCTAAAAGCATTAATTTTATCTTACTTAGCACAAAATTAGTATTAGTATTAGTCTCGTACGTATTTTTAACTTAGTCTGTCCGCTTTTATATTGTCCTTTTTCACTTCTCGCGATCTCGTTTTTACGCCTATTGGGCTCCGCGCGTTACAAGCACTGCGTGGTGTTATAAAGGCTACTTGTTTGCGCTGATCATAGTGCATCAACGTCCGAAAGTACATGCAATTTTTGCGAATTTTACACGATTGCCAAACTTTGAAAGATGGGTCAAACATAATTAACAAACGCCACAGATTAACTTTTAACTTTGAGCACTCTATACCTGGTTGGCCAATCCGAGGCTTGAAACTTCCTGTGGGTTCTTCTCCAAGCAGCAGCAGCAACAAAGAGATCGGCAGACACTTCTAACGCAAACAGTTTAATAAATTGTTTGCCGTACCGACGCAAGTAGTTGTTATGCCAAAAATATAAAAAAATTTGCACAATCGCGAACGCTATTTCAATTGATCACGTCGGGGTCACCCTGAAAATTATTACGGTTTTGTATTAACAAAAGAAAAACATGTACTTGAATTGGAAAGAGCGACGACTTTATTTAAACGAAATATCGACGACGAAAGGGAGTGCGGTCAAGATCAGATTCAATGGAACACTGGCTTTTTAATTTCATTGTACATCTTAGACCTATGCTTAGCTAAAGGGGTGAGAGACGGGGCAAATCCGCAAGAGCGAAGCTTTATTGGCTCCCGCCTTACAACTAGAAAAAAAGGTTTAAATTAACGCGCCAAGTGCGCAAACGGGACTATCCCCAGAAAAAGTTACAATCTTTGGTTGAAGGTTTCCTCGAGTTCCCTTATATTATCCTGAAGTGTTTCATAACATTAGGTGTATTCTTGCTTCTGAGATGTGATATATCCTTTTTGTATGTCCCTTGGCACATTTCCTTTATATGCCTTACAGGAATTTGAGCGAGACCGTGAGAAAGGATCAACTTCCATTGGTTCTGGTACAGATTGACCCTGATTTTGTGATATTAAACTTCTTGTACTTTCAGTAGTGTCTTTTTCTGATGCAAATCCTTCTTATCTCTCGACTGCGAGAAAATTGGCTTTTTATAAGAATTTGGCATGGATTTTTGGACACAACAAATTATTTAAAAAGTTTTGTCTTCTCAATATGATAGTTTTTTAATCTGAATATTTTTATATAATTTGTATTCTGAAGTATAATAATATAAAAGCCTGAATATTTTTGTGTTTCTAAGGATTACGATTTGCTCATCGACCAGGTGCTGTTTTCTCGAAGATGATCTACAGCTATTGCCCAGAAATTTAGTCTTTAGATATCGAGGGCCACGTCCTGCAGCTATTCTTCAGAATTCGTTGTTGTTAAATAAATTTTTCTTTTGTTCACACAAAAAAAATGTTGCTTACATGTTTTGGTTGAGATGTTTTTTTGCCTTCGTTAAATGAAATTTTAAATTATCCTCGCACATGTTTTGGTTGAGGTTTTTCTCGGTTTTTTTTATTTTATGGGTTGGCGTTATTTTGGTTGGGCGCCAGTAATGACAAGACTAAGTTCCGTTGATCTTTATTATATATAGAGGGTCGGACATATGGACACGGCTAGTGCAGCTCGCTGGTGATGCTGATCAAGAATAATATACTTTATAAGGTAGAAAATGTGCCCATTAATACGTTGCGAAATTGAAAGTTCCAATAAATTAATTCAACAAAAATTAAATTTTTTAATGTTTTGATTTAGATTGACTTAGAATATAAAAAAAGGAAAATAAATCTATACCCAGCTGATGGCTTAATCAGCTCGGTGGCTATTCTGAAAAATTCTGTTCGAAAAAATATTATAGTGCGTGTACTGATGCACTTCTCTTAGTCTCTAGATTTAAAAGTCGGCTTATTCACATTTTGTTGTGACCAGGGGCCAACATGTATTCTTTATAAGATGTTTAAAAAAATTAGTTACTTAAGGAGGTCTTCTAGTCTAGAGGCTTGAATTTCGAGCGTTTTTTAACAATTAATAATATTTTTTCTATCCGTTTTTTTTGATCATTTGTTTATTAAACTTAAAGGAGTACATAAAAAAAATTTCAGAGAAAAAAAAATTGTTTTCATTAAGTTATTCGTTTTTGAAGAAGAGGGGAAATAAAGAGGCCGTGTCCTCGTCGCCATAATTTCTCTGCTTGTCGTTATTTGAAAAATAAAACAATGATAGATTCTTAATGAGTACGTATGTCGCTATGGCATGAAGCACCAAAAAAATTTTTTTCATGAAATGGCGGCTACTTAAAGAAAAAAGTCGATTTTTTTCATTAATTTTTCCATTTTGTCGAATTTTTAAGAATATTATAAATTTAAAATTTTTATTTTCTGTTGGTTCCGCCGATAGAGATATATTTAAAAAATATTCATGCCAAATTTTAAGTAAATCAACTGATTAGATCTTGAGATATAGTGGCGACCGCATCAAAAAAAGTAGTTTCGAGAAAAACGCGTTTAGAATACTACGTATAAATTACATTCCAGCTCCATACAAAGATCTTCAAACGATTAGTGTAGTATACTGAAAATAAGGGTATTGTTATAGAAAGAAGGAGAGAAAGTTATTCATACTAAGGTAGCCCGGGCTTCCAGCCATTTATTGTTCCAGTGGTTCGCTCAACCGGTCTAGTGGCCACGTCACTAAAACGGCTATAACTTTGAAATTAATTTGAGTTTTGAAAATCCTTTTAGGAAGATATTTTTGAATATCATAACTATCGAATTAGGAAAAAAAAATTTTCAATTAACATTATAATGTGTATGCTCATACATAAGGCTGGTAACAGCGAAAGCGCGAAAGAGGTTGTATATGCATGTATCGGCTGTTTGTGCGGCCAATCCATAGAAATATGCTAAGTTGCTTTTTTCATATGTTGGGCTCTGAGGCGCATTTTGAGTGATCGTTTTTCTGTCGGCCAACTGAGTTTATTGGCGGAGACTTTATGTTTAAGTAAGAACACAATAATAACACGATGTTGATATTGGTACAGTGGCTACTCGCTACAACGATATACTCAAACTACACATTCCTCCCTTTGAAAAAAAACGTAATAAAATGGCCAGTTTTATTTTTTTTTACAAAACGTGGGTTCACTCGGTTTACTTTGGTTATTATTGGTCTGATTGTATTTTAAATCCTTGACTGTTATTATAGAAAGCGCGTCGGCTATATGGTTGTATTTTCCATTAAGATATTATACAGTGAAATCATGGTCTTCTAAGTCGTCTCATGAGTGTTAATTTTGACCTGGTCATATCATATCATCATAAAAAAGTTAGTGGGGTATTGTCGGTTTTAACTGTAAAGTGCTTGCCATAAATATATGCACTGAAATGATTTATTGACTAATGGATATTGTTCTTGTTCTCTTGTTTTTTTGTTACTTTCTCATATTGTAAATTATCTAGATGCATATGGTACTGGTAGCTGAGTTTCATGCTTGTTCGCTTAAATCTGTTGTTATACAAAAATTCTTTATTGAAATCGAGATACTGTAATAACCGTTGTTTCATCAATTGAACTTTTAGATATTGGAATGCTTTTTGGCATTCATCTGTCCATTCAAATTTCACATTTATTCTACATAATCTAATTAGGAATTCAATTTTTTATAAAACGTCTGTAGTATTTGCAAATTGTAAAGAATCTTGTAACGATGCAGGCATTGACCGTATATTTTCTAAGACATCATATTTCTTGCTGACTTGTAAATGGGGGTATGGTATGGATTTTTTTGGACCTTTTTATAAAAAATTTTTTTCTGAATGCACAACATGTGAAGAATATTGCGTTAAAATTTTAGATCCATCCGAGTAAAACTTCTGAAGTTATGGGCAGTTGAACGTAGGTGAGTTAGCTCGTTTTGTACGCGATTTTTCGGTGTCCAAAACTTTAAAAGGTTTTCCTAAAAAGCCTAATAAGCTAATTAAGCCTAATACTCAGATCGACAAACGAGTATGCTAGAATAAAAACTTTAATATTTCCAGTGTGACCAAAATTTCGAGAGTTCATCAGATTTAAGCGCTCTATGGTCGTACTGTCAATCAGATGGGTTTGTTGACAATCAGTTAAAACTCAAATATCGTATTCCCGCAAATAAGAGCCTTTAAAATATATTATCAAATACCTTGCCAAGACAAGTCTGCCGCTGTACAAAGAAATTAAAAAACAAGAAAAGTTATATGTCAGCTATAGGATATAGTCGGCCGATTCCGGCCGTTCCGACTTATATACTGCGTGCAAAGGAAAGAAGGGTGTGTGCAAAGTTTCAATTCGATATCTTTAAAACTGAGAGACTAGTTCGCGTAGAAACAGACAGACGGACAGACGGACAGACGGACATGCTTATATCAACTCAGGAGGTGATCCTGATCAAGAATATATATACTTTATAGGATCGGAGATTTCTCCTTCACTGCGTTGCACACTTTTGACCAAAATTATAATACCCTCTGCAAGGGTATAACAATACAATTTAAATTTAACAGTTGTGTTTTTTAATTTACTGATAATTATTTGCTAATTTAAGGTTCATAGCTGCACTTTTATTGTGTTTTTCGTACATTCTTGACCTAAAAAACATTTTGCTCTGACAAGAGGCACCCCAGATAGTATTAATGTTATTTTGTCCTCACATGTAAACTCCTGCAATCGACTTTTGCTAGTTTTTGAGTTTTTCCCTTCATTTCTTATATGTTCAGTGAGAAGCGCACGCCAAAAGATTACATTTTTTAATCTTTTCGCTAGGGTTCAACGTAGTTACCTCTAGAAACATATTAACTAATAAAAATTTTTTTTTTGTTTTTTCTGATGATCCAGTAACGAGTTATGCTGTTCACCGCAAAACCTTTTTTCTTGTAGGCACCTACGGAGCTTTGCTGCGAACGTCTCATTTATTATTTTTTTTATGAAAATTTGTGATAAATAATTTGTGAATAATTATCTGACAATATCATGAAAATAGGCCTTTTTTGGCCGAATTAACCAATTGAAAATGAGCACAACAGCGTTATAAATGATACTTGGTAACAGACTGCAAGTGATCTTCGCGAACAACCAAATCGAACTAATATGTCTGCAGATTTTTGCCAGCCTGCAGAAAAAATAGAAACAGCTATTGCCTAACACTGTCCAACAAATCAAGTTCATTAAATATACATACTCTCGTTCTCCAAGGTGTTTTGCTCCATGTTGTGAGTACAGTACGTGAATGGCCTCTCCCTTCTGTTTAAGGACCACAGGGTCGTCAAACAGCCGATGCGCGATCTCCTAACAGAGCTGGTAGAGCTGCATAAAACGTCAGTGGCCTCCATTAAGCAGGAGGAAGCCACAGGAAAGGAGTGCAGGGAAAGTGCCACAGCGTGACAACAAGCTGTGTGGCAAAAAAACGATAGTAGCGACACCGAAAAGGGCAAGGGAGCCAGCAGCAGGCCAAAAATGTACGCCACCAATGAAGAGGGTACATCGGGAACGGCTACAAGACAAGCGACACGAAGATTTCCAGCAAGTAGCTGACAGAAACCCTAAGGGTATTTCAAAAAGGCAGCTCAGGGCCAGACCACACGCCATCGTGGTTGCAAGAGTCGTGTGTCAAGTGTCTTGCGTTTGGCCATATCTCGTCGAACTGCAAAGAAAAAACGGACCTGCGCGGAGCTTGTTCCAAGTGTGGTGGAAAAGACCACGAGGCCAGAAGCTGCAATAGGGACCCACATTGCTTACTCTGCGTGCAGAAAAGAGATCTCCCAACGAACCACGCGTCTGGGAGCTTTAAATGCCCAGCGTATGACGAGGCGGTAAAATCTCAACAAAGATGCTAAGGGTCATGCAGCTAAACCTTAACCACTGCAGGGTGGTTTGGTCACCCAAACCATTTCCGAGCTTAAAATAGACCTGGCAATTCTGAGCGAACAATACAAAGCAATTAGATCCAACACTTGGGTCACGGATCAATTGGGAAAAGCAGCAATCTGGACATGTGGGCAACCGGCCCAACATCTAGCATGCGCGAAAGCATCAAAAGGCTACGGAGTCAGCCTCAACAAACGCCAGAGGAAGAGTGGTCACTGAGACGTTCGCATCGCTGGACGTAGTCCTACAAAACACGGGTTCCACCCTTACATTTATTAGAGCGGGAGCGCAGTCCATAATCGACCTCACCTACGTAAGCGCAAGCTTGGCGGCGACGGCGACCTGGGAAATTAGCAAGACCTACACTGCGAGCGACCATAGTGCAATTATAAGCACTATCCGCACGCGAACCGCCACACCGACAATTACTCGAGGACACTACAAAGAAAATACGCTCGTCATACCAGCATTTAGAGCGGCCCAGGAAGGGATGGAATTAGCGGAGAACGAACGGGCATTGATGGAAAAGGTCAAGTAAGCCTGCGACGCCAGCATGCAGCGCAGTAAAAGCTTCAAGGGGCGCAAGACAGTCTACTGGTGGAACCAAGCGATTGAGGAGGCACGCCGTGAATGCATGAGCGCTACCATAGGGCCCGCGGAACCGAAGCCTTCCATATACTTAGGGAAGTTTTCACCCAAAAGAAGAAGATCCTAGAGCGAGAAATAAAAAGCAGCAAAAAGCTGTGCTTCCTGCAACTTTGCGATGAAGCAGAAAACGACTTGTGGGGAAAGGCCTACAAGGTGGTCATGAAAAAAACCAACGCCGTTAAAAACGTGACCCCAACAGGCTCCGAGAAACTGGGAGAGATAATAAGGCACCTTTTCCCAGCGCAGGAAACGAGGCAAGCGGAAGCGTTCGGTGACCCGGTGACCCTACAGGAGCTGGTCAACATAGCCCAGAAGGTACCAAACAACAAGTCACCAGGGCCAGATGGGATCCCAAATCGGGCACTCAATCTGGCCATCAGCATGTACCCGAGCACCTTTGCCAGTGCATACACTAAGTGCCTGGCCCAAGCCTGCTTCCCAGTACGGTGGAAACAGCAAAAGCTGGTGCTTATACCAAAGCCAGGAAAAGACAAGGATGAACCGTCGGCATATAGGCCCATTTGCATTCTAGACACGGCCGGCAAAATACTCAGTGCAAGACTCGGAGAGGTAATAGAGGCTGCCGGAGGGCTCTCAGAAAGTCAGTATGGCTTTAGAAAGGCTCGCTCAACCCTAGATGCACTGGAAGCCGTGGCCGTGCCTGGCCATAGAAGGCAAAAGGTTGCTGGGAGGAAACAAACAATACTGTTTGGTGGCAACTCTGGACATCAAAAACGCCTTCAACTCGGCATCCTGGAGCAGAATAATGGCCTCACTGGGATGAAGATCCCAAAGTACCTGCAGGCGATTGTTAGCGACTACCTGAGCGACAGGTGGCTCCACTACGACACGGACGAACAACCTCAACGCTACAAAATCACAGGAGGAGTTCCACAAGGGTCTGTCCTAGGCCCATTATTGTGGAACACCATGTATGATGGTATCCTGCGACTAAACTTCCAGCATGGCGTAAACGTTGTTGGCTTCGCGGATGACGTCGCGGTCATATTGGTAAAAAAGTCCATAGCCGAGGTAGAAAGCTCTACAAACGCAGCAATCAGCAGGATAAGTGAGTGGCTACAAATCGTGGGACTTGAACTGGCTGAGCAGAAAACCGGGCGGTACTCATCAGCAGCAGAAAAAAAGTGGAAACGGCTCAAATCACTGTGGGCGGAGCCCAAGTGGAGATGAAAAGGGCTATAAAATGCCTAGGGGTCATGCTGGACACCAGGCTGTCCTACAGGGAGCACCTGCAGGCGACTCATAAGAGGGCACAAGGAGTTACGATGGCAGTGTCCCGAATGATGCTTAACCATAGAGGCCCAAAATCCACGAGCAGGAAGCTACTGTTTAACGAAGCAAAGTCGTCCATCATGTATGCAGCACCAATATGGGCCGAGGCGACAACAAAAAAGAGCTACACAAAGGGTATAGAGTCGGACTACAGAATAGGAGCTCTTAGGGTAGCCTCCGCCTTCCGCACGGTCGCTACAGAGGCCATTCTGGTCATCAGTGGAATAACACCAGTCGAGCTCGCAGTTGTGGAGGCCATGGAGAACTTCGAAGCGAGAAAAGTAGCTGATACACAGGCGGACCACCGCTTGGCAAAACTAAGGTCAAGAACAAAGTCCCTTGAAAACTGGCAGCAAAGATGGGATAGGGCAGAAACCAGCCGGTGGACGCACCGACTCATCCCCAATATAGCGGCTTGGGTAAACAGACGACACGGCGAACTAACGTTCCATCTGACACAGGTGCTGAGCGGACATGGATGCTTTAAGGAGTATCTACATCGCTTTGGCCACGAGACAAGCCCAATCTGCGATGCCTGCGGAACAGTGGAAAATGCCGAACACGCACTAACCACTTGTGTCAGATTCGGAGAAGAGCGCCGAAGAGCTGAACAAATCCTGGGGACCCCGATCACAGTGGAGGGACTTGTTCCTAGTATGCTGGAGAGTCAGGATAACTGGACAGCTGTATGTCGACGGAACTGAGGCGGCTAGAACGCATAAGGAACGAGAGGCCCTAAATAGACCAGCCAGCCTTGCTAAGCAATGCTTCACGGCAGTCCCGCAAGTCTGGATATTATATGTATATTTATTTTTGTCTATGTATGTAATTTATGAATAAAAAAAAAAAAAAAACACTGTTTAAACAACATAAATATTGCAAATAAGTATTGCTGGAATAAATAAAATATATATTATGTACACTGGGTACATTGTACTCTCGATGTGTGCATAAACAAATTTAAATGGTTCAACCTTTTAATTATCAAAAAGGATTTGGTTATGACTATAAGCCGTAATATCGAGTGATGACACGTCTGGGGCTCGCCGAATCGTTGTCGTAAGGTTGCCCATATCTCCCATGTTAGCTTCGATGTGAACGGTCCTATATTTTTTCTGCGCTCCGAATTTGTATTTTGTTTCGTTATATCCCATCCGTGGGCTTTATGAAAACATTTTCACAGACACCCATTGAAATATCCATTTAAATTCCGTTCGCTTCGCGAGTGAACTATATTTATTTTGTGCACATCTATTTTAATTTTGTATTTTTGTTCTCAGTTTTTGGTTCTTGCAACTCCGCCATATTTCATTTGTGCGTTATTCGTCGTATGTCGTGGTGCTGTTTTTGGTGTTTTGCATGCACTTTAACTAAATAACGCTTCCGCTCTCTCGCTTTCTGTTTCTAAAGTTTTAAGCGGTCCGTTTCTGCGCTCTTGCGTTTTTTTTAGCTGCTCGCTTACAAATTTCTGTTTCTGCAACAAATGCAGCCTGGTTATTAGGGCTGACCAATCTAACATGACTTGCTGGCTGTGTGGAAACATGGTGCACACCAAGTGCGATAGGGCACTATAAGCTATTATTAGCGCAAAAAAGCCGCTGGTGGTAAGCAGCAAAAGGGGAACATCCCGCATCTTTAATCAAAAGAATAGCAGAGAACTATGGCGGATCAGCAGCTGGTTACACCAAACTCAAATGTTGCTAGGATCAGCAGCTTATAATGTAATGTAAAAGTGTAATGCATGCAACTAGGGACTTACCATATACGAATTTCGATTTGTCCGCTGTGGTTTCACAAGAAGTGCACCCACCTATCCCTCATAATTTATTTACGCCGCCACAAGAGAAGTCCGAAAACCGTCTCAAATTAATTCTGCACAAACTATGTCTGCACCACCAAAATCGCTTTTAGTGGTTTTTACTTACGAAACAAATTTTCGTTTCTCGGCTTTCTTCTGTTGAAACAAATAATAAAAATAAGCCGATAGTAAGGGCGGAAAAGCTTAAGTTTTCTTATACTAGGGACATTTCATCTTTTGAGATAACTGTCCCCAAACGTTCTTTTTAAAGACATATGCTCTGGCAACTTTTGGCTGGATAATATGTTTGTAAAAGAGTTCGAAGCTAAGATAAAAAAGAAGGGTCTTCATAACAAACTCCACTATCTGAAGATTATAAAAAAACTGGTAATACCAAGTTCGTTTGAATTCAGAAGCCAAACTCTCAGTTGAATTCCTGAAGGTGATTTTAACGACAGCCCCAGTCGATTTTCATACACAATGATGCATGCAGCATTGGAGTTGGAGGAGTGCTATTCCAGTGAAACAAGGAAGTCAGAAGAAGCCAGCCCCCTCTTGCCATCCTAGCGGTTCACCTGCATCACGGATCATGCAAGCTTAAAATGGTTGATGTCGATGGTGTTATCAGATTTTTTGGTCAGGTAGCAAGAATGTTGTGGCGAATACCCTTTCTCATGGCGTGGAGGATCTTTGGGTGGATCAAACCGAGTTGTTAGGTTTAAAACGGTCGAGTTCGCTACATAAGATTACGTGCAGTTAGTCACAGACGTGAAGAACAATAAGCAGGTCGAAGGCAAACTCATCTTTAAGTGGGTAGGGAACCCCAATCTGGATGACGAGCTCGATACATGACCAGACATGACTATCCAGGTGTGCCAGTTTAGCAGCAGATAGGACGAATGCAAACAGTTCAAAGCGTCAAACGTTCACAGTCTCAACTCTATTAGTGATAGTTGAGACAGTGAGACCGCTCTTAAAGCTACATAAATATTTTGTGAAAGTATCCGAAAAAAAAGCATTCATACTTCATAATAAACAACAGCCGGAGAGTGCAGACGTGTTTTGCGCGAGTTCCGGAAAAAAAACCGCTCAAAAGTGAAAAACAATAACTAAAAATACTGGAGTGGTGTAATAAAGGGCAATCTTATTGCTAAAAACAGTAAATAATAATTAGTGCTATGTATAAAACTAGTGCAAAGTTATTATAAAAACTAAGAAGTGCCACGAGTGATAGCTCAATGAGCGGCGATTCAAAAAAATGAGAGTTGAAGCTCCGTAGACCAGAGAAACAGTTATATCTCTTATTTCTCAACCCGTGATACAGAAGTAGAAAGAACTTCTTCAAAGAGCACTCAGCCCTACTGATCATTGACAGTGCGAGAGCAGGGTCTTGTTCTCCCGCCCTACTCACACCAATTTCCCACTTCATGGAGCTTGCAGTGTAGAACCCCAGCTTCGACTCACAGCTCACCAGCCACGAGCACTGCGACCTCGTTAATTTTCTGCAACCGCAGCCACTGCAACAACAACATCAACGGTCGCCGTTAACAACAATGCGTTTGCAACTTCTGCAGCGCCGAATAAAACTACAAAGCCAATTGTAAGTATGAGTGCCCATATCGGCAATATCAAACAACAACAAGTGGGTCCGGCTATGCAGACTGGCATGGACCGTTACATCCAAATCAAACGGAAGCTAAGCCCGCAAAATAAAATGGTTGGAAATAAACCAAAACAAAATTGCCCTAATAAAGGCAGCGAACAACCAGGGGCCTCTAGTAATAATCAATCCGAATCTGGACAGGCTGTTCAAAAGAAACCAAAGCCCCCACCAATTTACATAAGGGAACCGAACTCAAATGCCATAGTAAAGAAAATTGTTGCGCTGGTCGGGAATGACAACTTTTATGTTACTCCTCTTGTTAAAGGGAATATTTATGAAACAAAGCTTCAAGCTAAAACTGAAGATCAATTCAGAGCTGTAACTAATTACCTAGACGAGGCTAGGAAACCCTACTACACGTACCAGCTCAAGAGTAGCAAGGGCTTGCAAGTAGTGCTAAAGGGCATATAGCCCGACGTATCCACCAATGAGATAAAAGAGGCACTGAAAGAAAAAGGATTCTTCTCCAAAAATATTATTAATATTATCAACAAAAATAAAAGCCGCAACCACTCTTTAAGGTCGAACTGGAGCCAGAAAGCAGAGCCTTGAAGAAAAATGAAGTGCACCCGATCTACAAACTGCAATTCCTGTTGCATAGAAGGATTACTGTTGAAAAAACCGCATAAGCGGAATGGCCCGCTGCAATGCATAAACTGCCAAGAGTATGGACACACCAGAAACAACTGCGGGCTTCGTTCAGTCTGCGTAGCTTGTGGTGGCTTCCACAAATCCGAACCTTGCCCTGCAAGCAAAGAAGACCCAAAGACAAAGAAATGCGCTAACTGTGGAGATAACCATACCGCAAACTACAGAGGCTGCCCGGTCTATAAAGAGCTGATGAGTCAGTTTCAACAAGCAAAACAAGCACGTTCCCAGAATGCACGAAATGCGTACGTGCTATCCCAAACCACACCTAATGTTTTCTTTGCGAAAGCAGCCAGATCTTCATTTGGGCCTCTCAACACAAATGGGGGAGTTTCATACGCCAGTGCCCTAAAATCAGGACTTGCCAATCAGACGGGGTTCCCACAAGCTCAATGCTCTGAGCAAAATATAATAACACCTCAGCAAGCAATAGGACAAATACCAAACAGAATGGAAACCATGATGCTGACTTTACAACAGGGTATGATGGAATTTATGTCATTCATGAAAACAACAATGACAAACCTAATGCAAAATCAAAACATTTACATTTAGATGTAATGCTGCTGGCAGAAACCCATCTCACAAGTAAATACAACTTCCAAATAAGAGGTTATACTTCATACCGCACAGATCATCCGGACGGTAAGGCACACGGAGGAACTAGAATCCTAATCAAGGAACGCAATTAAGCACCACTTTCGTCAGAGGTTTGCAACAAATTATTTGCAGGCTACATCTATAAAACTACGAGCAGGCAACGGAAGTATCACTATAGCCGCTGGCTATTGCCCACCGCGTTTTACAATAACTGAAGAGCAATTCTTGGACTTCTACAATTCACTCGGAGATCGCTTATAGCAGGAGGAGACTACAAACGCCAAGCACACGCACTGGGGATCAAGACTCGTGACGCCCAAAGGAAGACAAGTGTATAAAGCAATCATAAATTTGAGCAACAAACTCGACTATGTCCCCTGGCAGCCCCACATATTGGCCAGCTGACCCCAGAAAACTCCCGGACTTAATTGACTTCGCTGTGACCAAGAACATCCCAATAACTTTAGTAAGCGCCAAATCGCTATCGGACTTATCATCGGACCACTCGCCTGTTCTAATAACTCTCCTTCAAAGCCCGAAAGTAATCGAGCACCCCTTCAGGCTGACCTCGACTAGAACTAACTGGCTAAAGTACAAAATGTACGTAAGTTCCCACATTGAACTAACACCACAGTTAAACATAGAGAACGACATCGACTTCTGTGCTGATGTCCTGGAGTCAGTACTCGTGGCAGCAGCCAAAATCTCAACACCAGAAGAGACAATCGTGCTTAGCAACGAATACAAAACTAATCTGCAAATCGAACAACTGATTTGGGAAAAACCACGTCTACGACGCGCTTGGCAATCCTGCAGAACGCCCCATTCGAAGCAACTCTATAATGATGCCACCCGCAGACTCACCAAAACCCTCAAGCAAGAAGAGGAGCTTGCGCAGCGCCGGTACATCGAGAAACTGTCGCCGACCAGTACAAAGCATCCTTTGTGGAGAGCTCACCCAAATTTAAGCTCTCCGATAGAATCAGTCACTCCGATTAGAAACTCCTCGGGTACTTGGGCCCGCAGTGAAGAAGACAGAGCCGAAACATTTGCTTTACACCTACGAAATGTATTTCAGCCGAACGCCGCCACAAACTCTCTTCAACTACCGCCGCTTAGCTCTGAAATTGCAATTAACCCGATTTTGTTCCAGGCACCTGAAATTGCTAACGTCATTAGGAAGCAAATAAAACCGAAAAAGGCTCCACGGGGCGACCTAATAACCCCAAAAATGATAATTGAACTTCCAAACTGCGCAGTGGATGTGATATGCAAGCTATTTAACGGGATCACAAAACTTGGCTACTATCCAAAAAATGGAAAAAGTCCGTAGTTATAATGATACCGAAGCCTGGGAAAGACCACACAATTCCCTCATCGTACAGGCCAATAAGCTTAATATCGTGCCTGTCCAACTTACTGGAAAAATGCCTGCTCACGCGCATTACACCATATTTAAGAGAAAAAAACTTAATCCCGGCACATAAATTCGGGTTTCGTGAAAGCCACGGAACCATCGAGCAAGTCAACCGGATAACTTCAGAAATTCGTACAGCCTTCGAACATCGGGAATATTGTAGTGCGATATTCCTCGACGTCTCTCAGGCATTCGACCGAGTGTGGCTTGAAGGCCTTATGCATAAAATCATAACATTACTGCCAGAAAACACTCATAAGTTACTTAAGTCGTACCTCTACCACAGTGTCTTTGAGGTTAGATGCAATACAACGAGTATAACATTGAAGCCGGAGACCCACAAGGTAGCGCCCTGGGGCCTACCCTGTTTGTCCTATACACAGCAGACATCCCTACGAACGAGAGGCTGACTGAGCCGCTCGATATGCCCAACTAGAGCAACAGGTCAACTGGCTGATCATTTGGTGGAAGTTCAGAAGTGGCTATCAGACTGGCGAATCAAAATTAATGAACAAAAGTGTAAACATATAACGTTTACCCTTAACAGACAATCGTGCCCCCCGCTAACTTTGAATAGTACGCAGATTCCCCAAGCCAGCGATGTAACATATCTCGTCGTCCACCTCGACGGACGCCTAACCTGGCGGAGGCACATTGAATGCAAGAAAGTACATCTCAGACTTAAAGCTAGCAGCCTACACTGGATTATAAATTCTCGATCACCCCTGTGTCCTGGACTTTAAAGTTCTTCTATACAACTCCACCCTTAAGCCCATTTGGACCTACGGCTCCCAGCTCTGGGGGAACGCGAGCAACAGCAACGTTGACATCATACAGCGCTCACAATCAAAAATCCTGTGAACAATCACTGGGGCACCATGGTATGTTCGGAACGAAAACATTCACAGGGATCTGGGCATACCACCGGTCAAAGAAGAAATAGCAAAGCAGAGAGCGGCCTACCATAACAAGCTTACACTGCACCCAAATAATCTCGCAAGGAACCTAAGACGGGTTTCGAACAGTACTCGTCTGCATCGTAACGATCTACCCAGCCCAGCAATAAATATTAGGGCCCGTTAGTCTAAATTCAGTCTACATGACTGTAAGTTAAGTTATATGCTTAAGATTTAATATACTTATTGTTAGTCTCATATAAAGAAGATTCAATAAATAAAGCATATATTTAAAAAAAAAAAAAAATACTTTTGTTGATTAATTTACCCTCCCTAGCCAACCGTAGAACGATGCCTTATACATGGTGATATTGACTACCCCGACTTGGTAAGTCGGCTAAACTTTTCTGTGCCAAGTAGATTAACTATAAATTATATTCCCCTAATATTAAATCATTGTAGATCTAACTATGCCATGCATGAGCCCTTTCAGAGTATTGTGTTCTGACTATAATAGATTTTTTCCTAAAATCTCAAATCTTGACTCTCTGCCGCTCTTAAAACGATTAATACTAGGCACAAAATTGATCTTACTATTACTTTTTTCCCCGGACTTTTACCTATATTTCCTTATCTCGCGTCTATCTTCTCGCGAATCGTGCCGTACGATGCACGGCTGCGCCCCTCGGTCGGTTGGGCGGGTAAGTGGACCGTGGGACTCCGCGCGAAAAAAAAAAGCCTATATATAATATATGAACGCCATGAAAGATTCGACGGTGTCAAACGTGGTTTCGAAGTGTTCTGCAAGATCGGAGTGCGTGCAAAAAAAAAATTCTGACAACTTCAGTTAAGATCAATGGTTAAAGGATTTTTAATAAAAGATTGATGTGACATTCCGGAATACTGTTGCCTACTAAGCCTCGTCAAGAAGTGTACATGCGGAACGTCGTGCTTAGCGACTTCAGCCAAACATTCAATGACCAATTCGGGGTAACAATGCTTACTTGTGGATCGCTACAGGGCCTAAGTCTTGGATATGGTAAACACATACGCCAAAGACATCAGGTTGTGATCTGAATGGATGAACAACAAGGTACACAAACCAGATCGTAGCTACTTCCCGTCATGCGTGGGCCCCGTGTTGTGCACCGTTGGCACTGCATTTTTGTATCAACACCGGCTTGAAGTCCAGATCCAAATGCTCACAAGTATTCCTTCGCTCGTCTAAAACTCTAAGTTAGCGACTCTCGGGATCCATGGGGTTACATTTTAAATAAAAAATCATCTGGAAAATAAATAAATGTGTGGGTACGTGGTGGTCGTTTTAACAAAGACACAGATGCAATAATAATTATTACGTCTTTGTTTTGAAACACGCGACTTTCACGTTTAGTGGCAACTCTTTGTATATAATAACACATGTCGTCCTTTTGGACCTGAAACTGAAGTTTTTATCATATTTCGCCCATTGTTAATAAAGTCAGAAAAGTGCTTGGTTTTATTAAAAGGTGGTCAAAAGAATTTGATGATCCTTATATATGGAGTATGGGTCTCCCGTCTGCAGTCCACAATACGGAATGTATTCCTGGTTGCATTATATCAGTACAAAAAAAATTCAATACGATTTAGCGTCGCTTGTGAACAGTTGTGTTTACCTTTGTGCTCTGAGTTTTTTGTATTTTTTCAGTGATTTGTGCGAGTGTTTTGTGTTTATTTATTTAAAAAGCTTAACTTAATATCTGTGTTAGAAATTTTAAATAGATCTCCCAGTAAACGGGTATGTGTTTATAATTGTTTTAACATTTCTATTAGATTTGTTTAATCTCGTAGCTTTGTTAGTGTAATTTACGCTCTCTATACTTGCTAGAACTCTTTTTACTCCCTCTCAATCTCTCCCGCTCTATTTTATAACTGTAATTTACTCTCCAGACTTCTGGTAGACTTTTCGTTTATTTCTCTAACTCTCTCTCTCTCTCTCTTGCATGCTTTACATTGCATTTGTTTATTGATTAAAGTTGTTGTGTTGCACAAGCCACTCTTAGATTTATTCTCTCGTGCTCTCTTTATTCGATTTAATTCGTGATCTCGCGCTCTTACTTTTTCGTGTTTTGTCCCCTAGTGGTTTTTGGATTTGATCCCAGTGCCAAATTTACTTTGAGGTATTTTTCATATTCTTATTATACCCTTGCAGAGGGTATTATAATTTTGGTCAAAAGTGTGCAACGCAGTGAAGGAGACATCTCCGACCCTATAAAGTATATATATTCTTGATCAGGATCACCTCCTGAGTTGATATAGCCATGTCCGTCTGTCCGTCTGTCTGTTTCTACGCAAACTAGTCTCTCAGTTTTAAAGCTATCGAATTGAAACTTGGACACACCCTTCTTTCCTTTGCACGCAGTATATATGTCGGAACGGCCGGGATCGGCCGACTACATCCTATAGCTGCCATATAACTGATTTATCGGAAATGCCATAACTTTGGTGTTTGTAAAGTTAGGCAGTTGGGGTTTTCTATGGGTTTTATATTTTGCCAATCAATCCGACCTACCAAATTTCATAAGGATCGGCCGACTATATCCTATAGCCGCTATATAACTGATTGATCAGAATGCTATAACTTTGGTGTTTGTTAAATTAGGAAGTTGTGATTTTCTATGGGTTTTATTTTTGGCCAATCAATCCGACCTACCAAATTTCATAAGGATCGGCCGACTATATTCTATAGCTGCCATATAACTGAACGATTGGAAATGCCATAACTTGGGTGATTTTAAAGTTAGGAAGTTGGGATTTTTTATGACTATTAAGAATATTAAGAATATTAAGAATACAACATATGAATAATTTTGGAGAATATAGTGCTAGGCTTAAAAGATTACATTTTTTATTCTTTTCGCTAGGGTTCACCCAAAGTTCATTTCAGCAGACTGTTAAAGCCTAGTATCCAGATCGACGAAAACCGTACGCCAGTCATGAGAGAGAGCGAGAGGCAAACAGCTGGCGTTCACTTTTCGTCGGGCCTTTATTTCACGTCGGTCTCCTGATCGACGAAAAAAATACCAGAAAATTCCTTAGCGTTGCCAGTCAGCGGAAATGAACTTTGGTGAACCCTAGCGAAAAGAATAAAATATTTAATCTTTTGGCATGCGCTTCTCACTGAACATTATAAGAAATGGAGGGAAAAACTCAAAAAAACTCACAAAAGTCGATTGCAGGTGTTTACATGTGAGGACAAAATAACATTAATACTATCTGGGGTGCCTCTTGTCAGAGCAAAATGTTTTTTAGGTCCAGAATGTACGAAAAAGCACAATAAAAGTGCAGCTCTAAACTTTAAATTAGCAAATAATTATCAGTAAATTAAAAAAAAACAACTGTTAAATTTAAATTGTATTGTTTTTTAATTTATTTGTACAGCGGCAGACTTGTCTTGCCATGGTAGGCTATAGGAAGTATATGTGCTAGAAAGATGCATTTTAAATAAATTTGCTGACTTAAAAACTTTAATCTTTCCAGTGTGACCAAAAGTTTGAGAGTTCATCAGATTTAAGCGTGCTACGGTCGTACTGTCAATCAGCTGGGTTTGTTGACAAGCAGTTAAAATTCAAATATCGTATTTGCGGGAAAGAGCCTTTAAAATATATTATCAACTACCTTGGCAAGACAAGTCTGCCGCTGTACTAAGAAATTAAAAACAATACAATTTAAATTTAACAGTTGTTTTTTTTTAATTTACTGATAATTATTTGCTAATTTAAATTTCATAGCTGCACTTTTATTGTGTTTTTTCGTACATTCTGGACCTAAAAAACATTTTGCTCTGACAAGAGGCACCCCAGATAGTATTAATGTTATTTTGTCCTCACATGTAAACACCTGCAATCGTGTGAGTTTTGAGTTTGTGAGTTATTGAGTTATTTGAGTTTTTCCCTCCATTTCTTATAATGTTCAGTGAGAAGCGCACGCCAAAAGATTAAATTTTTTAATCTTTCGCTAGGGTTCATCAGTCCGCAGACTGGCAACGCTATGGAATTTTCTGGTATTTTTTCGTCGATCAGGAGACCGACGTGAAAAAAAGGCCCGACGAAAAGTGAACGCCAGTTGTTTGCCTCTCGCTCTCTCTCATGACTGGCGTACGGTTTTCGTCGATCTGGATACTAGGCTTTTAAAGTTCATACACACATAAATTTTTTACCTAAGAAACACTTTGTTCTGACAAGAGGCATCCCAGATAGTATTAATATTATTTTGTCCTTACATGTAAACTCCTGCAATCGACTTTTGCGGGCTTTTTGATTTTTTTCTCCATTTTTTAAAATGGAGAAAAAAAGCGCACGCCAAAAGATTAAATTTTTAATCTTTTCGCTAAGGCTCACCAAAAGTTCATTTCAGGTGGTTGGCAACGCGAAGTAATTTTCTGGAGTTTTTTTTTCGTTTATCTGAGTACGTGACGAAAAGTGACCGCCAGCTGTTTGCCTCTCGCTCTGTCTGATGAGCGACGAACAGTTTTCGTCGATCTGAGTACTAGGCTTTAAAAAATAAGTTTAGAAATTTTAGTTTTGGGTAACCCTATAATATAAGGCCAAAAAACGTTATTGATATTAAATGATTTGTTGCTTTTAACTGGGATTTTATCTGCCCAAAAACAAAAAAAAATATTGAAATAAAAAAAATCCCTAAACTAATTCAGGAGAATCATAAAACATACGCGACTGTTGAGCACCCGATCAAAATTATTGAGTGCTTTTGCACTTGTGACGTTTCCACTCAAGAACTAGAATTCCACTCCAAAGTACTTTGCGGAGAGACGATTTGCCCTGGAATTCTGATTCCCTTCTCCCGATCATCCGCACGTCTGGCCGTGGCCGTGAAATTTGACTTTTTTCAGTTCTTGCATTCTCTTTTTTTTCCTTCACGGTTACCTAACTAATTTGGGACAGTGGGGCAAGGGTTGGAGCAAAGACCAATATAAGACCAATATATATAGGTCTTTGGTTGGAGACCACTAGGCTTTAAAGTTTAAACTATTACTCAGGAAATATATATATATTTTTGCTTATTTGTGAAATGTCACTCACCACCGTGTTGGATATCCATCGCCGAAAGCGCTTCCGTGAGGTTTCCCGTGGAATTTTATAACAGAAAAGAAACCAAAAAAAAACCACTAATATACCCACTTTTACGGGGTCAGGGTTTCATGATTCCTCTCTCGCGGTTTATTTTGTGTGACTCTCCTCTCCTTCTTTTACTTTATATTTTAACACTTATACACCTTACACTAATTCTTAATCTATTCCTCATCTGATTCACTAGCACATTTTCTTACTTTTTAATATTTTGACAAATAAAATATTTAAAGGCCCCCTTTGTCTCGGATGCTGAGGAAGTTTCCAACTCGTTGCCGTCCTCCTCCCGTCGTTTTCTTCTCTTTTTGAGAATTTGATTGCTTCTCTGCTCGATCGCTTCCGTAACTTTTCAGCTGCGACGGCGAGTTTTTCGACCTAGGCATTAACCGCCAAACCTAATAAAAACAAAAAAATCCAGATTGCTTACACACATGTATCCCCAAATTTTTGTTGGCTCACCCTTAGACTTCCAATTAATCGGCTTTATATTTGCTGCACCCACTGAAAACACACTTCACTTAATTTTCTGCTCAGGCTGCTAACTTACAGAACACAACTGCAAGTAGCTCTGTTTCCTCTTTTTCTCCGAAAACCTTTACCCCTAGCTGGTGGTACCCAAGCCGACAGAAGATGGCGGTACAATATCTGCCACAAGCGTTACAGGTTCCGCCGTGGTCTTTACCGTCTAGACGATCTGTGCGGTAAAAGGTGTAGCCTTTACTTTTTGGCAGTTTTATTTGTTTGTAAGATGCGTCTCTATCAGTAGCATAATATTGATATGATTTTCATTCAGGAACTTCCAGTGTGCTTTGTGACTGTCCTGGGCCCTGCTGAAAGTTTACTAGATAAGACTGGAGTGGGTTTTCCGTTCCTGTTCGAAGGGCATAGGCGTTTGAGAATCCCTTCTGGGTATTTAACTGACCAAATGTGGATCTTGCAGCCGTCCCGAAAAATACTTCCGATGTGTGTTTTCCGATTTGAGTGTTTTGATCGTGCGCTGTTGTCACTCGTCGCATGCCGTGTTTCAACTCCTTGTTGACCACACAGCCCCTGTAGTTTGCCGTGTGATTTCCTCCGCGGTTTCCACATTACTTCTTTTGGGGAATTGTGAAAGTCTCCACAAACTACACAGACTGATCGAAGTGTGCAATATGTCCTGGTGTGTCCATACTCCTGACGGTTTGTACATTGCACTGGTCCGTTCCTTTTATGTGGCTCTTCCACCCTTATTCTTCGGTGCAATAAGCATTGCAGGTTATAAATGGGGTGCACTTCATTTTTCTTTAATACTCTGCTGTCTGCCTCCAGCTCTACCTTGAAGAGTGGTTGCGGCTTTTTGTTCCTGTTATGATGTTACTAACGTTCTTTGCAGAAAACACGTTTAGTATTATTACCCAACGCGGTGTTCTGCGGGCTAAGCTTACGCTTAATTTTGATGTAGCGATCCATGCCGGTCTGTATGGCCGGGCCCGCTTGTTGAATATTGTTTTGGTTTTGTTTTGTTGTTTTGCTTATTTTTAGTTGACGTTGTATTTGGCGCTGCAGTCGACGACTCGCAGTCTTTTAGCGTCTTTTCGCCAATTTCGTAATACACCAATTTAGTTTTTAAATTTTATTTGTCTTTAATACACCCAAACACGTCTGTTCTCTTCGGCTGCAAATGTCTCAATGTCTAAATGTCAATTTTAAGGCCATTTAATCTTCCAGGACCAGTTTAAAGTTCGCGGCTTCATATTTACTACATATGTTTTTCGGTAATTGGTTAATTCGATACATTTCGTTTCTGGTGACTGCATTGGCCAAATTCGGTGCTATTCCGGTCTAATTATTTAACGCGGATAAATCTATACCAGGGTTGTGAAATTCGTTAAGCTGGCTGCAGCATTGATTGTAGGAATCATAAGAAGGTGTAAGCATCGTAAGAATAGAGATCTTAATGTATCTAGTAGATGAAATTTCAAAGTAGTGAAAACTCTAAAGCGAAGTTTTATTTGGCTACCCTTGTGATAACAAAAAACGCAAATTTTGTTTTATCAAAAACCTAGTTTAACCATCTAGCGGATGATAAACTTAAGATTTATATTTTTTGTATACACCGCATTTGATAAAGTTAGTCCGTAACTATTGACAGTGGATTAGTCATCAACGGCAAAATATTGACCAAGACGTCACTTCGACAGGCAATTAGCCACTGCTCTAAGTCTGATGTGTCCATAATGATCAAAATTACCGAAAATCACATCAATGTTAGCTAGCTCGGTAAACAAAAGGTAAAATTGGCAACATTAGACGAGTTGGGGTATGAAGTGAAAAACGCATGCGTATCCGCGGATCTTTTTAAATTTTTCAATGATTAGTTCGACGTTTTCAACTCTAAATTGTCAACATACTCAATCGAAATGACACAGCCATATGGTAAACAAATTAAAGTCCATCGAGCCATTTTGGTTAAGATGGCTGAAATAATGTGCAAGGATATAGTTGGCAAAGCCCATAGGCTGCCCTTTCAAAAAGGAATTTTGGTCAATACTGCATCCCTTGATGGTTGTGAGGAACCAAATAACTTCGCACAAAAAAGCAAGGGGTGGACTTTGACAAGGAGGCAAGGAGACACCGATAATTAACGGGACGGCCAATATAAGCAGGCCGAGCGCTGGAAGTCAAGATCTATGAACAAGCAACAGAACGTGAGTAAACAACACACACAAGTCAACATCGGGAGCAAGCATAGCCGTACCAAGTCATCAAGGAGCAAGATCGCAACATCGAGACGTTCGAGACTTAGAGTTGAGGTCTCCGAATTGAGACACAGGTAGCTGAGGTCCTGAAGGCATCACACGGTTTATTACAGAAGCTTTGTTCCAACGCGATTTGAGATTGTCTTTCTACAAAGAACGGTGGGCTCGGGAGGGAAGTTGTCTAGAACCAGCTGCCGTGCGAAAATGATTGCCTTGACAAATTTCGGCGTACGCCTGAACCGTCAGGCAAGAATTTTGCTGGCCCTGGTGTGACCAGCCAAGAAGGACGCGTGTCCGAACCACTGGTGTCTCGAGTCCCACCAGAGTCCTAGAAAGGCAACCGACCGAATCCCGAGAGTCAAAGACCCCGCTGCACCTGGTCCTGAAGGGGCACACAGACAGCAGAGCCAGGACATTGCGTCGTGAGCAGAGCAAGGACATCGGGAACACGAAGAACGACGAGCGGTCAATGCAGGTCCAGTTGCAAGAGAGCCACACTCCGACTCCCACCCAGTCTACGGTGAAAAGGCGAGGGCGGAAGCGTTCGTCGTGAACCAAGCGTCCAGGCACTGGGCCTACATTGGCGGCCTTAGGCCATACGCCTGAATCGTCAGGTAGAAACTGTGTAGGCGTCTGGTGTGACCGGCCGAGACAGATCCAGGGACAGGAGGCGTATGCTTTGAGAGCCTAGTGCCTGATCACCCTAGTCTGGGAATGGTAACGCATCCCTAAACACTCACGACCCCGAAGCCAAAGACAACGGAAGCATCCCGGAGCAACGAGCAACGAGGCGAAGAAGAGCGACTGTGGAACACCCACCACTCAACGGAGAAGGCGTCAAGGCACCATTAGTACCGGGCCGAGGACGATCACGTTTATATAAATTTTGGTGGGACGAACAGCTAGCCGCACGACATTCAAAATCAGGCAAACAAAATCAGTTCGTTACATGGTCTACTGTCATATTTGTTTAAAAATAATCAGAATAATCTTTTGGCGTGCGCTTCTCACTGAACATTATAAGAAATGGAGGGAAAAACTCAAAAAACTCACATAAGTCGATTGCAGGAGTTTACATGTGCGGAAAAAATAACATTAATACCATCTGGGGTGCCTCTTGTCAGAGCAAAATGTTTTTTAGGTCCAGAATGTACGAAAAAACACAATAAAAGTGCAGCTATGAACTTTGAATTAGCAAATAATTATCAGTAAATTAAAAAAAAACAACTGTTTTTAAATTGTATTGTTTTTTAATTTCTTTGTACAGCGGCAGACTTGTCTTGCCAAGGTATTTGGTAATATCTTTTAAAGGCTCTTTCCCGCAAATACGATATTTGAATGTTAACTGCTTGTCAACAAACCCAGCTGATTGACAGTACGACCGTAGCACGCTTAAATATGATGAACTCTCAAATTTTTGGTCACACTGGAAAGATTAATCGTTTGTCGATCTGGATACTAGGCTTAAGTCAGCAAATTTCTTTAAAATGCATCTTTCTAGCACATATACTTCCTATAGCCTAGTATAAAGATCGGCAAACGATTACGCTAGCGTAAAAACTTTAATCTCTCCAGTGTGACCAAAAGTTTGAGAGTTCATCAGATTTAAGCGTGCTACGGTCGTACTGTCAATCAGCTGGGTTTGTTGACAAGCAGTTAAAATTCAAATATCGTATTTGCGGGAAAGAGCCTTTAAAAGATATTATCAAATACCATGGCAAGACAAGTCTGCCGCTGTACAAATAAATTAAAAAACAATACAATTTAAATTTAATAGTTGTTTTTTTTTTTTAATCTACTGATAATTATTTGCTAATTTAAAGTTTAGAGCTGCACTTTTATTGTGCTTTTTCGTACATTCTGGACCTAAAAAACATTTTGCTCTGACAAGAGGCACCCCAGATAGTATTAATGTTATTTTGTCCTCACATGTAAACACCTGCAATCGACTTTTGTGAGTTTTTTGAGTTTTTCCCTCCATTTCTTATAATGTTCAGTAAGAAGCGCACGCCAAAAGATTAAATTTTTTAATCTTTTCGCTAGGGTTCAGCCAAAGTTCATTTCCGCAGACTGGCAACGCTAAGGAATTTTCTGGTATTTTTTTCGTCGATCAGGAGACCGACGTGAAAAAAAGGCCCGACGAAAAGTGAACGCCAGCTGTTTGCCTCTCGCTCTCTCTCATGACTGGCGTACGGTTTTCGTCGACCTGGATACCAGGCTTAAGCCTAGTATTCAGATCGACAAACGATTACGCTAGCGTAAAAACTTTAATATTTCCAGTGTGACCAAAAGTTTGAAAGTTCATCAGATTTAAGCGTGCTACGGTCGTACTGTCTATCAGCTGGGTTTTTGACAAGCAGTTAAAATTCAAATATCGTATTTGCGGGAAAAAGCCTTTAAAAGATATTATCAAATACCTTGGCAAGACAAGTCTGCCGCTGTACAAAGAAATTAAAAAACAGTACAATTTAAATTGAACAGTTGTTTTTTTTTTTAATTTACTGATAAATATTTGCTAATTTAAATTTCATAGCTGCACTTTTATTGTGTTTTTTCGTACATTCTGGACCTAAAAAACATTTTGCTCTGACAAGAGGCACCCCAGATAGTATTAATGTTATTTTGTCCTCACATGTAAACACCTGCAATCGACTTTTGTGAGTTTTTTGAGTTTTTCCCTCCATTTCTTATAATGTTCAGTGAGAAGCGCACGCCAAAAGATTAAATTTTTTAAGCCTAGTATCCTGATCGACGAAAACCGTACGCCAGTCGTGAGAGAGAGCGAGAGGCAAACAGCTGGCGTTCACTTTTCGTCGGGCCTTTTTTTCACGTCGGTCTCCTGATCGACGAAAAAAATACCAGAAATTTCCATAGCGTTGCCAGTCTGCGGAAACGTGAACCCTAGCGAAAAGATTAAAAAATTTAATCTTTTGGCGTGCCCTTCTCACTGAACAATATAAGAAATGGAGGGAAAAACTCAAAAAACTCACAAAAGTCGATTGCAGGTGTTAACATGTGAGGACAAAATAACATTAATACTATCTGGGGTGCCTCTTGTCAGAGCAAAATGTTTTTTAGGTCCAAAATGTACGAAAAACCACAATAAAAGTGCAGCTATGAACTTTAAATTAGCAAATAATTATCAGTAAATTAAAAAAAACAACTGTTAAATTTAAATTGTATTGTTTTTTAATTTCTTTGTACAGCGGCAGACTTGTTTTGTCAAGGTATTTGATAATATCTTTTAAAGGCTCTTTCCCGCAAATACGATATTTGAATTTTAACTGCTTGTCAACAAATCCAGCTGATTGACAGTACGACCGTAGCACGCTTAAATCTGATAACCTGTCAAACTTTTTGTCACACTGGAAAGATTAAAGTTTTTACGCTAGCGTAATCGTTTGTCGATCTGGATACTAGGCTTTAATCTTTTCGCTAGGGTTCACCCAAAGTTCATATCCGCAGACTGGCAACGCTATCGAATTTTCTGGTATTTTTTCGTCGATCAGGGGACCGACGTGAAAAAAAGGCCCGACGAAAAGTGAACGCCAGCTGTTTGCCTCTCGCTCTCTCTCATAACTGGCGTACGGTTTTCGTCGATCTGGATACTAGGCTTTATGGAAGTAAACGTCCCTGCCGTGTTGCGGATTTTTATCACTGTTGCAGTAACACCTTGTGTGAGTAGGCTTAGATAAGCCGGCGAATATACGAGAAAATAGAAAAATAAGGAATACCCTTAATTTATCATGTATACTGAAAACATCGACGAATCACTTTGTTTATAGCTCTCCAAAAAATAAAATTCATGCTATACGTTGAAAAAAAATTTAAAATATTAGATGCCTAATCAGGATACATTCATAAAATGGAAAATACTTTGGAAGATAATGGATGGAAGGACTCGTTCGATAAATGGCTGGGCCCAAGACCGTAAGAATAAATTATTTGAAATCAGTAATACAAATTAAATATTTTATTATTTATGCTCCTAGACAACTGCGTAATCCCAACAAAAGTAAAAAAACCGTAAGAGCATCGTTTAACAATGAGTCTAGTGTAGAAAACAGCATAAGCAGTGAGGAAATAATGGAATCAAATCACAAAAAAAACCAAGACTTGAATTCCGAAGATTGTTCAATAAAAATGTACAATCGGAGTGGATCTATATCAACTCCTTGCGATAAACGTTTAGGAAAAAAATTATTTAATTGTGGACTGTCTCCGATCACCCTTATAAAACTAAATGGAATTGGAAGTAGCAATGTTAAATACCTTCATACTCACGATGCTGAGTCGCAAATAATGAAAAGAGTGCGTATAGAAATATCATCTGAAAATGTAAGCGACAATTTGAATGAGTTTACACCAGATTTCGCCATAGAGCGACTAACTAATAAATCGGATCCCATTTTTGAAGTTGTGCAGCCTTCGATTGTTTTAAAACCAGGAAAGTGGCGCAAATCGCTTAGCAACTGTTGCCGAACGAAATTAAGTGAATTAAATGTTAGCAAACTGGGAGAAACTTTGAAATCAAGAATTGTCCCACACGCGAGCCAGGGTCGTAAGTCAATATTTTTAAAAGGCTTCAACAAAATAGATGGCAATTGCGAACTTGAAGTCTTAAAATGTTGTAATCAATGCAAACCTCTTCAGTTTAATAATGCATATGCACAATCTAAAATGTTCAATAGCAACAAGATAGGTGAAGGTGCTTACGGAGAAGTCTTTAGATACACTGCAAACAGAAAAAAAAGTGTCAAACTTCACACTGATTTAGTATTAAAAATAATACCAATCGAAGGTTCAATCAAAATTAACGGAGAAGAGCAAAAAACCTATAGTCAAATCTTGCCGGAAATAATTATTACACAAAAAATGAGCAGTCTTCAAGCAGGTAAAAATAATTGTACTGATGGATTTGCCAATATACACAAGGTAATTTTTTAAATTTCTTAAAACAAATATTTATTTCCATAGCTGCAAATAACTGTTGACCGTTTTTCTTCTTGCGATCTCGTTGCGAGCACAACCGAAAAAGTTCATACTCTCTCGCTCTCGCTCTGAGCAAGAGACTTTTGCTGTCTTCATTTATGTTTTCTGTTGAGCGCTTTTCGTTGAGCGGAACCAGAAACGCTCGCAAAATTTATTTCAAGTCTTGTTGCCTATAACCTATTATTTAAAATTTTGTTGTGCTTTGAAGGCATCATAAGGTTATATATAAAGGAAAAACAGCATGAACCTATTTTTTATACAACTCTCAAAAATCCTTTGGTTTTTTATTTATTTTACTCAGTAAATGGTTAATGGCTTTAGAGGTCTAGTTCGGAGTTTGTAACTGGTAAAAAACTCCTTATTTCCTAGCAAAGGTTGTTATAATTTTGGTCAGATGATTGTAACGCAGAAAAGGTAACACTTCGGGTCCTATAAAGATTATATGGTGAGTTCATCATCGTTTAGCCGTCAGACCACTTACAGAACAACTAGAAACTTTTACATTTTTAATGCACAGACAAATCAATTTCAAAATTTCGTTTTTTTAATGGAATTCGCGTATGCTGTTTTTGTTTATTCGCGCTATTAACATACAACTTTTTAAATTGTATTTATTTATATGCTAATCAAGTTTAAAAACCTTGTCAATCGTAAAAATACAAATATTTAAATTATAATACATAAAATAAAATTATGAAATTTGTTGTTTGAAAAAAAATAAGGATTCGAATCTCTGTAACTCTTATAACTTCAGCACTGAACTTTCATTAAAATGCGGTAAAACGCCTATTTGGCGATTCGACACATTTTTTTCAGAAAACAATAATTTTCTCCTTTTGAATTAGGTTGTTTTCTAATAATTAATAATTAATTTATAATAATTACTTTTAGCTAGTACGAATTTACTTGCTTCTTTTCATTTACACTTCAGTTGCAGTCGCTTTGAAACGATCGGTCAATACGGGTGGTGAAAAAGTTCATATTATAAAAATACCACGACCAAATAAAAAACTAAAGCCAATATGAAAAAGGTCGAAAGGTATATGATAGTTGTTGATGAATTATAGAAATTGCATATAAGATTTGCGAAGTTGCCAACTAAAAATGTGATTACTTCCCACAATCCAGGTCCAATTCACAAAACAGAAAAAAAAAACTAATTTATCTAAACAGTGGCGGATCTAGGGTTGCTGGCGCCCGGGGCAAAGCAAAAAATTCCGCCCCCTCCCTATTTGCTGTACGAATAACATTAGGAGTATTTTAAGTGTAAATAGGTTATTAATTATTAAAAGCTTATATGTTTGAAGAATTGTATTTCATATCGATTATTTTGTCAGTTACAACGGAAAAAACATTATTATTTGTGTTTTTGCAAGACAAAAAATATTACTTTTAGAATGATGCGTGATGCTGCTACTTCATTTTCGATAGATAGTATAGCTAAATTTGACTGCCTGTCTTGGTTCATGGTTGTGCGGAGATAAGATTTTATCAATTTCAGTTTACTGAATGATCGCTCACACGAAGCCACGGACAAGTGTTTTGTACGCCTCTAACCCCAACGATGAAATATACAATAGTATTCCTTTTGGAGTGAGATCAAGACTTTCTCCCTTTTTATTGGCCCTTTTCAGAAGAAAAATTACATCTTTGATATCGTGAAACAATTCCGTACCATTTAAATCATTAGAATAAATTTCAGCTAATGATTTGCATTTATCGTTAACTTCCAATAGTTTTCTATTCAAAACTTCTTTATCGTCATCAAGATATTCTTTGAAGTTGAAGAAAAATCCGAAGCGCTCATTCAGTACTCTCAAGCTAGCAAAACGAGTAGAAACTTCGATTAAAAGGCTGTCCAAAATTTCAACTTTAAAGCGTCTTGTTTCTTCGTAGGTATCGAGCGCAGCGTCATCAGCAAGTTCACCTGGCATCTTACGTTTCTTGATTCTCCTCTTCGAAATCGTTACGCCCATTTCTTCACACAGTTTTTTAGCTTTCAATATGACTGTGTCGCAAAGACTAACTCTCCACTCTTTTATGTGGTCTGACAATGTCTCAAGTAATTCTGTCGCTTCGTAGATGGTGATCCCTTTGGTTTGGAACATTTTCTGCATTCTGGCAATAGAAGGGAGGATCTCTGCCCATAAGAGGAGCAGAACCAGGAAATCAAATTTTTCAACAGCACCAATGACAAGTGCTGCATCTTGTCTTGTGTCCACGGTTTCAGAAGAGGTATCTCGGAGTATTTCTAGAGCTGTTATTACTTCATCAAGTTGGGTAGATAAAGTATTTACTGCTGCTGCGTTGTCACTCCATCTAGTATCAGACTGACGTTTGACTGTGATTGTGACGTGTTGTTTCAAGACATCCCATCTATGAGTCGATTTTGAAAAGAAGGTATATACTCGCATTAACATGAGCTGCATGCACTCCCACCAAATTCAGCGAATGATTATTACAAGGAATGAATGTTGCCAATGGGTTCCGATCTAAGATTCTTTGCTGCACCCCAGAACGAGTACCAGCCATTGTTGCTTGATTATCGTAAGCTTGGCCTCTGCAGTTATTGACATCTAACCCATCATTTTCGAGCTTACTCAAGATTTCATTTGTCATTCCTTCTGCATCTTTTATCTTTAGAGGGATAAAATCGATGAATGATTCTTTAATCTCAACAGAATTCTTTTTCACTTCATCGTATCTTATGATCTGAGCCATTTGTTCTTCATGACTAGAATCTGGAGTTGTATCAAAAGAAATGCTGTAGTATACCGCATCTTTAACGGCATTTATGATGGATTTTCTAACTTTGTTGCCTAGCAGCGCAATGATTTCGTTCTGAATGTTGTGAGAAAAATATGATAGATGTCCCTTATTAGCAGAAACCGATTCCACGTGAGCTTTCATCACAGGATCAAATTTGCTCAGATATTTTATAAGAGCAAGGAAATTTCCTGGATTTTGATCTTCAGAAACGGATTCTCGGTGTCCTCTGAGTGCCAAATTCTGCTGTGCGAGTGTTTGTATTGTGGCAATAATACGCTCGAGAATATCCTTCCATACTTTTGTTTCATTTCGAATCTGCTGTTTAAGACGATCGTCGAGAAGTCCTCCCTTCTTCAAAGAGCGTTCCATGTCCTTCCATTCTAGAAACGAGGAACGATGAGCTCTGCTACTTTCATGTTTTTCTATTCGAGGATTCAGTTTCTTCCATGATGAAAAACCAGTTTCATTGCTGAAACTACTCTGGTAGTTTTTGCAGGAGAACGTTGTTCCGAACAACTTGCAGCACAGACAGAATAATGCCTTTTTCGTAACAGAATAGCACATCCAGGTTCTTTCAGTTTTTTCGCCATTTTTATGTGTTCGTTGAAACCAAGCCTTATTCAATGATCTTCCAGAATCATCTTGATGAAATGGACCATTTTTATTCTGTAGAGATTCTGTTCCAGTATTGACAATCAAATCACGAAACGATTGTGAAATTTTCTTGGGCCAAGAACCTATGTCTTTGTTTATAGATAGTTCGATATTCTCTGTTCCTGTATTTTCCTGTGTTAAAACAGTCTCCTAGAAAAAATCAGTCACTCAAAAATATTGTTCACACTTTCATATTAATGTTATCTGGCTTTTAAAAATTAGAAACATTTCATACCACGTTTTCTTCAACACTTATTACATGTTGTTTTTCACTATCAATTCCAACAGATGATTGTCCAGCGTTTTCTATCTTTGGAATCTCCTTTGATAAAGATTCAACCTGAATAAAAAATCAATTTGGTTCATTTAAAAAAAAAATTACAACATATTCCAAATATTGCACCACTTTTCATCATACCTCATTTTCAATATCGCTTGTACACTCGTCTATAACATGCTGTGTTGGATTTTCCAGGTTTGACCCAGAAACCGAAGGATTATTTGAAGTGTCTGAGGTTTCCTTGTTATGACTTTTCACGTAATTTAACATAAATTCTTTAGACAAATTTTCGGTGCGTTGTTTTTTTGCCCGGATTTTTTTGAACTGGGCACCACTTTTATTTTATTTCATTCGTTTTATTCGTTTCATTTTTGTGTTTTCCACGCCTAATTTGAAATAGTAGAAATATATTTTTAGAACATCAAGAAATGGAAGGTTCAGTGAATAATATTTGATAAATAACATCGAAGCATAAGTACCTTGATTAAATGTTGCAATAGAAAAACACTGCCTTGATTGGAATGTATGTAAACAAACGCGCTCATAGCCTAACACGTATGTATACTGCTCGCACTCTCTCTCTCTCTCTCTCTAAAGCCTAGTATTCAGATCGTAAAAACTTTAATCTTTCCAGTGTGACCAAATTAAAAAACAATACAATTTAAATTTAACAGTTGTTTTTTTTAATTCACTGATAATTATTTGCTAATTTAAAATAAATATTGTGTTTTTTATTGTGTTTTTTCGTACATTCTAGACCTAAAAAACATTTTGCTCTGACAAGAGGCACCCCAGATAGTATTAATGTTATTTTGTCCTCAATCGACTTTTGTGAGTTTTTTGAGTTTTTCCCTCCATTTCTTATAATGTTCAGTGAGAAGCGCACGTCAAAAGATTAAATTTTTTAATCTTTTCGCTAGGGTTCACCCATAGTTCATTTCCGCAGACTGGCAACGCCATAGAATTTTCTGGTATTTTTCGTCGATCTGTGGACCGACGTGAAAAAAAGGCCCGACGAAAAATGAACGCCAGCTGTTTGCCTCTCGCTCTCTCTCATGAGAGACGGTTTTCGTCGATCTGGATACTGGGCTTAAGCAAGAAAGTTTATTGTGACGTTTCGAGCGTCCCTTTTCCTTTTGATCACATCATAAAACACTTACACTTGTATTCTATAGGGAGCGTTACATGCGCAGCGCCGCGGGAAAATATGAATTCTCGAAACATATATAGCTAGTCGGACTCGATTTAGCGCCTCTTAGACTTGGCGCCCGGGGCGCTTGCCCCTTTCGCCCCCCCTAGATCCGCCACTGTATCTAAAGCGGACGTAGAAGATTCACGTGCTTTACTATGTTCAGTAGTCGACCGACCGTTCTCTCTAATAAACGAAGCTTTCGAAAAATGTATAATCCAATTTGCATGACTTGCGCTGCGAACATTTAATAAAACTACCTAATTTTAGAAATTGCTTAATTCTAAGGTCAGAGAACCCTTACAAAAAAATTATACATATTAAAATTCATGATCATTTGGAAAGATCATTGACCAATAATTTCAAAAGCTCTGTTAGCAACTTAGCGCACGAAATACTCTTCCGAGAAGAAGCAGCCACTCATCCCAGATGAAAACCGTTCCCCACGAGATGTCGCTTCTTCTAAATGTTGAGGGAAATTACCGCCGTCGCCTCTCAACGAGAGATATCGAATTCTCAACCCTGAGCGATATGGTCCTAATGCCCGGATAGCTTTGGATAAAGGAACATCTACTTATACTTGCACGATGACGTAGCGAGTCTACGCCCGTCTTTTTATTGCCCAGCAATTTAGAATGAATTCAAATGCTATTGAGATACCTTCATCTACTTTTCCTTGAGTGAGATATGTGCACCGACTACAGAACAACGGAATTTCGTTTATTTGACTGTGTCATAATGCTGCCATACAGCGACTCTCACATGACGGTTCGATCCCTGTCTAAGGGACAGCTACCTGCGTAGGTGCTTGCCCCCGAGCACGCATCAATGAGAAAAGTGGATCCAGTGGAGCTTCTCGCAACCGCCTAGAACTAAGATTCAAAGGATGATCTCATTTTGTGTCTGGGTTGTATCTGGAGTTGCCAAATGGTATGATTTTTGCGTTCTGTTGGCAGGTCTCTTAGCTGCGAAACTTTACCATGTAAACGTGGGACTGAACACAAAGTTCATGCAGCTATTATAAATTGAGCAATTCTATAAAACGTTTATAAATTTGTATATGTTTAAAACAATTAAGCTATGCCAACTTTCCGATACATTTTTGATAGTTCCAAAGCGGCTTATGAATACACGTCTTATTTAATTATTATAATAATTAATATCGTATTTCTAAAATTGTAAAAAATTTCTATATATTTTCATTTAATTTTTTCCGATTTAACAATATGAATCTTGGGGGCTCCTAGGTGCAGACTCAGCAATGCTGCCTTTGTGGGCCGTACCCTAAATTGATTGGTTCCCGGTGTCGTGAATTTACGAATTAGTTGCATTGCCAGCGTTTTCCGCTTATGTGCGGTGGCCCTGCCGATCATGCCCTCTCAACGTAATCGTCGTTCGATAGCAACGAGAAACGATCACCGATACAATGCTCAACAAGGAGGTCAGGATGGACGCCCTGAGCTCTCAAAAAAAAAGGATAGCAGCTTCCTTCCCAGCATAAAGGAGTCCCCATTATCTTAAAAAGCCATCGAGATTCTTGTCGAAAATTAGAATCATCATCTAAAAACAATCAACGAACTTCAAGCGGAACTAGAATTACCAAATTCTTCAGAAAGAGTATCAGGCCAACGGCTTGACAAATTTCAGCAAGTCGTCAACCCCAAAGATCAAGAGTACAAAAACGCGGCCTTGGCCTAATTTAGTGACCTTCTAAATTTTGTAGAGGACGGTCCAGCCTACAATTCATCAAGCGGCGGCAAAAAGTTATATAAAGCCAATAAAGGTCAGTAGTCTGACCATTTCGCTTGACAAGGACATGGGTATCCAAGAGTTAATAGAAAAGGAGTTCATGAAAAAAAGATCTATGGTCTTCTCCAAAGCGTCTCAAACCTTTCCATACAACCCAAATGTTGTATCACCTATCCGAGCTGAGTATAACTACTCCCAAACAAGACACTTCGGTTGACGACGAAAAAGGGTTATATATTCGATTTTAGGAAACTTAATGCGAAAACCATACCTGAAAGGTACCCTTTCCCTTGATACTGGTACACATCGAAAAAGCCAAGTACATTACAATCCAGGATTTAAAATCATAATTTTCGGTCAATAGGGAAAAGTAAAAATTCACCCGTTTTTTTTTGTACTAAAGAAAGCTGGTCGAATTTTTCAAAGGACAATTTATTACGTTAACGAAGGGGCAGATATGACAATGTTGTTGTGTCTATGTGGACGATGTTATCATTTTTTCGGAAAACGATAAGGAACACGGTAGACACATAGAATGGGTCCTGACAAAGCTATGCCATGCCAACATAACTCTCACGAGAATTCATTTTTTTAAGGAAGGTGTCCAATACCTTTCTTTATAGTGGCTCGAAACAAGGCTAAAATCGACCCTCAAAAGGTAGCAGCCATTTAGGAATACGGAGAAACGACAAACTTATTCGTAAAAAGATCATTCTTGGGGCTTGACAGCTATTGTAGATGTTTCGTAAAAGACTTCTCAACAATAGCAAGGTCTCTCAACCAACCTCCTTAAGGAAGAAAAGGGTCCACTTTAAGGAACAATTTCAACAAACAGCAGCAAACTTCAAGAAGCGTTTGATCTGACCGCTAATGCGTAAGTATAGGCGATCGGAGGTATTTTATTGCATGACCTCTAAAATGCAGAGCCAATTATGTCCAAATGACAATTAAACCGCTAAAAGACATTTTGCGACAAAATATGAATGCCCTCCAAAGCGAACTCGAATCTGATTGTGCAACAATTCACAGCGCACACGTCCTGTACTTATTGAATCAGCCGACAAACCATTAAATTCCTTCAGAAATCAAAAATACTGGAGGAAGCGTACCGCCTTTAGGGCGAAACTTCATAATATTCGGGCGCAAGACCCTACACATAATCCACTTCAATAAGAAAGACAATCTACTCGAATCTCTAAAAGGTGTGACATTGCTCAAAATGACTTAGTGCTAGAACGTTGGTTAACGACATTACAGATACAAACGAGCAGACAAAAATAATAACAGTCGAACACAACCGCAGAATAAAATAGACGTCCTCATCAGAGAGCTACTAAATTTCCCCGAACTGTGATATGGAAGCTTCATTCAACTCAGAAAACATTAAGACCCATTTGGTAACTTAATATGGCATCGAAATTGGCACCACAACTTCACTGTAGCTCCAATGGTCAGGTAGAAGAATTCCACAGCATCTTGACGGAAATCACAAGGTGCTTACAAATGGAAAAACAAATAAACGATACAGTCTAATATGAATAGGTCACTCCATTCAATTATAAAAAATTAACCCATAGACTTAATCCACGCTGCCAACGACGAACAAAAAATAGTGACTCAATTTTAGAACATAAACAAAAGAGAACAATTTTATACCCTTGCAGAGGGCATACCCATAAAAATGATTGACTCATTTAAGCGGAACTATCTGGGTCAGGCCATTCGCTTTGCAGGCTCTTTAAAAATTAAGACTCCTTGCTTATATATGCATAAATGCCCTTTTCTCTCCCAACATAGAGCTACATCCTACCTTTCCGACAACCCAGCTAACATCATAGCAATTCAATGAAAACATAACTAAAACAAGAGAGAACGCTATAGTCGAGTGCCTCGACTATTAGATACCCGTAACTCAGCTAAACAACTTAAAATAAATGTGCCTTCTTGTATGTTTTTCGCCGCTCGAATTAGCACCTTGGCCAGCGTTTCCAAAGTCATCCGTTAGATGGCGCCATGAAAGGCGGAAATTTAGGCGCTAGTCAGGTTTAAGCGTTTAATGGGTTTTTGGGCGTTAGAGTGGGCGTGGCAAACTTTTATTAGGCCAATCGATAGGTATTGACGAAATAAATAAAATCATCAAAACTGTGGCCACTGAAAAATCTACATGCAAAATGACAATCTTCTAGCTTTTATAGTTTCCGAGATCTCAGCGTTCATACGGACAGACAGACGGACAGACAGACGGACAGACAGACGGACAGACAGACGGACAGACAGACGGACAGACAGATGGACAGACAGACGGACAGACAGACGGACAGACAGACGGACAGACAGACGGACATGGCTAGTGATCCTGAACAAGAATATATATACTTTATAGGGTCGGAAACGCTTCCTTCTACCTGTTACATACTTTTGCACGAATACAATATACCCTTTTACTCTACGAGTAACGATTATAATCATTTCATTTCTTCAAGAAGCCCAACACATTCATTAAATCTAAAATTGTTCTCATTCCATTAAATAAAATTATTACTGTCATCCCAGACGAGCGAAATTCCTCAGTTGCTAAACCTCTTATTATATTTAGTTATTGTTTTAAAACTTAAGCTTGCTTTATACAGATATTTAAATATATGCATAAATACTCGTTTTACCCAATTGTCACCAACGATTCACAAATTATTAGTTCATGGGTTTCAAATAAATAATTCAACGTTGGATTCATTTGGAAGTTTTTTTGAAAATGCTTTAGAAACAAAAAATTGTATTTTCAAAAAAGACAGGAAGAAATACAGATGAGGACCCGAACGAAAAATGCTCCATAGTACTAGAAGAAGAAGAGGTGATGTTTAAAACAAAAACCAATATATTAATTAAAATATATTACATATATTTAAGGTGTAACAAATAAATAATTACACGATTGCAAATAAGGTGTTGTTAGAAAAATGATTTTATTTATTTCAACTTTATTCTTTACAAACTTTTTGTTTTTATAGTGAAGCAAACCGACCTATTATTGTGAGGTATCAAACTGAACTCAACTTATTTATCTGACTTTTCTGACGATCAAGCCTCGGTCTCGAGCTTTCTGGATTTGAGTGAGCTTTAAAAATGTTCTGAGAGAACTTTCGATTTTTTTGGAGTGCAGTTTAATTACTCTTGGATTCAAGTGCGTTCGCCCTTGGATACAAGGGATCTTTAAACCCCTGCGGAAGGTATTATAATTTCAGTCAAAAGTTTGCAACGCAGTGAAGGAGACATTATATTTATATTTTTGATCAGCATACCCAGCAGAGTCGACCTAGCCATGTCCGTCTGTCCGTCCGTCCGTTTCTACGCAAACTCATTTTTATAATTTTGGTCAAAAGTGTGCAACGCAGTGAAGGAGACATCTCCGACCCTATAAATTATATATATTCTTTATCAGGATCACCTCCTGAGTTGATATAGCCATGTCCGAACTAGTCTCTCAGTTTTAAAGATATTGAATTCAAACTTTGCACACACCCTTCTTTCCTTTGCACGCAGTATATAAGTCGGAACGACTATATCCTATAGCTGCCATATAACTGATTGATCGGAAATGCCACAACTCTGCTGTTTGTTAAGTAAGGAAGTTGGGACTTTCTATGGGTTTTATATTTGGCCAATCAATCCGACGTACCAAATTTCATAAGGATCGGCCGACTATATCCTATAGTTGGGATTTTTTATGTGTATTAAGAATGCATCATATGAATAATTTTGGAAGCTCAAAGAAATTGGGTCGACTAATATCGAATTTTCGAAAATTGAATAGCTTAATCGTTTGCCCATTTTTTGCACATGTTTGCCCACCTTTTAATTTTTTTTGCCCACCTTTAGTTTTAAAAATATGGAATCTTCGAAAATTTTCGAACATTTTCGAAAACATAAAAGTTGACTTCTTCAAATTTTTTTTTTTAATCGCAAGAGAATCGTTTGCCCACGTTTGCCCATCGTTTAGAATTTGGAAAATATTAATACTTTTGAAAATATTCGACTTTTAAGTTTTGATCATATTTACCTGCAGAAAAAATTGTTTGCCCACCCCTTAAAAATCGTTTTTTTTCGAAAAAATAAAAGATGTTTGCCCATCTCCTAAAATTTAAATATTAAAAAAAAAATCGTTTGCCCACCTCTTAAAAATAGTTAATTTTGACAAAAACGTTTTCCGACGGCTTAAACACGTGATTTTTAACAAAAAACGTTTGCCCACCCCTTGAGTGTCCAAGTCAATCCCAGGACCTCAATCCCATCGAGAATCTGGGGTGAACTCAAAAGAGACGTCGAAAACACTTTTTGTCAAGAAAAAAATCAACTTTGGGATAATGTCCAAAAAGCAGGGTACAAAATTCCAATTGGAACATGTCGTAAGTTAATGTCCACCACCCCAAGACGAATAGATAAAGTCTTACAAAATAACGGCGGATTTACCGGTTATTAGCTGCCCGATACTTAGTTTAATATAAAAGATGACCAAACATAGTTAAATATTAATTTAATTTAAACATTTATCTTTGTACACCTATTATTGTCTCCAGCCAAAAAAAAAACAAAAAAACCTATTATTTTGTTCATGAGTGTAGGTTTAAAGCCTGCCCTATGTAAACTAAGTATCTTCCTTGTAAATATTTAAAAAAATATATATTTATACCCTTGCAGAGAGTATTATGATTTTGGTCAGAAGTTTGTAACGCAGTGAAGGAGACGTTTCCGACCCCATAAAGTATATATATTCTGTCCGTCTGTCCGTGATATGGAAGCTTCATTCAACTCAGAAAACATTTAGACCCATTTGGTAACTTAATATGGCATCGAAATTGGCACCACAACTTCACTGTAGCTCCAATGGTCAGGTAGAAGAATTCCACAGCATCTTGACGGAAATCACAAGGTGCTTACAAATGGAAAAACAAATAAACGATACAGTCTAATATGAATAGGTCACTCCAGAACGTTGGTTAACGACATTACAGATACAAACGAGCAGACAAAAATAATAACAGTCGAACACAACCGCAGAATAAAATAGACGTCCTCATCAGAGAGCTACTAAATTTCCCCGAACTGTGATATGGAAGCTTCATTCAACTCAGAAAACATTAAGACCCATTTGGTAACTTAATATGGCATCGAAATTGGCACCACAACTTCACTGTAGCTCCAATGGTCAGGTAGAAGAATTCCACAGCATCTTGACGGAAATCACAAGGTGCTTACAAATGGAAAAACAAATAAACGATACAGTCTAATATGAATAGGTCACTCCATTCAATTATAAAAAATTAACCCATAGACTTAATCCACGCTGCCAACGACGAACAAAAAATAGTGACTCAATTTTAGAACATAAACAAAAGAGAACAATTTTATACCCTTGCAGAGGGCATACCCATAAAAATGATTGACTCATTTAAGCGGAACTATCTGGGTCAGGCCATTCGCTTTGCAGGCTCTTTAAAAATTAAGACTCCTTGCTTATATATGCATAAATGCCCTTTTCTCTCCCAACATAGAGCTACATCCTACCTTTCCGACAACCCAGCTAACATCATAGCAATTCAATGAAAACATAACTAAAACAAGAGAGAACGCTATAGTCGAGTGCCTCGACTATTAGATACCCGTAACTCAGCTAAACAACTTAAAATAAATGTGCCTTCTTGTATGTTTTTCGCCGCTCGAATTAGCACCTTGGCCAGCGTTTCCAAAGTCATCCGTTAGATGGCGCCATGAAAGGCGGAAATTTAGGCGCTAGTCAGGTTTAAGCGTTTAATGGGTTTTTGGGCGTTAGAGTGGGCGTGGCAAACTTTTATTAGGCCAATCGATAGGTATTGACGAAATAAATAAAATCATCAAAACTGTGGCCACTGAAAAATCTACATGCAAAATGACAATCTTCTAGCTTTTATAGTTTCCGAGATCTCAGCGTTCATACGGACAGACAGACGGACAGACAGACGGACAGACAGACGGACAGACAGACGGACAGACAGACGGACAGACAGATGGACAGACAGACGGACAGACAGACGGACAGACAGACGGACAGACAGACGGACATGGCTAGTGATCCTGAACAAGAATATATATACTTTATAGGGTCGGAAACGCTTCCTTCTACCTGTTACATACTTTTGCACGAATACAATATACCCTTTTACTCTACGAGTAACGATTATAATCATTTCATTTCTTCAAGAAGCCCAACACATTCATTAAATCTAAAATTGTTCTCATTCCATTAAATAAAATTATTACTGTCATCCCAGACGAGCGAAATTCCTCAGTTGCTAAACCTCTTATTATATTTAGTTATTGTTTTAAAACTTAAGCTTGCTTTATACAGATATTTAAATATATGCATAAATACTCGTTGTACCCAATTGTCACCAACGATTCACAAATTATTAGTTCATGGGTTTCAAATAAATAATTCAACGTTGGATTCATTTGGAAGTTTTTTTGAAAATGCTTTAGAAACAAAAAATTGTATTTTCAAAAAAGACAGGAAGAAATACAGATGAGGACCCGAACGAAAAATGCTCCATAGTACTAGAAGAAGAAGAGGTGATGTTTAAAACAAAAACCAATATATTAATTAAAATATATTACATATATTTAAGGTGTAACAAATAAATAATTACACGATTGCAAATAAGGTGTTGTTAGAAAAATGATTTTATTTATTTCAACTTTATTCTTTACAAACTTTTTGTTTTTATAGTGAAGCAAACCGACCTATTATTGTGAGGTATCAAACTGAACTCAACTTATTTATCTGACTTTTCTGACGATCAAGCCTCGGTCTCGAGCTTTCTGGATTTGAGTGAGCTTTAAAAATGTTCTGAGAGAACTTTCGATTTTTTTGGAGTGCAGTTTAATTACTCTTGGATTCAAGTGCGTTCGCCCTTGGATACAAGGGATCTTTAAACCCCTGCGGAAGGTATTATAATTTCAGTCAAAAGTTTGCAACGCAGTGAAGGAGACATTATATTTATATTTTTGATCAGCATACCCAGCAGAGTCGACCTAGCCATGTCCGTCTGTCCGTCCGTCCGTTTCTACGCAAACTCATTTTTATAATTTTGGTCAAAAGTGTGCAACGCAGTGAAGGAGACATCTCCGACCCTATAAATTATATATATTCTTTATCAGGATCACCTCCTGAGTTGATATAGCCATGTCCGAACTAGTCTCTCAGTTTTAAAGATATTGAATTCAAACTTTGCACACACCCTTCTTTCCTTTGCACGCAGTATATAAGTCGGAACGACTATATCCTATAGCTGCCATATAACTGATTGATCGGAAATGCCACAACTCTGCTGTTTGTTAAGTAAGGAAGTTGGGACTTTCTATGGGTTTTATATTTGGCCAATCAATCCGACGTACCAAATTTCATAAGGATCGGCCGACTATATCCTATAGTTGGGATTTTTTATGTGTATTAAGAATGCATCATATGAATAATTTTGGAAGCTCAAAGAAATTGGGTCGACTAATATCGAATTTTCGAAAATTGAATAGCTTAATCGTTTGCCCATTTTTTGCACATGTTTGCCCACCTTTTAATTTTTTTTGCCCACCTTTAGTTTTAAAAATATGGAATCTTCGAAAATTTTCGAACATTTTCGAAAACATAAAAGTTGACTTCTTCAAATTTTTTTTTTTAATCGCAAGAGAATCGTTTGCCCACGTTTGCCCATCGTTTAGAATTTGGAAAATATTAATACTTTTGAAAATATTCGACTTTTAAGTTTTGATCATATTTACCTGCAGAAAAAATTGTTTGCCCACCCCTTAAAAATCGTTTTTTTCGAAAAAATAAAAGATGTTTGCCCATCTCCTAAAATTTAAATATTAAAAAAAAAATCGTTTGCCCACCTCTTAAAAATAGTTAATTTTGACAAAAACGTTTTCCGACGGCTTAAACACGTGATTTTTAACAAAAAACGTTTGCCCACCCCTTGAGTGTCCAAGTCAATCCCAGGACCTCAATCCCATCGAGAATCTGGGGTGAACTCAAAAGAGACGTCGAAAACACTTTTTGTCAAGAAAAAAATCAACTTTGGGATAATGTCCAAAAAGCAGGGTACAAAATTCCAATTGGAACATGTCGTAAGTTAATGTCCACCACCCCAAGACGAATAGATAAAGTCTTACAAAATAACGGCGGATTTACCGGTTATTAGCTGCCCGATACTTAGTTTAATATAAAAGATGACCAAACATAGTTAAATATTAATTTAATTTAAACATTTATCTTTGTACACCTATTATTGTCTCCAGCCAAAAAAAAAACAAAAAAACCTATTATTTTGTTCATGAGTGTAGGTTTAAAGCCTGCCCTATGTAAACTAAGTATCTTCCTTGTAAATATTTAAAAAAATATATATTTATACCCTTGCAGAGAGTATTATGATTTTGGTCAGAAGTTTGTAACGCAGTGAAGGAGACGTTTCCGACCCCATAAAGTATATATATTCTGTCCGTCTGTCCGTGATATGGAAGCTTCATTCAACTCAGAAAACATTTAGACCCATTTGGTAACTTAATATGGCATCGAAATTGGCACCACAACTTCACTGTAGCTCCAATGGTCAGGTAGAAGAATTCCACAGCATCTTGACGGAAATCACAAGGTGCTTACAAATGGAAAAACAAATAAACGATACAGTCTAATATGAATAGGTCACTCCATTCAATTATAAAAAATTAACCCATAGACTGCCAACGACGAACAAAAAATAGTGACTCAATTTTAGAACATAAACAAAAGAGAACAATTTTATACCCTTGCAGAGGGCATACCCATAAAAATGATTGACTCATTTAAGCGGAACTATCTGGGTCAGGCCATTCGCTTTGCAGGCTCTTTAAAAATTAAGACTCCTTGCTTATATATGCATAAATGCCCTTTTCTCTCCCAACATAGAGCTACATCCTACCTTTCCGACAACCCAGCTAACATCATAGCAATTCAATGAAAACATAACTAAAACAAGAGAGAACGCTATAGTCGAGTGCCTCGACTATTAGATACCCGTAACTCAGCTAAACAACTTAAAATAAATGTGCCTTCTTGTATGTTTTTCGCCGCTCGAATTAGCACCTTGGCCAGCGTTTCCAAAGTCATCCGTTAGATGGCGCCATGAAAGGCGGAAATTTAGGCGCTAGTCAGGTTTAAGCGTTTAATGGGTTTTTGGGCGTTAGAGTGGGCGTGGCAAACTTTTATTAGGCCAATCGATAGGTATTGACGAAATAAATAAAATCATCAAAACTGTGGCCACTGAAAAATCTACATGCAAAATGCCAATCTTCTAGCTTTTATAGTTTCCGAGATCTCAGCGTTCATACGGACAGACAGACGGACAGACAGACGGACAGACAGACGGACAGACAGACGGACAGACAGACGGACAGACAGACGGACAGACAGACGGACAGACAGATGGACAGACAGACGGACAGACAGACGGACAGACAGACGGACAGACAGACGGACAGACAGACGGACAGACAGGCGGACAGACAGACGGACAGACAGACGGACAGACAGACGGACAGACAGACGGACAGACAGACGGACAGACAGACGGACATGGCTAGTGATCCTGAACAAGAATATATATACTTTATAGGGTCGGAAACGCTTCCTTCTACCTGTTACATACTTTTGCACGAATACAATATACCCTTTTACTCTACGAGTAACGATTATAATCATTTCATTTCTTCAAGAAGCCCAACACATTCATTAAATCTAAAATTGTTCTCATTCCATTAAATAAAATTATTACTGTCATCCCAGACGAGCGAAATTCCTCAGTTGCTAAACCTCTTATTATATTTAGTTATTGTTTTAAAACTTAAGCTTGCTTTATACAGATATTTAAATATATGCATAAATACTCGTTGTACCCAATTGTCACCAACGATTCACAAATTATTAGTTCATGGGTTTCAAATAAATAATTCAACGTTGGATTCATTTGGAAGTTTTTTTGAAAATGCTTTAGAAACAAAAAATTGTATTTTCAAAAAAGACAGGAAGAAATACAGATGAGGACCCGAACGAAAAATGCTCCATAGTACTAGAAGAAGAAGAGGTGATGTTTAAAACAAAAACCAATATATTAATTAAAATATATTACATATATTTAAGGTGTAACAAATAAATAATTACACGATTGCAAATAAGGTGTTGTTAGAAAAATGATTTTATTTATTTCAACTTTATTCTTTACAAACTTTTTGTTTTTATAGTGAAGCAAACCGACTTATTATTGTGAGGTATCAAACTGAACTCAACTTATTTATCTGACTTTTCTGACGATCAAGCCTCGGTCTCGAGCTTTCTGGATTTGAGTGAGCTTTAAAAATGTTCTGAGAGAACTTTCGATTTTTTTGGAGTGCAGTTTAATTACTCTTGGATTCAAGTGCGTTCGCCCTTGGATACAAGGGATCTTTAAACCCCTGCGGAAGGTATTATAATTTCAGTCAAAAGTTTGCAACGCAGTGAAGGAGACATTATATTTATATTTTTGATCAGCATACCCAGCAGAGTCGACCTAGCCATGTCCGTCTGTCCGTCCGTCCGTTTCTACGCAAACTCATTTTTATAATTTTGGTCAAAAGTGTGCAACGCAGTGAAGGAGACATCTCCGACCCTATAAAGTATATATATTCTTTATCAGGATCACCTCCTGAGTTGATATAGCCATGTCCGAACTAGTCTCTCAGTTTTAAAGATATTGAATTCAAACTTTGCACACACCCTTCTTTCCTTTGCACGCAGTATATAAGTCGGAACGACTATATCCTATAGCTGCCATATAACTGATTGATCGGAAATGCCACAACTCTGCTGTTTGTTAAGTAAGGAAGTTGGGACTTTCTATGGGTTTTATATTTGGCCAATCAATCCGACGTACCAAATTTCATAAGGATCGGCCGACTATATCCTATAGTTGGGATTTTTTATGTGTATTAAGAATGCATCATATGAATATTTTTGGAAGCTCAAAGAAATTGGGTCGACTAAAATCGAATTTTCGAAAATTGAATAGCTTAATCGTTTGCCCATTTTTTGCACATGTTTGCCCACCTTTTAATTTTTTTTGCCCACCTTTAGTTTTAAAAATATGGAATCTTCGAAAATTTTCGAACATTTTCGAAAACATAAAAGTTGACTTCTTCAAATTTTTTTTTTTAATCGCAAGAGAATCGTTTGCCCACGTTTGCCCATCGTTTAGAATTTGGAAAATATTAATACTTTTGAAAATATTCGACTTTTAAGTTTTGATCATATTTACCTGCAGAAAAAATTGTTTGCCCACCCCTTAAAAATCGTTTTTTTCGAAAAAATAAAAGATGTTTGCCCATCTCCTAAAATTTAAAAATTAAAAAAAAAAATCGTTTGCCCACCTCTTAAAAATAGTTAATTTTGACAAAAACGTTTTCCGACGGCTTAAACACGTGATTTTTAACAAAAAACGTTTGCCCACCCCTTGAGTGTCCAAGTCAATCCCAGGACCTCAATCCCATCGAGAATCTGGGGTGAACTCAAAAGAGACGTCGAAAACACTTTTTGTCAAGAAAAAAATCAACTTTGGGATAATGTCCAAAAAGCAGGGTACAAAATTCCAATTGGAACATGTCGTAAGTTAATGTCCACCACCCCAAGACGAATAGATAAAGTCTTACAAAATAACGGCGGATTTACCGGTTATTAGCTGCCCGATACTTAGTTTAATATAAAAGATGACCAAACATAGTTAAATATTAATTTAATTTAAACATTTATCTTTGTACACCTATTATTGTCTCCAGCCAAAAAAAAAACAAAAAAACCTATTATTTTGTTCATGAGTGTAGGTTTAAAGCCTGCCCTATGTAAACTAAGTATCTTCCTTGTAAATATTTAAAAAAATATATATTTATACCCTTGCAGAGAGTATTAAATTTTGGTCAGAAGTTTGTAACGCAGTGAAGGAGGCGTTTCCGACCCCATAAAGTATATATATTCTGTCCGTCTGTCCGTCCGTCCGTCCGTCTGTCCGTCTGATTCAATACCGTTTGAGAGCTCAGTTTAGAAGCTTGCGATCTGAAACTTTCACAGTCGTCCTAAAACATGTGTACGCAGATCTAGTTTGAAAACCGCCCCGATCGCATGTCTATATCCTATAGCTCCCATAGGAACAATCGGATACAACTTGTAAGAATGGAAGATATTTCGCGCAATGTAAAAGATATTAACATAAATCTTTCCAAATCTTATTATACCCGTTACTCGTAGAGTAAAAGGGTATATTGTATTCGTGCAAAAGTATGTAACAGCTTGAAGGAAGCTTTTCCGACCCTATAAAGTATATATATTCTTGTTCAGGATCACTAGCCGAGTCGATCTAGCCATGTCCGTCTGTCCGTCCGTCTGTCTGTCTGTCTGTCTGTCCGTATGAACGCTGAGATCTCGGAAACTATAAAAGCTAGAAGATTGGCATTTTGCATGCAGATTCTAGGAGTTCCTACGCAGCGCAAGTTTGTTTCAAAAAGGTGCCACGCCCCCTTTAACGCCCACAATCGCTAATATACGATTTTAAAAATTTAAATATTTCGGAAAAGTAAAAATGCAGTTTTATTGTGTTTATCAATACCTATCGAAATGTAGAAGAAATTTTTCAAATCGGACCATTCGTTAAAAAGTTATGCGTGATCAAAGTTTCTATCTCCATCTCCCTCGCACTCCCTTTACCTGAGTAACGGGTATCTGATAGTCGGGGCACCCGACTATAGCGTTCTCTCTTGTTTTTTTATGCATTCCATCATCAAGGTGAAAGCGCGTGCCGATCGGACGTCTATATCCTATAGCTCCAATAGGAACAATAGGGTGAAATCGGTCCAAATTTGATGATTATCAGAATATTTCGCGCAGTGTGTAAGCTACTAACATAAATTTTTCCAATTCTTATTTATTTACGCATATCTTGATTAGGATAAAAGCGCTTGCCGCTCGGAAGTCTATATCTTAAAGGAGATTTGTATATGACATTTTTGCGGTATAAAATAGACATTTACGCCGCCGAGCCACGTGGGATTTCTTTGGCACCTTGCTAGTTATTTATGAAAACAAATCCATTGAAGAAGACAAGGTTTTTTGTAAGCTGTGTTTGGAAAAACAGAAAAAAGTCGACGAAACTACAATATTTTCATGGTAAAACATATTTTTTACTTAATTAAAATCCAAATAAGATGTAAATTGTTTCAGTGCTAAAGTACAGTCATACTCAAAGAGCTGTTCGACAGGAAATTTAAGTCGTCACCTCAAAAATGATCACAATTTACGCGATATCGATTTTCCGGGTACTTCATTGGCTGCACGAGGGACATTAAAAAACTTCTTTATTAACGCCATGCCAATTAATTCTCCAAGAGATAGAAAATGGGCGCTGGGACGTGATTTAGCTTTGTGGATGGCTAGAGATCTGCTGCCATTTCATACAATAAGCCATAATGGCATTAAAGACTTCTTAACAAAATATAAAGTTGTGGTATCTGCAGATGACATTCCACACTTCAAAACTTTGTCAACAACAGCTTTAGACGATGTATATGAATGCATTTTAAAAGAAGCAATAAGGATCGTATCAGGACAAAAGCACTTCGCCTTAACATTCGATTTGTGGACCGATAACTATAGAAGAAGAAGTTATATCACATTTACATTTCACTTCTTGTCGACGAATTTTGAGATGAAGCATATAACGCTAGAAACAAAATACGTGGCAAAATCTCATACGGCAAGTAATATTCTAACGGAGCTCGAAGAGGTAACTGAAATGTATCATTTGGAAATGGGATCAAATTTTGTGGTAACCGACCAAGGAAGCAATGTCAAAAAAGCTATTAATTTGGGCTGTATAAACAACCACTTCTGCCTTGGACATGGTCTTCACAATTTGCTTAATATAGATGGTTACAATTCCGTGTCGGATATTAAGAATTTAGTTGTGAAGTGCAAAAATATTGTGAGTGCTTTACGATTTAAAACACATGTATTAAGATGCCAAGCTGACTCTCTTCAAAATGAGGTTTTGTCAAGCATCGACAATTTGGAAGAACTCCTCGCATCTGAAGATAATGATTGGGTTAACTATGATGAAGATTTTGGACCGCTAGATGATGTTCCCTTGCAGACTTATAAAAACATTAACAACCCTAATGATTTGCATAGCAGTTTGGTGGACAAGAGAAATGTTTCGCTAAAGAACTCGGTTCCAACTAGATGGCACAGCGTGTTAGCAATGCTTGACAGTCTCGGGTGTCAACGAACAGCAATAAATAAATTGCTCACAAGCAGCAATAAGAATCATTTGATACTATCCGAGGCTGAAGCACAGCTTTTATATAAACTAACAGAATTCTTAAAAAAGTTTAAAGACGCTGTTAACATTCTGTCTGGAGATAATATCCATCAATAAGCGTGGCCTTATTAATTCGTACGGAAATCGTATCAATATTGAATGAAAGCACAAACAACGAGCCACTTGCTTTGACTTCAATGAAAAACAATATAAAAACTAAATTGAATAATAGATTCCCTTTATCGGATATACTAGTCTGCGCATCATTATTAGATCCGCGATTCAGCTCTCTGGATTGTGTGCTTGACTATTGTGGTGAACAAAATTTAAAAAAAACATAGTTTTTGTTAAAAATGTATAAGGAGCTACTTGGCGATCCACAACAAGATATTAATCAGCAGGATAGTTCCAGAGATGGTTCATCAGCATGCAAAATTTTAAAGCTAGCTCAACGACACTCCAAAAATACAAAAAACAGCAATTTGGAAGCTGAATGCCACCTACTTTTAAGTTTGTCCTCATCCCAAGACGTTTTAACATTTTGGACTGAAAAGGCACCTGCAATGCCATTGTTATCGAAGCTGGCACAGAAGGTGTTGTGTATTCCGGCAACGAGCACACCTAGTGAGCGAGTTTTTTCGATTGCTGGTCTTACCGTTTCTCAAAAACGATCGCAGCTCAGTCCTCATAATGTTAATAAAATTATATTTATACATGATAATTACGAAACATGCAAAGAAAGTTTAAAAAAATAAAAATTTAAGAAATTAAGAAAACTTATTTAAAAAAAAATGTTTTTACTGCGTACGCCGCCGGCCGCCGACAAATTCGACGGCTTAGCTGCCGCCGCCGCCGCCGTTTCCATTTTAACTCTACGCCGCCGCCGCCGGCTTCTCTTGACCCCCACGCCGCCGCCGACGACCAAGCCATCGGCGTAAACCTCTAGTATAAAAGCAATTGGCTTGAAACGATGCAAATCTTATTCCAAACCTTATTCCTTTCGCTACTTTTTCACTTTTAGCAATTTCGGCAAAGTCTGCAAGGGTATTAAAACTTCGGCTTGCCGAAGTTAGCTTCCGTCCTCGTTTTCTTCGAAATACCATTACAAAAAATAATTCAAGTTGGTATAACTATATTTTCGCAAAGCCAATACCAAGTAGTAATTTCTTGAATATTTTCAAAAACAAATGCACTCAAAAGAATGAAATATACATATGCAAAAACCCACACAGAAATACACACACGTATTCAATCACCCAAGGGAATTCATTCATCTCTATATATAAAGTTTTTCCTTAAGCTTAACGATTCATTTAATGGTTTCACCAAAGCTCTAGCTATCTTCTAAACAAAGAAACTAAGCATAAAGTCGATCTATTATCGAATTTAAGTGCTCTTTACAGTTATTGCTGCAAGAATACGCAAAAGACGTTTTTTGGCGAAAATCTATTTGGCTATTTATTTTTGATAGTGTAGTAAAAATATACCATGCAAATTTTTTTTTGCGGTGTTTATTTTTACAGTGTTTTGCCACGCGCTGTTAGGAAACATAAGAGCGGGATATCGCAGTAGATAGAGAGAGGAAAGTGTGTAGCAAGTGCGCAAAAGAAGAAGTTAACGGGGAAACTTTCAATTTGGTCAGAGTCGTATCAAGAAAAGGAGTAACCTTTGCCTTGCCTAATTAATAGGAAAATTTCTTTGCATTATCGTGCATTTTGGTGTATAACCGTATGTGAGCAATAATATTATTATTTTAGTTCGCCTTTCTCAGAATTTTAATTTTTTCTATTGAATGTGCAAATTTGTTGATATCTCTAATGTTAATTTAAAAATTTGGTGAGTTATGCCAGTAAGTTTCGTTTTTTACTATTCTTAATTAGTAAAGTCAAACAAGATTTACATTTAAATGAATATTTGGCTATTTTTAATTATGTGCAGTTGTCATAAACCAATTATCATAATTGCATTTTGTACATACTTGTATATAAATGCGTTTTTGTAGTTTTTAATCTTATTATTCGATAGAAACATTGCATAAATTATTATTACTATTTAAAAAATATTGTCTTAATGTTTAAGAGCTTCCTGTATGGAGATCGAAATAATGCAAACATAAGACATCGCAAGCGAAGCTGCGGGCACCCTGCTAGTTATATATTATATATATTTACTAAAATATTCCTTTGAGATATAGTAATTATTTAGCATATCAGAATTACGCTTTTAGTTTGTCAAAATCGGACAACAATATCATATAGCTGCCATAGAAACGATGGCAAAATGCAGCGCAAAATCGACATAGCTTCATTGTTTTAGTAATATAGGCATAGAAATCGAAATGTACTTGTTTTGTAATAACTGCAAGGGTATATAAACTTCGGCTTGCCGAAGTTTGCTTCCTTTCTTGTTTTAGACTTATGTCTGCAGCTTTTGTGTAGCATGCTGGGGACTTTCAGCTTGGCCTTCGATTATGGGTTCTTGGTGCCAGGGTACCTGTAGTGTCCAAACCGGAGGTTATAAACCAAACCTGGAGCACGAGCGATGATTTAATTTATTGATAAACGAAACAAACCAAATTTTTGGTTAAAGAAATTTAATTTAAAAAAACTATAGAAAAAATATATTTCCAGTCAACTTTATTATGAATAAATCTAGTTATATATCTTAAAATGTAATGTAATTTGTAAATCAAACAATTTTGTTGTTTGGCTTGTTTTTTGGGATTTGGTAATATTTAAATACTATGGGATTAGGGTGGGTATGGTTTTTTAATTTTTTTTCTTCAGTTTTTCTGAATTAAGACTTATTTATCACGTTTAATTAAACGTGATTTAATGCGAATTGATATGATTTTATATCACCATTGCAACTGACCCTAACAATAGGTTGCCAAATGACAGATGAGGTAAATGAGGCCAACAGACTACTAGTTGAGTAATGTGCCATTGCACACGCCTGGAAAAAAACAAGTTATTTGATTAAAAAATCTTTAGAGTCGGCATTCAATTCGCTTTATATATATATATGTATACTATTAAAAAGTTCGTAATTTTGAATTATTTCGTTCAACAATTTTTTTAATGATTAAATTTTTAAAGTTTTAAATTTTTTTGTAATACGATGTTCAATTTATTTTAGAGGGTATGCTAAAAATTGTCCGCTTTTAAAATAAACAGCTTTCGTTCCAGAGGTGATCAAAACTGGCTATCTTGTCTTGAGGCATTTGAAGTTTTTAGTTATTTGAGAAGCACTAAAACGCAACATTGAATACAAATAGAACCATCTCAGTAATTGGTCCCTACGTTTTATGTTAAATATGTATCAGGCAATATTGTTAAAAAACATCTTCATTATACTTTAACTACCACCATCACACTTTGCAAATATTACTTTGTATATATCATATAATATATTATTTTAAAAACAAAATGTATATATATTACACATTTACTTTACAGGTATCACTTGTTAAAGGAAAGTACCCACAACATTTTTTAAAGCTTTGGGAACAGTATGACGACGAAAAATCTTCTGAGAATGACCATCCTGGAATTTTTGGAGACAATCAACTTTTCATAGTCCTAGAACTAAAATTTGCAGGGGATGACATGTCGAATTTTAAATTTCTTAATGCAGAACAGTCATTTTACGCATTGCAACAGGTGACTATTATACGTATTAACTATAAATAGTGTCTTCATTAACTGGATATATTTTAAGATTATTCTTACACTAGCTGTTGGTGAAGAAGAGTGTCAGTTTGAACACAGGGATCTACATTGGGGAAACTTATTGATTGGATCCACAAAGAAAAAAAATATTTGTTTCAAGCTGAGAAACAGCGACTTGACTGTGCCTTCCAAAGGAGTGGCCATTACTATTATTGATTATACTCTTTCAAGAATGACCATTGATGACTGCTGCTATTTTAATGATCTCTCTAATGATGAGGAACTTTTTTCAGCAACGGGGGACTATCAATATGATATTTACAGAATGATGCGGAATGAATTAAAGTAAGTACTACAAAAAACTTTAATTTTTTACACTAGTTGCCCCTTTTAAAATTTGACCAAGAACAAGAATTTTCGAACTGCTAATATGAAAGAATATATTTTAAAAAAATTTCTGCCAATCTTGATCTTTATACCCTTGCAGAGGGTATTATAATTTCAGTCAAAAGTTTGCAACGCAGTGAAGGAGACATTTCCGACCCTATAAAGTATATATATTCTTGATCAGCATCACCAGGAGAGTCGATCAAGCTATGTCCGTCTGTCCGTCCGTCCGTTTCTACGCAAACTAGTCCCTCAGTTTTAAAGCTATCTGCTTGAAACTTTCCCCAAAGTTGTCTTTCTATTGCAGGTAGTATATAAGTCGGAACGAGCCGGATCGGGCTACTATACCATATAGCTGCCATATAACTGAACGATCGGAAATGCCATAACTTTGGTGTTTTTCAAGTTAGGAAGTTGGGAAGTTCTATGGGTTTTATTTTTGGCTAATCAGTCTGACCTACCAAATTTCATAAGGATCGGGCGACTATATCCTATAGCTGCCATATAACTGAACGATTGGAAATTCCATAACTTTGGTGTTTTTAAAGTTAGGAAGTTGGGATTTTTTATGAGTATTAAGAATGCATCATATAAATAATTTTGGAGAATATAATTTACAGAATTTTCTGCAAGGGTGTATCAACTTCGGCTCCGCCCGAAGTTAGCTTTCCTTTCTTGTTTTAACTCACTTTGAATATAAAACCAGATTGGGAGCTTTATAAATTTATCACTATCAACTTCATGAAGGATACCGTTTCATAAAAGTTGAAAATAAATATTATCAACAAATTTTAATAATTTTAAAAAATTAATTCAAGTATCCTTTGATGGCTGTGACTATTTTTGTTATATTAATTGAGTTCATTAACCATTTATACCCGCTCTGTTACTTTTATGGGAAACCATAAGTTGTAACGCTGCTGGTGCCAGGAGGAGAGCTGGAACTTTTGCCACAGTCATAGTTTATAATTATGTTGTGCGGGAAGTATCCTCTTCCAACTAAACGCCTTGGGACTTTAATAGAGAAATAATATTTTACGACAAGAGCTGGAGTTAGGATCTGAGAGTAATGTCTCTTTATTAATGTGAATGCAAAAATAAATGCGTAAAAAACAGTTGACGAGATATTTGCCATAATTATTAATTGTAATCGGAATTTAAAAAAATAACATATTAAAACAAGAAAGGATTTTCGGTAACGGGTTTTCAGTTAAACAAACTGCAGCAGGCGGCGGCGTGGCCAAGGTAGATGCTCTGTTCTCAGAAAGTCGCTGCAAGAACTCACTTTGCTGTTGCAGCAATGTGGCCATGTTGTGATCCGCTTGAGGTATGGCGCTTGGCTGAAGGTCGCTCTTTAACGACGCGAATAAGGTAAGCGCGCGCAGGTACTTCTCCTCATAGGCTTGGAAGTCTTCGGTAGGATCCTCGAAACCCTCAACATTATCGTACACGTGCATTTCGTCAGTGATCTCCTCAAGGCTTCTGAAGGCTTGATTTAGCCGTGCCAGCATGGCATCGACTCCGGAGTAAGTGCTCTGTGGAGGTGGATTCTCGATGTAATTGACCAAGCGACTTACGGTCGCCTTTAGCCGACCACGTGCTTGGGTAAGGCGTTTAAGCGTCTGTTGCTCCATAGTGTGTAGATATACTTAAACAGTTTGTAGATGCGGAAGTATTCCGGCTCTCGAAGGACCAGACAATGATGGTGAATAGATCACGCTAAATGGTTTGTAAGACCACTCTCAAAAAGGTTTGATAGATTAATACTCAAATTAGTTCACAATAAGAAGTTACGCTTTATTTCATGTTGACAGCTCGTGGTCAGGAGGAAGAGAGAGCGGGAGGCCGATATCAAAAGTGGGACCAGACCATCTCAAGAAAAAGAATATCTTACATGCATTTAAATATACTAGATTATTATAATTATTAGTGAGGTTCCTCAACATCCCGGCCCACCCTGAAACTAAGTTTCTGAATTAGGCAGGATGGCAATTTTAGAAATGGGTCTAACAAGTTCTCCTGATGAAGTTCGCAGCTTTACGGCCCGTACCAGCCCGTACCAGCCCGTCCTTGCCTGGGTAGACTTCCATTATGCGCGCCAAAGTCCAAGCGGCGGGGGGTGTGTTTGAATCCTTGATGATCGCCATTTCCCCAGTAGCAATGTTCTTCCTTTCCGTATTCCACTTAGGGCGCTGTTGAAGTGTAGTGAGGTACTCCTGATGCCATCTCTTCCAAAAGCCTTGTAGCATTGCCTGTACATTTTGCCAGTAATCCAGTCGGTTAACTGCTATATGGCCAAGATCGCCCTCTGGAACTGATGTATAAGGGCGTCCAATCAGCAGGTGTGCGGGTGACAAGTAGGAAACTTCGATGTCTGACGTAGCGAAGAGTGGGCGTGAATTGACGACGGATTCAATTTGAGCCAGAAGGGTGTGCATTTGCTCAAATGTGAGGATGGAGTTCCCGATGACACGACGCAGATGAAGCTTTACGGAGCGAACAGCTGATTCCCATTTTCCGCCCCAGTGGGGTGCGTGCGGTGGTATAAAACTCCATTTGATACCTTCGCAGGCCAACGATTGGGTTACTTGAGTGTTATGCTGCTGCGACAGGATGAGCTTATACATTTCGTCTAACACCTTCTTTGCTCCCACAAAGTTGCGACCGTTGTCGCTGAAGATGTGGGTACACTTGCCTCGACGGGAGATAAAACGACGAAGTGCAGCAAGAAATGTCTCCGTGCTGAGATCTGTAGCCAACTCCAAGTGGATTGCGGAGGTCACTAGGCAGACGAATAGACAAATGTATCCCTTTTCCTTTCGTGGATTCCGTCCCTTGTGCACTTTGAGTAGAAGCGGTCCGGCATAGTCGCACCCAGTATTTTCAAATGGGTATGCTTGACGTACCCGAACAGCTGGCAAGTCCGCCATGTATTGATCAGTTGTTTTGTGGCGTTGCCGAAAACATTTGAGACAAGCATGTGTAAGCTTGCGAATCATGTTGCGTGCGCCAACTATCCAATATTGTTGGCGAACGATGACGAAAAGTGCTGTCACACCTGGATGAAGATGTATCCTGTGCTCGTGTTCCAAAATAAGCAGAGAAATGCGATGATGTTTCGGCAGAATAATTGGATGCTTGACTTCCTCCGGTAGTAGCGAGTTTGAGAGGCGCCCACCTACACGAAGCAGGCCATTCTTGCAAACCATGGGTGAGAGTGTTCGAAGTGTTGACGAATTTGCCACAGCTTTTCCCCTTTGCAACAGGTGTAGATCGGATGAGAAGCTTCCTTGAGCCTGCCTTAGACAATAAATGCGGGCCTCGCTGATTTCATCAAACGTGAGTGTGAGGTTTGACGGAATCCGTTTCTTCATTCTTCGATGCATAAACCGTAAAACATAAGCAGTGCAGCGAATCAGCTTGGTCCAGGAAGAAACTCGAAACGATAGAAACTCAATCGGGGACGCTTCAGGTTCAGGTTCAACACGGCTGGATAGTGAAGAGGATTTCAGCCCATCCATTATGGGCGTGTCCAAAATTGTTGTGGGATTGTTGCCACTACGCAGCTTTGAAGCAAGCAGATCGTTGAGGTGTAGCCAATGTGGTCCATTCCACCACAGCTCATAGCTCATGAGATTGGCTGCTAGCATTCCCCTCGATGCGCAATCGGCAGGGTTATCCTTTGAGCCAACGTGATGCCATGCGCTGCGTGGTATGACATCCAGGATCTCCGAAGTACGGTTGGCGATAAAGGTCTTCAGCTTCGATGGGGTGTGCGACAGCCACGAAAGGACAATCGTGGAATCGCACCAAGCATGCACAACTATATCCTTGTGATGCAAGCCTTCTTTAACAGCTCGGAGAAGGCGAGTGAGCAATAGCGCGCCACAGAGTTCCAGCCGAGGAAGACTTTGTTGCTTTAGTGGCGCAACGCGTGTTTTGGCTGCCATAAGGGACACCAAGCAGGTGCCGTCCGCGTTGCTTACACGGCTGTAGACGACAGCGGAATATGCCTTTATAGATGCATCTGAAAATCCATGTAATTCGATTTTCCCGATTCGTTGTGTACATAACGTGGAATCCTTAGGTTTGTTATGTAGTTGATATCGTCGCGACAGGTCTGCCACCACTCAGCCAGCTTCGGTGGGAGTTTAGAATCCCAGTCAAGGTCAAGTAGCCAGAGTTCTTGAAAAAGGATCTTGAACTGTACTACCACAGGCGCCAGAATACCTAGAGGATCAAAAATTCGTGAGATATCTGACAATACTTGCCGTTTAGTAGCATCTGGCTCCGTAGAAAGTGAAGCTTTGTAGGACAGGACGTCGTCTTGGGGATTCCATAGCATTCCTAAAACTTTAACCGCACTGGTTATTTGGAGCTCGTCTTGCCGGGTGTGGCTGATGACGCTGCTGTTAGACACCCATTTGCCAAGCTCAAGCTTAGCCTTGGACATCAGCTGGATGAGTTCGTCGCGGCAGCTAAGTAGTTCGTCTTCAGTTTCAGCGCCGGTGAGGACATCGTCTACGTAAAAGTCCTCAAGCACAATTTTTGAGGCTGTGGGAAACTCATCCTGGTGGTCTCGCGCTAGTTGTTCCAGTACTCTGACAGCAAGAAACGGTGCACAGCTTGTTCCATAGGTGACTGTACAGAGTTGAAAGTGTTGAAGAGGATCTTTCGGAGCTTCTCTCCATACGATCCGTTGAAAGTTGCGGTGCTGAGGGGCAACCCAGATCTGGCGAAACATTTTAACTATGTCCGCCGAAAACACAAACTTGTGCATTCGAAAGCGAAGGCATACATGAAAAAGGTTGCGTTGTATGCTGGGTCCGATGTGTAAGGCGTCATTTAGAGCGTGTCCGTTTACGTCTTCAAATGACCCGTCAAATACCACGCGCAGCTTCTTTCCTAGAACTGGGTGGTGTGGCATGTAAAATGTTTTGGCTGATGTGTTGCATTCTTCAGGGGCCAGCTTACGCATATGACCTAGGCTTAGATACTCGTTCATAAAGTTTGAATATTGCTTGCGTAGCTCCAAATCACGCTGCAAGCGACGTTCCACAGCATAGAAGCGCGAGACAGCGCCCTGCAGGCTGTCTCCGAACTCTTGGCATTCGTGCTTAAAAGGCAATTCAACGATGTATTTGCCGTCTGGGTCTCGGGAATGTGTGGTCAGAAAGTGCTGCTCCACCTTTTCGTGCGAAGGGTCTCGTTGTGTATGCTCAGTGTTATCCTCGATCTCCCAAAAGCGTTGAAGAGAGGAGAGGCGTTTATGTCAACAGTAGTCATGAGCGTGTTGGCGGTTGATGGATGCGGCATTGCAACGGAAGTGATTATCCATCCAAAGATTGAGCTGATGGCAATAATATTTCCAGCGGTGTCATATTTTTTATCACCTGACAAAACGGACCAAATTTGTTCGTTTCCCAGTAAAATGTCTACAGATGAAGATGTGTTAAACGAAGTATCAGCTAACTGGAGTCCATCGTAGATCCTTAAAGCTTTTTCGTCAATGTCGTCCCGCTGAAGTGATGATGTGATTTTGCCCAGCACATGGGCTGCGACAACAATCGTCTGGAGTGACACCATCGACTTGATATGCAGCGTTGCCAATCCTCTAGTAGTTTCGGCCTTGACGGAAGATATTCCGGAAACTAGTATTCTTGAGGGTGAACGTGCAAGCCCAAGTGCGTTGACGCATCGTTCAGAAACGTAGGATAGCTCAGAGCCGCTATCCAAAAGCACACGGCAAATTGTGTAAGTCCCTTTAGAGTTTTGGACATACACCAAAGCTGTGGGCAATGTGCTTCTTTTGAGTCCCGGTGACTGTGTTAATGAGGTGCTGTTTTGCGTCTGGGCGACCAAAGTTGAACTACATCCAGAAGTTTGAGGATTGGCCTGTGCAGTGTCCGCAGGAGCAACTGTCATGGAATCCACGTTTTCAGGATGTACAAGAGAATGATGACGGCCATTGCAGTGCTTGCACGAATGTTTCGATTTACATTGTGAAGATCGGTGGCCAGGGCGTAGGCAATTGAAGCAAAGCGACTTTCCTTTCACAAAGGAGCGCCGATGTTCAGTGGTCAGATTTTGAAATTGAGAGCATCTATACAGCTGATGGTCAGCAGAGCCACACTTACCACAATTGCCACGGTTCACTGCAATAAGTGCTTGCTTCGCTTTGGCAGGCTTGTCCGTGTGGCTGCCAGGATCGAGTTTGATTGCCGATGTAGCTTGGCTTAATTCAAAATCCTCGCAACGGTCATCAAGGAATCTAAACAAGTCGGCAACGGTTGGTGTCGCTGAGCCTCTGGTGTCCTCAATCCACTTCCTTCTAGAGTCGGGATCAATTTTAGCCAGTACAAGATGAATCACCCAGCAGTCACGGCTGATCTCCCCAACTGCATCTAGCCCACGAATGATTTCATAGGCGCCATCAGTAAGTTTGCGTAGATTAGACACCTCGCCGTTGGGTGCAGCAGCCAGTGCCATGAAAGTGTCCAGTAAGGAGTTCACGATGTGCCTTGGGCGATCATAGCGATCATTGAGGCGTTCCAATGCTGAATCATAAGCTGATTCCGTAATGGACATGTGACTGAGAAGATTGGCCGCTTCACCAACTATGAAAGACTTAAGGTAGTGAAACTTCTGAATCTTTCCCAGGTGGGTCTTGTTGTGGACGGTGCTCTCGTAAATGTCCTTAAAGGCTGGCCATTCCTTGTAGTCTCCACCAAAGGGTTTGATGTGGATTTTCGGTAACGGGTTTTCAGTTAAACAAACTGCAGCAGGCGGCGGCGTGGCCAAGGTAGATGCTCTGTTCTCAGAAAGTCGCTGCAAGAACTCACTTTGCTGTTGCAGCAATGTGGCCATGTTGTGATCCGCTTGAGGTATGGCGCTTGGCTGAAGGTCGCTCTTTAACGACGCGAATAAGGTAAGCGCGCGCAGGTACTTCTCCTCATAGGCTTGGAAGTCTTCGGTAGGATCCTCGAAACCCTCAACATTATCGTACACGTGCATTTCGTCAGTGATCTCCTCAAGGCTTCTGAAGGCTTGATTTAGCCGTGCCAGCATGGCATCGACTCCGGAGTAAGTGCTCTGTGGAGGTGGATTCTCGATGTAATTGACCAAGCGACTTACGGTCGCCTTTAGCCGACCACGTGCTTGGGTAAGGCGTTTAAGCGTCTGTTGCTCCATAGTGTGTAGATATACTTAAACAGTTTGTAGATGCGGAAGTATTCCGGCTCTCGAAGGACCAGACAATGATGGTGAATAGATCACGCTAAATGGTTTGTAAGACCACTCTCAAAAAGGTTTGATAGATTAATACTCAAATTAGTTCACAATAAGAAGTTACGCTTTATTTCATGTTGACAGCTCGTGGTCAGGAGGAAGAGAGAGCGAGAGGCCGATATCAAAAGTGGGACCAGACCATCTCAAGAAAAATAATATCTTACATGCATTTAAATATACTAGATTATTATAATTATTAGTGAGGTTCCTCAACACTCATAAAAAATCCCAAATTCCTAAAATTAAAAACACCAAAGTTATGGCATGTTCAATCGTTCAGTTATATGGCAGCTATAGGATATAGTCGGCTGATCCTTTGGTAACTCGGATTTATTCGCCAAAAATAAAACCTATAGAAAATCCCAACTTCCTAACTTTACAAACACCAAAGTTATGGCATTTCCGATCAATCAGTTGTGTGCAAAGTTTCAATTCGATATCTTTAAAACTGAGAGACCAGTTCGCGTAGAAACAGACAGACGGACAGACGGACATGCTTATATCAACTCAGGAGGTGATCCTGATCAAGAATGGGATTTTCTATGGGTGTTATTTTTGGCCAATCAATCCGACCTACCAAATTTCATAAGGATCGGCCGACTATATCCTATAGTTGGGATTTTTTATGAGTATTAAGAATGCATCATATGAATAATTTTGGAAGCTCAAAGAAATTGGGTCGACTAAAATCGAATTTTCGAAAATTGAATAGCTTAATCGTTTGCCCATGTTTGCCCACTTTTTAATTTTTTTTGCCCACCTTTAGTTTTAAAAATATGGAATCTTCGAAAATTTTCGAACATTTTCGAAAACATAAAAGTTGACTTCTTCAATTTTTTTTTTTTTAATCGCAAGAGAATCGTTTGCCCACGTTTGCCCATCGTTTAGAATTTGGAAAATATTAATACTTTTGAAAATATTCGACTTTTAAGTTTTGATCATATTTACCTGCAGAAAAAATTGTTTTTTTCGAAAAAATAAATGATGCCCATGTTTGCCCATTTGCTGAAATTTAAGAATTTAAATAGTTAATTTTGACAAAAACGTTTGCAGACGGCTTAAACACGTGATTTTTTAACAAAAAACGTTTGCCCACCCCTTGAGTGTCCAAGTCAATCTCAGGACCTCAATCCCATCGAGAATCTGGGGTGAACTCAAACGAGACGTCGGAAACACTTTTTGTCAAGAAAAAAATCAACTTTGGGATAATTTCCAAAAAGCAGGGTACAAAATTCCAATTGGAACATGTCGTAAGTTAATGTCAGCGGCTGATCCATTGACTTTTGCTGGTTTATGTTAACTTGTTAACTACTCCCCCCTTTGAATTAAGGCCGCCCTCGGCCGCCGCTATCTCGGTGATGACTTCCTTCAGCTGTGCCGTAGATCTTCTTGCCTTGAAGAAATGGAGATAGATCATGACAATGGCAATCATCGCACAACATAGAACTCCTACTATGAGCATTGCGCGATATTTTAGATTGGTCCCAATATCCTTGTCGAACTCTCGAATGAGCTCGTTTAATCGATGAAGGTAAGGGAGGCTCAATACGTCGTGATTGATGTTAATGTTAAGCAATGGTGAGCTTGCAACTCCTGGAGTTCTTCTTTGGATCTTGTCATGATTTACGTAGAGGGTTTCGTTGATGGAGACGCAATCTTCAAATGCGACAAGGTGAGTACCGTGCAGCCAGACCTCAGTACCATTGTCTACCCGGACTTTAGCTGTTTGGTCGTTGACAATGATTATTCCTTCATCGACTCGAGTTACGGGTTGTAAGTCGGTTGGTTGGGTCTCGCAGTGCGCCAAAACACCTGCATAGAGTTCTCTAGCGCACGAGCTGCCTGATGATATTTGGCAGAACGTAGCTCCTGGCGACACGGTACAATCCTTAACGGTGTGGACTTCTCCACCACATGTTGCCACAACATTGTTCGGTATCCGCAGCATGATATTATGGTGAGTGACGGGTAATATTGTGACTTTCTTACAGGCGAACTTTACCTTTGGAAACTTAACTATGAAATGCAAGGAATTGGCAGATTGTAATATTTCAACGGACGCTACGGACAAAAGATCCCTTATGGGGGTATTAGTGGGTTCCTCAAGCCAAATTGACTAGGTCTGCGTGGTCAAATATATTTGGGCTGACAATATTAATTTTAGCTAATGTAATTGCAAGCAAAAGGTTCTGTAGTTCCATCATTAGCATTCTATTTCTAGCAAGGAGGGTTTCATATAAATGGCCTGTGTCAATTTGTTTATTTTTTGTAACCGTGAGGATTTGATTTACTGTGGCGGTCAATTGATTGATTTTACTTTGAACTTTAGTGTTAATTTCCACCTGTCTGTTGTTTGCGTTTATTAGCTGCATTTCCGTAAATCTTGTCTTCTCCATATCACCGGCATCCGGTGTTCCTGCTACTACCTTTAAGATTGATCCCAAAAAATCTAAGCTCCTGCGACCCTATGGTGCACGCCTAGCGATTCCAGTAGGTCTCGCACATGCGCGGTATCTACTTCCAGCAACTTTCTCATGTGCGATTGGGGCAACTTGTCACACATGTTTGTTGTTTCGTCTAGTATTCGTGTGTACTCCGAAAGGTTTGCAGTGTGAGTCGCGTATGCAAATTCTTCCCATACTAATACCTCACCATCAATGATGGGAATGTATTTAGCTCGCGAATAGTCGACGATGTGTGCCGACACCATAGACAGGGATAGTAGGATGATAAGTCCGCACCTGTGGAATGATCCTTGATGTAATAATTTTTTCCAGGAATGTTATTCTAACCTAACAAAAAAATAAGTAAACGGTTGCCAAGTGGCTAAAGATGTAAAAATTAATCCTATTTTAGGTTATCTTTGTGGACCACCCTCCCCTTAATGAAGACCGTGGTCCCCAGGTCCGCTTCAACGGCTTTCTCCTCATACAGCGGTGTGAGTTTATTGCCAAGTCTTCGGTTTGTTTTGACCAAGACTTTTTCGCCGACCTCGAATACTCTGTTTTGCCGGGAGGCATTTTCCCTAGTCCTGAGAGTGTTTTGGGCTTGTATTATTTTATTTTGGACTTCCATCTGCGCGTCGTCTGGGTGTGTTTGCACAATGTCGGCTGGTCGTTTGTTAACAACCGAGTGTATCGACTTATTGTATTTGGCGGTGGCCAATAAAATTATCTCTACAGTGTCCGTCATTCCCTTGTCGATTTTCAGGCATCGCGCAAGTTCCACAAGGGTACTATGAAAGCGCTCTACTTGCCCGTTTGAGACGCTGTGGAGGGGCGGTGCACTTGCAATGCTAACGCCAAAATGGCTGTCGAGCATGGCTGAGATAGTGTGTGAATTTAATGATGGTTCATTATCACAGTAGACTACCCTAGCCCTAGATGCAAGTAAGGAAGTATTTTTTATCTGTAGAGAAAATGTCAATATGCAACATTTCTCCTACATGAGAGGGGATCGGTGTCTCGCCGAGCTCCTGTTTCTTTGGGTGCCTGTCGTACTTGGCTCTCTCGCAAGTCCTGCAATTCGCTACGATTTCGGTAGCTAATTTGGCCATTTTTGAAAAGTAGTACTCGGAGAGTACCTGCTTTACATTTTCCTGGGATGACCTGTGGGCCCTGTTGTGTTCGACGGTGAGGATTTCCCGTCTTTCGCTGACTGCAAAAATGTCTGTTACACGATTTTTGCAATGCCAAAATTTTGTGGCCGGAAACTGCCGAACCAGTTCGTCCTGTACCATTGCCAACGTGTGCAAGTCGCAATAGATAGCGTTTACGCCTTTAGGAACGATTACATCTGCGAGCTCATCAAGTAAACTCTCTATGCAGGAAAAATTAATCGCATGCCGTCTCTTGTTACCAAAAAGGACGAAGCTGCGTTTTGACGGGAAGCGTGCCTCCTCCAAGATTATTTGGTTTTGGAAGCAATTTAATGGCTTTTCCGTCGTCTCGATTGTGTGTGTCAGGGAGAGTTCGCTGTGTACAGTGGCCGCGCACGATTCAGCTTCTTGCTCCTCCATGACATTAAGTTGTTGTCGCGAGAGTGCGTCGGCAACTAGATTTTCCTTACCGGGTTTGTAAAATATTCGCGCTCCGGATTCGTCAATGCGCGCTTTCCATCTTTTAATCTTTGCATTCGGATTGGATTCCGATACTGCAAAGGTTAATGGCTGATGGTCGGTGAAGATGTTTATATCTTTGACCGCGTATAAATAATGCCTTAGTTTGGCCAGTGCCCAAATTATGGCTAATAGCTCCCTTTCGTTGGTAGCATAGTTAACCTCTCTGTCCTTCAATGTCCTTGAGATCATTGTAATCTTACGTCCCTCTTGGGACAGCACTGCACCAATGCCATAGGCCGAGGCATCTGTCGTTAGATCGAATGCCTTTTTATAATCGGGGTATCTCAGCATGACATCGCTTCAGAGAACTGTACCGGAATGTTTCGTGACCTGTGTCTACTAACTGTTCCGTTTTCCCCTTTTAAGATTTCCGAGATAGGTCTTGCTATTGCCGAAAAATCCCTAATAAAGCATCGGTAGTAGCTAGCCAGACCCAGAAATGACCGTACCTCGAATACATTCTTGGGCTCCGGAAATTCCTTGATGGCCTTTACTTTCTCTGGGTCAGTGGTAGCACCATTACAAGTGACTATAAACCCAAGAAAGCTGACACTTTTCTTAAAAAAGCTCGACTTTTCTACCGACACTCTCATGTTTGCCTCGTACAGGCTCTTTAGAACCCAATCTACGTGTTTAACGTGAGAGTTTTCGTTCTCCGAGAATATTATTACGTCGTCAACGTAAACATAGCAAAATTTACCTATTTGCTCTCGTAGGATGTCATCTATGGTCCTCTGAAAAATGCTGGCTGCATTTTTGAGACCAAACTCATATTTACCCCCATTTACTGAGAACGAGGTTTTTTCTCTGTCACGTTCCGCGAGCGTAATCTGGTGATAGCCAGACTTAAGGTCCAGCGTTGAGAAATACCACGCTTTGCCGAGATTCCCCAATATCATTGAAATATTTGGCATGGGGTACTTCTCGGACACGGTCCTTTCATTTAATTTGCGACGATGACTAGCCGCATTTTCTTATTTCCGCTTTCGTCGGTCCCTTTTTTGTCTACCACCCATATTGGGTTGTTGTAGGGGGATGCCGACTTTTGAATTATTCCATTTCTTAGCAGATCCTGAATTTCGTTGTTGACAAAATCCGCTGCTCTCATGGGGTACGGGTACAATTTTGCGTATATGGGCTCCTCGTTAACTGTTCTGATGGTAGCTACCACCGAAGTGTTGTAAGGTAAAGCCTCGTTAGGGTCTGCAAAGGCCTTTCTCCGGGTCCTTAGCATCTCTAAAAACGCATTCTTTGCCAAAGGCGGTGCATCTGAACAATCCACGCTGGTGAAATTGACGTCAGTGCACTTGTGGAAATCGATCTGCTCTACCTCGGTGCCCCATTTTAGGTGACCGGAGGATAGGCAGAGTGATGCCCCTGCCTGTTTTAACAGGTCAAGGCCGATTATTCCGTCGAAGGAAGACAAGTCGGGTAGTATAAAGAACGTAGCCTTTAAATTAAACATTGATACGAAGCATTTCTTCATAACTTTGGTAGTGCTATAGTTAACCTCTCTGTCCTTCAATGTCCTTGAGATCATTGTAATCTTACGTCCCTCTTGGGACAGCACTGCACCAATGCCATAGGCCGAGGCATCTGTCGTTAGATCGAATGCCTTTTTATAATCGGGGTATCTCAGCATGACATCGCTTCAGAGAACTGTACCGGAATGTTTCGTGACCTGTGTCTACTAACTGTTCCGTTTTCCCCTTTTAAGATTTCCGAGATAGGTCTTGCTATTGCCGAAAAATCCCTAATAAAGCATCGGTAGTAGCTAGCCAGACCCAGAAATGACCGTACCTCGAATACATTCTTGGGCTCCGGAAATTCCTTGATGGCCTTTACTTTCTCTGGGTCAGTGGTAGCACCATTACAAGTGACTATAAACCCAAGAAAGCTGACTCTTTTCTTAAAAAAGCTCGACTTTTCTACCGACACTCTCATGTTTGCCTCGTACAGGCTCTTTAGAACCCAATCTACGTGTTTAACGTGAGAGTTTACGTTCTCCGAGAATATTATTACGTCGTCAACGTAAACATAGCAAAATTTACCTATTTGCTCTCGTAGGATGTCATCTATGGTCCTCTGAAAAATGCTGGCTGCATTTTTGAGACCAAACTCATATTTACCCCCATTTACTGAGAACGAAGTTTTTTCTCTGTCACGTTCCGCGAGCGTAATCTGAATTCGTTGTTGACAAAATCCGCTGCTCTCATGGGGTACGGGTACAATTTTGCGTATATGGGCTCCTCGTTAACTGTTCTGATGGTAGCTACCACCGAAGTGTTGTAAGGTAAAGCCTCGTTAGGGTCTGCAAAGGCCTTTCTCCGGGTCCTTAGCATCTCTAAAAACGCATTCTTTGCCAAAGGCGGTGCATCTGAACAATCCACGCTGGTGAAATTGACGTCAGTGCACTTGTGGAAATCGATCTGCTCTACCTCGGTGCCCCATTTTAGGTGACCGGAGGATAGGCAGAGTGATGCCCCTGCCTGTTTTAACAGGTCAAGGCCGATTATTCCGTCGAAGGAAGACAAGTCGGGTAGTATAAAGAACGTAGCCTTTAAATTAAACATTGATACGAAGCATTTCTTCATAACTTTGGTAGTGCTATAGTTAACCTCTCTGTCCTTCAATGTCCTTGAGATCATTGTAATCTTACGTCCCTCTTGGGACAGCACTGCACCAATGCCATAGGCCGAGGCATCTGTCGTTAGATCGAATGCCTTTTTATAATCGGGGTATCTCAGCATGACATCGCTTCAGAGAACTGTACCGGAATGTTTCGTGACCTGTGTCTACTAACTGTTCCGTTTTCCCCTTTTAAGATTTCCGAGATAGGTCTTGCTATTGCCGAAAAATCCCTAATAAAGCATCGGTAGTAGCTAGCCAGACCCAGAAATGACCGTACCTCGAATACATTCTTGGGCTCCGGAAATTCCTTGATGGCCTTTACTTTCTCTGGGTCAGTGGTAGCACCATTACAAGTGACTATAAACCCAAGAAAGCTGACACTTTTCTTAAAAAAGCTCGACTTTTCTACCGACACTCTCATGTTTGCCTCGTACAGGCTCTTTAGAACCCAATCTACGTGTTTAACGTGAGAGTTTACGTTCTCCGAGAATATTATTACGTCGTCAACGTAAACATAGCAAAATTTACCTATTTGCTCTCGTAGGATGTCATCTATGGTCCTCTGAAAAATGCTGGCTGCATTTTTGAGACCAAACTCATATTTACCCCCATTTACTGAGAACGAGGTTTTTTCTCTGTCACGTTCCGCGAGCGTAATCTGAATTCGTTGTTGACAAAATCCGCTGCTCTCATGGGGTACGGGTACAATTTTGCGTATATGGGCTCCTCGTTAACTGTTCTGATGGTAGCTACCACCGAAGTGTTGTAAGGTAAAGCCTCGTTAGGGTCTGCAAAGGCCTTTCTCCGGGTCCTTAGCATCTCTAAAAACGCATTCTTTGCCAAAGGCGGTGCATCTGAACAATCCACGCTGGTGAAATTGACGTCAGTGCACTTGTGGAAATCGACCTGCTCTACCTCGGTGCCCCATTTTAGGTGACCGGAGGATAGGCAGAGTGATGCCCCTGCCTGTTTTAACAGGTCAAGGCCGATTATTCCGTCGAAGGAAGACAAGTCGGGTAGTATAAAGAACGTAGCCTTTAAATTAAACATTGATACGAAGCATTTCTTCATAACTTTGGTAGTGCTATGGATTGAATGTATTGGGAATGGGGATTTTATGGGGCGAACGCCTTTCAACCCTTTGTGAGGTCGGATGAAATTTGTTGACGCGCCCGTGTCGATAAGAAACCTCATATCGGTCCCCGCTACACTTCGTTTAATGACATCAGAGTCATAATCTGTGATGATGTCATCATCGATTTTCTCCGCCGCCTTGGAAGCTGTGCTGGCGTATGACCCTGGTTCATTTCCTACACCCTGGGTGACGTGATTTACCCTTTGCTGTTGCTTTGCTTTGGTTCGGTCGGACGTGGCAGGTCTCCGATTTTGGTAGGCTTGCGTTTGAACGGGTGGAATTATTTTTGAAAGTGAAGGATCAATGTCCATAGGTTCTGAACTGTAACTTTTGTTTTGGAAGTTAATATTGCGCTGATCGGAATGGATTTGCGCCCTAGTCTGTCTAGAAAAGTGCGGGTTTTTGCCGCCATCTATTTGAGAGTCCGCCGGCTGATGGTTTTTTACCTGTTGCCGATTTTGTGTTTTTTCGCCTATTTTGCGATCTTCTTGGCTTTTTGCAAAGGTTGCCGCGAAGGTGTACCTTTCATGGTTGGACTCAACCTCCTGTGCTAGGGCCAGGGCCGTCGGCAAATCTTTAGGTTTTGCCGCAAAGAGCACGTCTGTGAGATTTCGCCTAGGTCCTGATATGAATACTCTCAGAGCGTTTTCCCTGAATTTGTCACACAGAACTTTTGCCATACCCGAATCATGTGACATATGCACCTTATTTGTTAACAAAGTGAGTTTTTTTCTCTACTTCGTCATAATAGTTTAGCAGAGTTAGGCCCCCTTGCCTTAAAGTTCCTAACTCCTGTTCGATGACGTGCATCGGTCGTTTGTCACTGTACGTGAAATCAAGGCGACTTATTATCGCGTCAAAATTCAGCACTGTGCCAAACGAGGACAACACCGCATCGGCAGGGCCCCTGACCTTGCTTCTGATAATGATAACTGCCTGGTAGTGGCGTGAGCTACCATTATATCGTCTAAAATATGATAAGCGGCGACGGCCGCTTGTCTCCATGAAACGTATGAATCTTGTGCCCCTGAAAATTCTGGCAGGCACTTGACGGCATCCAATGGCTCGTCACATCGAACATTGTCATTAATCTCTATAGCTTCATATGTTGTAATTTCTAAGGTTTGGGCTGGCTTCGGTTGTACCCTAACTTCAGCCACTTGAGCAGCGAGCAGCTCGATCGTCTGCCGCAGCTCCAGCTCTCTTTGGTGATTTTGCGCGGCATGCTCTGCCAGCGCTCTGCCGACGGCAGCGTCAATCAAGGCCCTAAGCTGGTCGGGATCCATTTGTACTGGGGGGTAGAGGGGCTTGCGTTTTACTGTAAGGCTGTGACTGTGAACGCTCTCTTCGCTCCCGGACTCGGAGTCGCTAGAAAAAACTTTTTTGTTCCTATACTGACGGAAGGCGTCGTTCATGAGAGCGACTGAGAGCACTCTTACAACTAAACGTTTGCATAAGCAGTTCCTAAAAGAAAAGAATGCAGCAAAAACAAAGACAAAGTCAGGCGGTCGTTTCGTATTACTGTGTGGCCCGAACAGAAAGACACAGAAAAAAAAACAACCACAATAAATCAAATTCAAAGTTAAAAGGCTGATTTCCACTAATTGTGTTTGATTTTCTATTTGTTGGTTAGTACGTTATAATTGCAGTGTATTTCTTATTTATTACTTTTTATTTTTTAAACACGGCGATTTATATTTTTCGTATTTGTCGCATAAAATATTTGCAGATAAAAACTTGGAACACGTAAAAGACTGGGAATTTTTGCAGACTAAAAGTTAAATAGCCGGAGGAGTCCACTTACATTTTTTGTGAAATGGTTTTCCTATCCTAGTTTCCCTCTTAGGTCCTAATTTATGCGGGTGGGTTTTGTCGCATAAAATATTTGCAGATAAAAACTTGGGACACGTAAAAGACTGGGAATTTTTGCAGACTAAAAGTTAAATAGCCGGACGAGTCCACTTACATTTTTTGTGAAATGGTTTTCCTATCCTAGTTTCCCTCTTAGGTCCGAATTTATGCGGGTGGGTTTTCCGCGAGCTGGGCGCCAATTAGTATTTTACTCCGTAGAGGTTCCCTCGCAGCCGTCTCCGTGAAGGTAGCCGGTTGGCTGTTGTCATCCGTCGATAAATTAGGAAGAATAGGGTGGAAGGGTGACTGCCCTTCTTTACCTGCTGGCCTAGAGACTCAGTCAGTGTGAAATAATAAGATCTTTAACGGCGGTAGCCGGAGTTAAATATTATCAGAGCTGGTGCTCTTTATTCAAGGCTTTGATATAAACTGAATTGAAAAGAAACTTAAAGCTAACAAAAGACTCACAGCGGACACGCAAATATGCAGTGCTTGCCGTCTGTGCACGAGCATCCGGGCTAAAAGCTGGATCAGCAGTTTCGACCGAATCTAAAAAACAACAAAAGTCAGCGGCTGGTCCATTGACTTTTGCTGGTTTATGTTAACTTGTTAACTTATATATTCTGTCCGTCTGTCCGTCCGTCCGTCCGTCCGTCCGTCCGTCCGTCCGTCCGTCCGTCCGTCCGTCTGTCCGTCTGATTCAATACCGTTTGAGAGCTCAGTTTAAAAGCTAGCGATCTGAAACTTTCACAGTCGTCCTAAAACATGTGAACGCAGATCAAGTTTGAAAATCGCCCCGATCAGATGTCTATATCCTATAGCTCCCATAGGAACAATCGGATACAACTTGCAAGAATGGAAGATATTTCGCGCAGTGTAAAAGCTATTAACATAAATCTTTCCAAATCTTATTTTTTTTTGGATACCTTGATCAGGGTAAAAGCGCTTGGCGATCGGACGTCTATATCCTATAGCTCCTATAGGAACAATAGGGTGAAATCGGTTAAAATTTAATGATTTTTAGGATATTTCGCACAGTATATAAGCAATTGACATGAATCTTTCCAAATCGTATTTTTATACCCTTGCAGAGGGTATTATAATTTTGGTCAAAAGTGTGCAACGCAGTGAAGGAGACATCTCCGACCCTATAAAGTATATATATTATTTATCAGGATCACCTCCTGAGTTGATATAGCCATGTCCGTCTGTCTGTCCGTCTGTCTGTTTCTAAGCGAACTAGTCTCTCAGTTTTAAAGATATCGAATTCAAACTTTGCACACACCCTTCTTTCCTTTGCACGCAGTATATAAGTCGGAACGGCCGGGATCGGCCGACTATATCCTATAGCTGCCATATAACTGATTGATCGGAAATGCCATAACTCTGCTGTTTGTTAAGTAAGGAAGTTGGGACTTTCTATGGGTTTTATATTTGGCCAATCAATCCGACGTACCAAATTTCATAAGGATCGGCCGACTATATCCTATAGCTGCTATATAACTGATTGATCGGAAATGCCATAACTTTGGTGTTTGTAAAGCTAGGAAGTTGGGATTTTCTATGGGTTTTATTTTTGCCCATCAATCCGACATATCAAATTTCATAAGGATCGGCCCACTATATTCTATAGCTGCCATATAACTGAACGATTGGAAATGCCATAACTTGGGTGATTTTAAAGTTAGGAAGTTGGGATTTTTTATGACTATTAAGAAAGCATCATATGAATAATTTTGGAGAATATAATTTGCAGAATATTCTGCAAGGGTATTTCAACTTCGGCTCCGCCCGAAGTTAGCTTTCCTTTCTTGTTTTATGCATACCTTGATTAGGGTAAAAGCGCGTGACGATCGGACGTCTATATCCTATAGCTCCCCTAGGAACAATATACCTTATTCCTTTCGCTACTTTTTCATTTTTAGCAATTTCGGCAAAGTCTGCAAGGGTATTAAAACTTCGGCTTGCCGAAGTTAGCTTCCGTCCTCGTTATACCCTTGCAGAGGGTATTATAATTTTGGTCAAAAGTGTGCAACGCAGTGAAGGAGACATCTCCGACCCTATAAAGTATATATATTCTTGATCAGGATCACCTCCTGAGTTGATATAGCCATGTCCGTCTGTCCGTCTGTCTGTCCGTCTGTCTGTTTCTACGCGAACTAGTCTCTTAGTTTTAAAGATATCGAATTGGAACTTTGCACACACCCTTCTTTCCTTTGCACGCAGTATATATGTCGGAACGGCCGGGATCGGCCGACTATATCCTATAGCTGCCATATAACTGATTGATCGGAAATGCCATAACTTTAGTGTTTGTAAAGTTAGGAAGCTGGGATTTCCTATGGGTTTTATATTTGGCCAATCAATCCGACCTACCAAATTTCATAAGGATCGGCCGACTATATTCTATAGCTGCCATATAACTGATTGATCGGAAATGCCATAACTTTGGTGTTTGTAAAGTTAGAAAGTTGGGATTTTTGATGGGTTTTATTTTTTGGCTATTAATCCGCCCTAACAAATTTCATATGGATCAGCCGACTATATCCTATAGCTGCCATATAACTGAACGATTGGAAATGGCATAACTTTGGTGTTTTTAAAGTTAGGAAGTTGGGATTTTTTATGAGTATTAAGAATGCATCATATGAATAATTTTGGAGAATATAATTTACAAAGTATTCTGCAAGGGTATATCAACTTCGGCTCCGCCCGAAGTTAGCTTTCCTTTCTTGTTTTATTTTATATTTAACTTATTCACTATTTCAATATTTCCCATAGGACTAACTTTTTTATTCACTGTTCTTTTATTTATTTGGGGCGAACTTTTCTATTCAAAATCGATGCAAAAACGGACTGCCCTCCTCGAGCTTAATAATTTATAATCGAAAAAAAATTATCTGCGAAAACTGATTAAGAGAGGCTAAAATGGGATGATCAAATTTGTCAATTAAATTTAAAATTAACACTGCCGGGAAATGGTGTTTACATGGGCGGACTTTGTGTATCTGTTGTTAACAGTATCCGTTTGATGCGGAGTATGTGAAATTGATCTGGGTGGGAACCGATTGGAGGCGTAGTTTTTTTCAAAAATACCCGACTTCAGATTTACCTCGGAGTCAGTCAGAGTTGTTTGAAATAGAGCTCATACCTCAAAGCTGTTTATAAATTTGGTAGGGGCCCCTTAATACTGTGCCATATAACTTGCATGAGTACGCTCAAGTTGCAATAACGTGCGTGCGGAATTTTGGAATACGAATAGAACTCAAATTACGAATCTTTTTCTTACATCCTGCTTTTAATTTTCAAAGTTTTAATAAGATCATTTTTTTCGAAATACCAGATTTAGTGTATTATTGAACTTTAGTTTCTATTTGGTAAGAAGAATAAGAAGTTTAAATACACAATATATATAGATATCATCAGAAAGATATATAGCTTTGATAAAATATACACTTTTTGAAATAGAACCAACTGTTCAAAGAATATTTCAAAGCTTACGCGGAAGAGATATCAGTTCCAACAACATGGTCGCTCTCCTGTGCATTATTGTGACCAAACGACACGGAACAAAATGAGCCCGACTATTACAGCCTATACAAAAATCTGCAAATTATAACAGCGACTGACACAAAACGACCCTAACAACGACAACAAAGATCACAAAAACCCATAGCTCTCAAATAACTGTTGACCGTTTTTCTTCTTGCGCTCTCGTTGCGAGCACAACCGAAAAAGTTCATACTCTCTCGCTCTGAGCAAGAGACTCTTGCTGTCTTCATTTATGTTTTCTGTTGAGCGCTTTTCGTTGAGATCTTTGTATATCGCTCTTTCAATGAGCAGTGCGTAAAGAGCGGAATGAGAAACGGTCGCAAAATGAAAGTCCTTTTGCTTTTGACCGAAAAACTTAATGCAAACGGTCTTCACATTTACTTTCGTTCTTGTGAAAAAGAAATAATATAATTTGTTTAATACAGAATTTTAAATTTATTTTCAAATATTTTTGTTAACAAGTTCCATTTTGATTCCATATTCCATATTTCTGCAAAACAGACGCTTAACGAAAAAAAACGCAAAAGACCTTTTGCTTAACTGAATACGACAAAACGGTCTTGGAACAACCAGAACCAATCAGAATAGAAACAAACGGTTTCGCTCTGAGCGCGAGCGAGCTCATTCAAGAACCCATAAATCGGTTGCTCTCCGAGTCTTTTCGTAAAGGGTCAGGAGAAGACACTTATTTGCAGATAACGAGAAACGGTCGACAGTTATTTGGGAGCTCTGCAAAAACCACATCAACTCCCGTTACTAAGCGCCCAGTATCGTCAATTCTTGTTAGCGAGCTAGAAACATAATAAATATAAATAAAATTGTGGAGAAAACCAGATTGCTAACATAATTCAGTCCATATACGGCAGTATACGATATCGACCACGCCCAGGGGTGTTTCTTTTGCTCAGACGTTAAGTTACAAAAATGCCTCAGTCTTTACGAAGACAGATTAACAAACCACTCCATGAATAGTTCAGCAACAGGCATCGAACGAGTCAAGAAATGAATGCCCAATATACTTCTGCTAATACATCCCTATTTTCTAATGGAGTAGAATCAATGCTGGTAATTTTAACAGTGCCATTTGATCACTTAAAATCTCCTTCTGGAGCTTCAATCCAAATACAAATCTGTTTAGATGATTTCCTCTAAAAATCTAATAATCTAACAGTACAAATACGAGGTCTAGCGGTTTTAATATCAACATGAAATTGTCGCCATGCTGATATCACAGAGACAACTAACAAATAATAACAACTCTATAATAACACCACCAAACAATCTTGATATTATGTCTCTGGAAAAGCCTACATACTGGCTCACAGATCTTAAGAAGAAGCCTGACTTGATTGATTTCTTGAGCATATATTGACCTAAAAAAGCCAACTACCTAATACGCAAAGATGAATGAAATCGAGCTTAAATATCACATATAGAGCAACACCCCAATCATAAAACAATATCCTCTGTGGACAGCTAAATCAGGCATATTGTCACCTCGCAGCAACGAAGAGTGGGCAAATATGTTGCCGTCCATCTAAAAAACGTCTTTAAACCACTTTTATCAACAAATAGCTTAGTGCTCCCAATAAACAACATTCCTGAATTCCAGGGGAAGTAACAAGAGTCATGAAGTCTCAAGAGAAATCGCCTGAACACAATTCCACCATTTTAAAAGCTGCTTCTGAATTGTACCAAGCAACACCTACAGGCCCATAATGGCATTCCATGCACCGATTTGGTTTTCGCGAAAAACACGGAGCCATTGAAGAAGTAAACCGGATAACCTCCGAGACACTAAATACATTCGAAAGACGAGTAAATTTTCTTTCGTTTGGCGGGACGGCTCATAAAATAAAAAAGTTATTTCTCCACTAAGAGCCATAAAATATTGCAGTCATACCTTCAGCATAGAAGTTACGCAGTGAGATGCAAAGATTTCCTCTCTGAATATCATCCAATTGAGGTCCCCCAAGGAAGCGTGCTTGGGCCGACACTGTATATTGGCAGATCAACAGTCAACCAGTCTTACCACAACATCAACATTTGCTCAATATGCCCTATAAGAGCAACGCAAAACTTTTCAGCTCATCTTGTGCTTCTGGAAATATAGCACATGCATTAGTTAACTAGAAATAAAACAAATAAAACCTAACATTATTCAAAAAATAAAAGACCATATAAGCAAAAAATTAAAAACATACAACAATTTTGTTACGTACAATTATTCCAAATCTATGTAATCTTCGCTAAAAGTGGTATAGGGTATTATAATTTCAGTCAACAGCTTGCAACGCAGTGAGGGAGACATTTCCGACCCTAAATAGTATATATATTCTTGATCAGCATTACCAGGAGAGTCGATCTAGCCATGTCCGTCTGTCCATCCGTCTGTCCGTTTGTAAACAAGCTAGTCCCTCATTTTTAAACCTATCTGCTTGAAACTTTTACAAAAGTTGTCTTTCTATTGCAGGTAGTATATAAGTCGGAACGAGCCGGATCGGACGACTATATCATATTGCTTCCATAGGAACAATCGGAAAATGTTTTTTAAAAAGTATAACTTTGTTGTTTTTTATTTTTTTGGATTTAGTAATATTTAACAAGAGAGAACGCTATAGTCGAGTGCCTCGACTATTAGATACCCGTTACTCAGCTAAACAACTTTAGATTTTGCATTAACATAATGTGAATTAGAGTGACCACAGAAAAAAAGGACAAAAAGTTAAAATTATCAATTTGAATTCGGCGATCTCTTAGGGCTGGCAGCTTTACAGCACGAGCATCAGCACCAGCGCTGCTTTAGCGCAGGCAGCTTTTGTCCTGCACCAGCATACACACATATGCCATTGTTTGACTCAGACCTCCAATTTGGCTAACTTGATTTGATTTGCATAGTTCTTGGGATAAAGTTCGGTATTGACAAATGAAAACCATCGCAATTTCCTTTAATAGAAATCCTTATCGAGAATTAACGTTGACTCTGTTGAGCACCTTGGCCAGCTGTTCCAAAGTCATCCGTTAGATGGCGCCATGATAGGCGGAAATGTAGGCGCTAGCCAGGCTTAAGCGTTTAATGGGTTTTTGGGCGTTAGAGTGGGCGTGGCAAACTTTTATTAGGCAAATCGATAGGTATTAACGAAACAAATACATATCAATCAAAATTTTCATAATAGCATCAAAACTGTGGCCACAGCTTGTGGCTTGTGGGCGTCAGAGGGGGCGTGGCACCATTTTGAAACAAACTTGCGCGGACTTGTGGAACTCCTAAAATCTACATGCAAAATGCCAATCTTCTAGCTTTTATAGTTTCCGAGATCTCAGCGTTCATACGGACGGGCAGACAGACGGACATGGCTAGATCGACTCGGCTAGTGATCCCGAATAAGAATATGTATACTTTATTGGGTCGGAAACGCTTCCTTCTACCTGTTACATACTTTTGCACGAATACAATATACCCTTTTACTCTACGAGAAACGGGTATAAAAACTATGGAATTACGGTTCTCAATTAATTAAAATCGGCCATCTATATCATCTAATCGAAAAAATTAAAGAAATAAACATAAAACAAGAAAGGAAAGCTAACTTCGGGCGGAGCCGAAGTTGATATACCCTTGCAGAATATTCTTTAAATTATATTCTCCAAAATTATTCATATGATGCATTCTTAATACTCATAAAAAATCCCAAATTCATAACTTTAAAAAGAACAAAGTTATGGCATTTCCAACCGTCCAGTTATATGGCAGCTATAGGATATAGTCGGCTGATCCTTATGAAATTTGGTAGGTCGGATTGATTGGCCAAATATAAAACCCATAGAAAGTCCCAACTTCCTAACTTAACTAACACCAAAGTTATGGCATATCCGATCAATCAGTTATATGGCGGCCATAGGATATAGTATTTTTGCTATAACTGCAAGGGCTTATAAACTTCGGCTTGCCGAAACTTGCTTCCTTTCTTGATAAAAACTAAACTCTTATTTGCAGTCGCTGAATTTCCTATTTGGTTATAAACCTTTTTACGACCTTATAAAGTATATATATTCCGTCCGTTTCTGAAGCTATTTGGATGAAGCTTTTGCGAAAAGTATGTATGTAAGTCAGAACGGACCAGATCAGATGACTATAATATATAGATCCCATTGGAAAAATCGAAAAAAATATGAATAATTCCCGTATTGAGGACTCCAGACGGGATAAACTAGCGAAATAAATAAAATATATGTGACTTAAGGGTCCTACAATTCATTTTATTACATTTTAATAAAAACAATTACGCTTCCGGCATTATTAACCATGGTCGAAATATGACTGGAAAACATTAGTTTTGAGTCCAAAAGGATGCCAGGTGTGTTTCCAAAGGGCTGCCACTAAGCGTATACGTATATTATATATATTTTTTAAAATTAAATGTCATAACCTTGCACTTAAAGACGTTTAAATTTAGTAAATAATTCTTATGTCGAACCTAATAGAAAGTAGATTTTTGTAATAAGGACACTGACAGAGCATAATGTGTGTTTCCGAATATGCTTCCGACAATTTTTGATTCAGTCCCTAGTTTTATATTGTAACGAATAAAGAGCATTTGGCTCGGTAGGAACTACTCCGGCCATCGTCGTCAATCAAATTATTATTTCACTTACCGAGGCCCAAGGCCAAAATAATAGGGGACAATTACCCTCTCAACATAACCTGCTGACGTCACCCACCAACGCGGCCGTAAAATATTTGCAACTCTTCGCCTCCCGTCTCATTCATCAACGAGGCAACGACTGTGGACTGTTAGTTATCATTTGCAAATAAAAACAAATAATGGCTGTTTTCCTACAGCCAAACTCATATACTAGATTTTGCTTACAATTTGTATGCTGCATATGTGAATCGAAATTGAAGCTATATCGATTTTCGATCAATTTTTGCCATCTGAACGGCAGCTATATAATGTAGTTGGACAAATTTTATAAAACTAATACATTATTAGAAAAATTGTTAAAAATTACTATATCTCTTCGCAAATGTTAAGAACAACGAAGTTTTATTTTTCCATTTATTTTGTGGCTTTTTATTTGTATTGGTGCCGACATTTTTTTTTTTTTTTTTTTTTTTTCGCGCGGAGTCCCACGGCCCACTTACCCACCCGCCCAACCGACCGAGGGGCGCAGCCGTGTATCGTACGGCACGATTCGCGATAAGATAGACGCGAGATAGGAAAATAAAGGTAAAGGTCCGGGGAAAAAAGTAATAGTTAGATCAATCTTGTGCCAATGAAGCAAGTATCAATCGTTTTAGGAGCGGCAGAGAGTCAAGATTTGATATTTCAGGAAAAAGTCTATTATAGTCAGAACATAATACTCTGAAAGGCTCATGCAAGGCATAGTTATATCTACAATGATTTAAAATTAGGGGAAAATAATTTCTAGTTAATCTACTTGGCACAGAAAAGTTTAGCCGACTTAACAAGTCGGGGCAGTCAATATCACCATGTATAAGGTTATAAATAAAGATAGTACCAAGCATCGTTCTACGGTTGGCTAGGGATGGTAAATTAATCAAAAGAAGTCTGCTAGAATAAGAAGGTAAGATAAGATTTGCATCCCAGTTTAGGCGCCGTAAAGCAAAAAGAAGGAAGTTTTTTTGTACAGATTCAATACGACCAATATGTATTCCGTATTGTGGACTCCAGACGGGAGACCCATACTCCAGTTCTTAGTCAAATAAGGATCATCGAATTCTTTTGACCACCTTTTAATAAATCCAAGCACTCCTCTGGCTTTATTAACCATGGACGAAATGTGATTAGAAAATTTTAGTTTAGGGTCCAAGAGAACGCCAAGATCGTTTACAAGAGTTATTCTATCCAAAGAGCTGCCACTTAACGTGTAAGTCGCGTATATCGGATTGGCCCGATAAAAAGTCATCAGCTTGCACTTGGAAACGTTTAAATTTAGTAAATTATCTCGGCACCAGTTGTGAAAATTATCTAGATCGGATTGCAAGTCTAAATGGCAGAAAGTGTCCTTATACTGCAGGCACAACTTAACATCATCTGCGTACATAAGTACGCGAGAATGACTAATAATTGAGGGAAGATCGTTAATAAATAATGTAAAAAGTAACGGACCCAGATGGCTCCCTTGTGGGACACCGGAGGTAACACGGAGAATTTTAGAAATTGAATTTTTAAAAAGGACCCTTTGTGACCTGCCATTCAGATAACTTGATATCCATTTAAGCAGATCAACTGGAAAACCTAACAGGTCAAGTTTTTGAATAAGAAGTAAGTGATTTACAGAGTCAAATGCTTTACAAAAGTCAGTGTAAATGACGTCTGTTTGAAAACTACTATTGAAGCCTTTTATCACAAATGTAGTGAGCTCTAGAATGTTTGTGATTGTGGATCTACGTTTAATATATCCGTGTTGACACGGAGAAATGATTGATCTGCAAAGGTGCTGCAAATGAGGAGTAATAATTTTTTCGAAAAGCTTAGGAATAGCTGACAACTTAGAAATACCTCTGTAGTTACTGGCTTCTAACTTGTTACCTTTTTTGAAAAGAGGAATAACAAATGATTCCTTCCAAATATTTGGGAATTGGGAGGTTTCTAGAGATAAGGTAAACAACTTGTGAAGAGGTTTGCACAGGGCCTTAGCGCAATACCTAAGCACGCACCCAGGAATACCATCGGGCCCTGGCGAATAAACAGGCTTAATACGAAGAAGATCCAAAAGAAGAGAGCTTTCTGTTAAAGTGGGACAGAATATGAGGTTTGACTTGGACATGGTGTAAGAATAAGGCTGTGATGAATAATCTAAAGTAGAGTAAGTCGTTTGAAAAAATTGGGCAAATAAATCGACTATTGCCTGATCTGTGGTTGCCGTCATGTTTTCGAACGACAGCGAGGAAGGAAAAGAATTAGATTTACGCTTGGTGTTAACAAAATTATAAAACTGTTTCGGGTCCTGAGAGTACTGTACCTTACAACGGTTTAAGTAACTATTATAACACTGAGCATTAAGCACGGTATATCTTGACCGAGCACTTAAATATCTAGTAAAAACAGATTGAGAACCGGTATTTTTATATTTCCTAAAAAGTGTGTCAACTCATTGCTAAACCAAGGTGATTTATTGGAAGTTGACGAATAGTACCACGGAACACAGGAATTAAAAAATGAGTTTATTGCAGTGTAAAAAACATTAACTGCATCGGACATATTATTGCATAAGTAAAGATCAGACCAATTAAAGCCAGAAATAAAATTGTTTAGCCTCAGAAAGTCTGCCTTGCGAAAACAATGCATTCGTTTGGATTTTTCTGATTTTTCTTCTATAACTCTACCTGTATCAAATGAAAGTTCGATTGTAGGGTGATATGGATCTTCAGGTTGCGTGAGTGGTGCTACTCTGGACAGAAACACACCTTCAGGATTTGATAAAAAAAACACAAATCAAGTAGGCGACCTAATGAATTTCGAACATGGTTTACTTGAGATAGAGATATGTCAAGCAGGCCATCAATAAAATCATGCTGTGCTATAAGTAGTAAGACATTCGATCCATCTTCAGTGGACCAAGTAACTCCAGGTAAATTAAAATCACCTGAACTATCAATTGATCCCTATCGGAAAACTTATTTGCAACGGACTTAATAACGGATAGGTGATTTAAATAATCAGGAAGTTCAGACAACGGCGGAATATATGAGCAAGTTATGTATATAAAGTTACCAGGAAGCGATAACTTTACAAAAATAAATTCAATGGTATTGAATTCATCAAAAAAACAAGAGAGAACGCTATAGTCGAGTGCCTCGACTATTAGATACCCGTTACTCAGCTAAACAACTTAATATTAATATGCAATTGCAACTGTGTACAATGTAAATACATACATATGTATATGCTTACATACATACACACATACGCCATTGTTTGACTCAGACCTCCAATTTGGCTAACTTGATTTGATTTGCATAGTTCTTGGGATATAGTTCGGTATTGACAAATGAAAACCATCGCAATTTCCTTTAATAGAAATCCTTATCGAGAATTAACGTTGACTCTGTTGAGCACCTTGGCCAGCTGTTCCAAAGTCATCCGTTAGATGGGGCCATGAAAGGCGGAAATGTAGGCGCTAGCCAGGCTTAAGCGTTTAATGGGTTTTTGGGCGTTAGAGTGGGCGTGGCAAACTTTTATTAGGCCAATCGATAGGTATTGACGAAACAAATACATATCAATTAAAATTTTCATAATAGCTTCAAAACTGTGGCCACAGCTTGTGGCTTGTGGGCGTCAGAGGGGGCGTGGCACCATTTTGAAATAAACTTGCGCTGCGTAGGAACTCCTAAAATCTACATGCAAAATGCCAATCTTCTAGCTTTTATAGTTTCCGAGATCTCAGCGTTCATACGGACAGACAGACGGACAGACGGACATGGCTAGATCGACTCGGCTAGTGATCCTGAACAAGAAATATATATACTTTATAGGGTCGGAAACGTTTCCTTCTACCTGTTACATACTTTTGCACGAATACAATATACCCTTTTACTCTACGAGTAACGGGTATAATAACTCCTGAGACGGAAAGTTTGAATGAACTCCAATTAAGACTCCACCTCCCCGTCTAGAGGGACGGTCATACCTATATATTGTGTACTTACCTGGAAAAACTTCGGAGCTAAAGATCTCCGGCTTTAACCAGGTTTCTGTAAACACAATAATATGAGATGCAAAGGAACGGCTATCGGAATACAATTTAGTGAGCTTGCTACGCAAACCTCTTGCATTCTGATAGGAAAGAAGGAGGTTAGAAATTAGTTTTTTGAAATAGGTACACTGATTTGGCCTCGACTAGGAAGTTTTACTCCCAGGGGTCCCTTCTTCTTTATCTTAGCCTCGAACTCTTTTACAACCATATTATCCGGCCAAAAGTCGCCCGAGCATATGGCTTCGAAAAGCTCGTTAGGGACAGTTATCTTGAAAGATGAAATGTCTCTAGCATAAGAAAACTTAAACTTTTCCACCTTTACACTATTACAATCGGCTTTAGTTTTGTCTTGTATATAAGACAATACATCAGAAGATGTTTGATCAGGGGAAAGCCGAGAAACGAAAATTTGTTTCTTTAGTGGAACCACTAAAAGGGATTTTGGTGGAGCAGACATTGTTTCTGCAAAACCAACTTGATCCGGTTGTCCGGACTCAGTAGTCCCTTGTGGTGGAGATGCTACATTCTGAGATATAGGTGGATCCACTAATTGTCAAACCACCACGGACAAATCGGAATTCTTAGAAGTCCCTGGTTGCATGCATTCTGTAACGGATTGTTCGGATACCGAATCTTTTTTAGCTGCTGATCTTAGCAAAATTTGAGGGTTTGCTGAAATCAGCTGCTGATCCGCCGGAATGCTCTGTTGTTCTTTTGATTTCGGTTGCGGGGTGTTCCCCTTTTGCTCCTTACCACCAGCGGCCTTTTTGCGCTTAGGGGACTCTTCTAATAGCTTTCGACTATTAAACTGCGAGTCCAGCGCAGAGAGGAGATCATCAGCTAGGCGAAAACTATCTCTAGCCACTCCGAAACAGCTAATCAGCCCCATCAGGCCGCCTTTAGTTTGGCGCATGAACGATTTCATTCGTTCGCAACCTCGACACAAGCGTCACAACAAAACTGCAAATTGGGCCCCTTTGAAAGGTCATCACTTGTCCGGCCAGTAAAACCGGCGCACTTGGTGTGCACCATATTTTCACACAGCCAGCAAGTCATATTAGACTGGTCAGCCCTGATTACGAGGCTGCATTTTTTGCAGAAGCAGACTAAATTTTTATTATTCATTTTATTTATTTACCACTGTACCAAGAAAGCGAATTGAAATTTATAAGCGAGCAGTTATAAGTACCGCAAGAGCGCAGAAACTGCACGCTTAGAACTTTTAAAGCAAAGAGAGCAAAAGAGCGGGAGCGTAAATAAGTTAAAGTGCATGCACAAAAGAGAAACGGCGGGGATATAAGAAAAGAAAACACAGATAAGAATTACGAAAAACTAAAACAATTTATTAGTATTAAATACAAAGTGCACTCGCGAAGCGAACGGAGTTTAAATTTATGTTTAAATAAACCGGAAGAGAATTAAAATTGTTTTGATAAAACCCGCCGATGGGAATAAACGAAAACAAAATTCAAAATTCGAAGCGCAGAAAAAAACACGACCATTCACTTTAAAAGTCAAAGACGAATTGCACATCATTTTGGCTTCCAAGATCTAAACTCTCGAAAATGTATGAAAAACTGTGATAATCAATTTGTAGTCTTCTTCTTTGGTGTTGCCGTATGCAAACAGAGAAGACCGAACTACAAGATGATTTTTATACCCGTTACTCGTAGAGTAAAAGGGTATATTGTATTCGTGCAAAAGTATGTAACAGCTAGAAGGAAGCGTTTCCGACCCTATAAAGTATATATATTCTTGATCAGGATCACTAGCCGAGTCGATCTAGCCATGTCCGTCTGTCTGTCCGTCTGTCTGTCTGTCTGTCTGTCTGTCCGTATGAACGCTGAGATCTCGGAAACTATAAAAGCTAGAAGATTGGCATTTTGCATGTAGATTTTAGAAGTTCCTACGCAGGGCAAGTTTGTTTCAAAATGGTGCCACGCCCCCTTTAACGCCCACAATCGCTTATGTACGATTTTAAAAATTTAAATATTTCGGAAAAGTAAAAATGCAGTTTTATTGTGTTTATCAATACCTATCGAAAAATTTTTCAAATCGGACCATTCGTTAAAAAGTTATGCGTGATCAAAGTTTCTATCTCCATCTCCCTCGCACTCCCTTTACCTGAGTAACGGGTATCTGATAGTCGGGGCACCCGACTATAGCGTTCTCTCTTGTAATTGACCTACTATTGTTATTGCTAATTTGCCTTAACAGTGTGTTATCCGTGTGTTTAAAAAAATATTTCCTTTCCGGTGTTAAGTTTGTGTCCTTCGCTTTCTCTCAAAGTTCTTGATCTTTCGGTTTTTTTCATCGCTATATTTTTAGATTTTGTGTTAAAATTTCAGTTCAATAAACAAAACTGATATAGTTATCATTACCAAACAGATTTGCGCTACATGGGATACAAGTATCTTGGCTATTCTGGTCTGATTCGCGATGCTATGGACAAGAGAAGTTCCCAACACTACTACTGCGATGATTTTATTTTGTATGAATACAATAGTATTAAGAACCCAACACCGCATGTGGACTTATCCTCCGAATTACCGACCGATGCTTGTAGTACAATATTAGTCCTGTGGTATCAAAAAGGAATTCTTTTCTATCACAACCCACGAGGCTTACTAAAAAATTTGTAGTTCGAGACGTGATATTAAATTTAAAGCGTGCTGATCACAATCTATCTTTTCCCTTTTTGACCGAAAAATAATTGTACTTTTAGAAATTAATGCAGAGAAACCAAAACATGAGAAAATTCTAAAATTCTTTTTTTTAGGATGCGTATTAATTTAATACTTATGAAAGTATTAAAAGGAAAGCTAAAAATATATAATTAAAAATATAAAAAAATTTTAAGTTTTGGGTCAGTATCCAAATATTTTCCCAATATTCTTGCTGTCGTGCAGGAGTGTGCTAAGAAATAATTTCGCTTTGAGTCTTATGAAAAGATTTAACAATAGAAACAAGATAAGCATTCGGAATTTATGCTGGGAAAATTGGCTTTGTATTTCGAAATGCAAAGGTATACATTTAATCGTCGGCTTGCCGTAGATAACTACCCTTATCGATTTTAAATACTTATTTTATTTTTTATTTTTAGGAACAACTGGTCATCTTTTTCACCAAAAACAAATGTCTTATGGTTGTCCTATGTTATTGCCAAACTAGTGGAAAGCGTGAAATATAAAAGTACAAATACAAAGATTCACAGAATGTTCATTCAGAAGCTAAATGAATTGCAAAGCATTATACTGACTTTTGAGAGTGCCGTACACTGCGCCATACATCTGTTTAATATTAGTGAATAAGCGAACTGATAAAATTTTCATAACGCATCTTTTAATTGGTTTGCTTTCGTTTTTTATCTTTAAGAGCTACAGGTGTCTACCATTATAATAAATAACTCTTAATATGCGCCCAGGCATTAAATGAAGCAAGTTTGGAGAACCAATCCCTCGACTCTGTCCCATTCAGCTACAATTGCTTCCATTAATTCTTCTATGGTCATAAACCTTGCTCAAAGTTTTCTATACGGTTTAGATTCGGGTTTTTGGTCTGCTCACAGCAGGATAATTTCTTCTTTCTTCAAAAAACCATTTAATATTTTGCAATTTCAGTATATAAGAAGTTGACAGTGGAAGCGTTTTATGATGAAATTTCGGAAACTCATATGACCATGAGTTATTTGCTTTATTGACAGAACTGAAACCAAAACCATGGCAATACAGGCCAAAAAAAGGAGGAAACCAAACACAGACATTTATATTAGAACAAGAGAACTAAGCAGGTTAACTCTGGAGTTTGCAGCAGGCAACAACATCAAGGGAATACCAGAAACAAAGGGTAGATGGCAAACGGACAAATCGGAGTTTCTAAAAAAGGAGATAGAATACCTGGGTCATGTAACGACTCAGAAAGGTGTTAAACCAAACCCGAAGAAGATTTAAGCCTAAGCTTTTCTCATTACTGGCTAATGGGCTTTAAGAAGCCCAATTCCAAGTTAGTGAGTTGGAAACTGCAACTATTGGAATATGCTTATAAAGTTTTTGAGAAAGAATCGCAAAATGTGGTGGCAGACGCTATCAGAAGAATAGAGCTACAAATTCACAATAGTGAGCTGTATTGAAACCAAGCTACGTGTGCAAATACTAATAAGGGTATAGACTCTGAATGAAGAATTCAGGTGGCGGAAATATGTGAGATTGGGCCCAAATGGTGGTATCACCTTTTAGAAACAAAACTAAAAGAGCGATAACTGGACCGAATTTCGAAAAGGAGCAAATTGCTAGGATTATGAAGGAGCTTTTAAAACCACATAGAATGTGCGCTATTTATGCCCCAGAAATACAAGAATCATTTGAAGAATATGTGCCTAGCAGACATTGCTGAGAAAGGAAATGAGGAAGAAATTATGAGACATTTTGGGAGCTGAGACGTATATGAAGAAAAGGTCATCAATAAGTGGAGTACAATAAAGTATCCCTGCCATACCACCAAAATAGTATTTCAGAAGACTCCCATTACGACGTTAGATATTGTACATACTGATCTGTACACAATTAACAAAAACTATGTTATGACGATGTTAGTACGATAAAGTATACCTGACATACCCCTAAATAGTATTTCAGAAGACTCCCATTAAAACGTTAGATATTGTACATACTGATCAGTATACAATTAACAAAAACTATTTTATGTCAGTTATAAATAATTCTTTAGGCTTGCAATACAATACCAAATAGGTATGGTATAAAAATTGTAAAATCAATGAACAAATTAGTAAGCCACTATTGTGTCCCCAAGAAACTTATTTGTGACCAAGGGTCTGAGTATGCTTCAAGTTTATATAAACATTTTTGCGGACTGCATGGAATTAGTTGTATGTGGTGTCTTTTCAACAATGGTCTAGTAACTCAACGGTGGAGGGATTACTTTATACACTAATATAAATTTATAGAATTTTTGAGGGAATGATTTAAAATTGTAATGTGACCATGAGGAAATTTTGGACGAGGTTTTCTAAATTAAAACCTATTGAACGCACGTTTTTGAGAAATTACCTTCGATACAGAACATGAATACTTCAAAAAGCTTGATGAGTATAGAGAGGAGATTTATAAAATTTTAAGGAGCAGCTGGGCAAAACAAAAAAAAAATCAAATTGAACAAGGATAGAGAGGAACCACTGAAGTTGCAAAAAAGAGATTAAGTTTATAGAAAGGACTACAGAAGGAATAAGATAACGCCTAGGTTTACAACACAAGCAATCGAACAAGACATGGGAGTTAGGAGTAGGACAAAAAGGAAACAAGAAATTCAAAAGTCCCAGCTAAGAAATAGTATTCAAAAACAAGAGAGAACGTTATAGTCGAGTGCCTCGACTATTAGATACCCGTTACTCAGCTAAACAACTTTAGATTTTGCATTAACATAATGTGAATTAGAGTGACCACAGGAAAAAAGGACAAAAAGTTCAAATTATCAATTTGAATTAGGCGCTGGCAGCTTTTCAGCACGAGCATCAGCACCAGCGCTGCTTTAGCGCAGGCAGCTTTTGTCCTGCACCAGCATACACACATACGCCATTGTTTGACTCAGACCTCCATTTGGCTAACTTGATTTGATTTGCATAGTTCTTGGGATATAGTTCGGTATTGACAAATGAATTTCCTTTAATAACGTTGACTCTGTTGAGCACCTTGGCCAGCAGTTCCAAAGTCATCCGTTAGATGGCGCTATTGTATTGCGCCATCTACCCGGGCCATGAAAGGCGGAAATGTAGGCGCTAGCCAGGCTTAAGCCTTTAATGAGTTTTTTGGCGTTAGACTCGGCGTGGCAAACTTTTATTAGGCCAATCGATAGGTATTGACGAAACAAATACATATCAATTAAAATTTTCATAATACCATCAAAACTGTGGCCAAGGCTTGTGGCTTGTGGGCGTCAGAGGGAGCGTGGCACCATTTTGAAACTTGCGCTGCGTAGGAACTCCTAAAATCTACATGCAAAATGCTAATCTTCTAGCTTTTATAGTTTCCGAGATCACAGTGTTCATACGGACGGACAGACAGACGGACAGATGGACATGGCTAGATCGACTCGGCTAGTGATCCTGAACAAGAATATATATACTTTATAGGTCGGTCCTTCTACCTGTTACATACTTTTGCACGAATACAATATACCCTTTTACTCTACGAGTAACGGGTATAACCATAACTAATTACATCACTACTGACGCATAAGGAACGAAACTAAGTATTAATAAAATAAACGACGGCTGTCGAAGAATACAGGTAAAGAGAAAATGCTGTAAAGTAGTTATCCTGGCTGGGATATGTCTCAGTCCGGCCAGGGTCGCTTACAGAAAATTTATAAGATTTGAGGACTCGGAAATTTTGGTAGAGAGCGGGCCGATTGAAGGTGATGGTTGTCGGCTCGCGTAAGAGTTTCCTGCGCAGAAAGGGTCTCCGCTTTGGGAATAGGGAAAAGCAACTGAGGCTGGTCGCCACTAGCAGTGCTGGACCACTTGTCTCAGCCGAGGCTTTCCGCCCTAGCGGCTGCGAAGCAAACGGGGGGCGGGTGATCGTACCATTCGGGAGCGGAGGCTGGGCGCCTTGCAGCAGTCACCAAAAATGCACGTGAGGATCGGGTAGGTTGAACTTTGGGGTGGCCTTGGTCGGCTGTGGCGAATACACTGGAGGCACTTAAATACTACTGAAGCACGTGGGATCGTTTTTGTACAGGGTTTTGGTTTTTTTTTTATACCCTTGCAGAGGGTATTCTAATTTTGGTCAAAAGTGTGCAACGCAGTGAAGGAGACATCTCCGGCCCTATAAAGTATATATATTCTTGATCAGGATCACCTCCTGAGTTGATATAGCCATGTCCGTCTGTCTGTTTCTACGCAAACTAGTCTCTCAGTTTTAAAGATATCGAATTGAAACTTTGCACACACCCTTCGTTCCTTTGCACGCAGTATATAAGTCGGAACGGCCGGTATCGGCCGACTATATCCTATAGCTGCCATATAACTAATTGATCGGAAATGCCATAACTTTGGCGTTTGTAAAGTTAGATAGTTGGGATTTTCTATGGGTTTTATATTTGGCCAATCAATCCGACCTACCAAATTTAATAAGGATCGGCTGACTATATCCTATAGCTGCCATATAACTGATTGATCGGAAATGCCATAACTTTGGTGTTTGTAAAGTTAGGAAGTTGTGACTATTAAGAATGCATCATATGAATAATTTTGGAGAATATAATTTACAGAATATTCTGCAAGGGTGTATCAACTTCGGTTTCCACATGTGAATGATTTTCCCTGCCTATACCGCACTCCTTGTCTTAACGCTACTCACTCAGACAGACTCAGTGGATCCCGGCAAGCGTGGTTTTTGTATCCGTTGGAGGGTGTGGCTGCAGGACCTGGCTCGGCTGGTGCACGGGGTACTACCGCAAGGTTACCGGTCGCGAAGTTAAATATAATCCCACGTCTACTCCCGCACTCGACTTTCTCCTTCGCCACCCAGATCTCGACTCCCTTTCGCAGTCCAGAACTCGACCTTTTATACGTACTCCAGAACTCATGCAGTCAAGTTCTTTGGCATTCCATCTTTCTCGCTGCTTCGGTTTTTCTGCATGATCGAGTTGTCCTGCTCTCACGACGTCGGGTTCTATTGCTGGTGACGCTGGCGTAAGCTCGCTCTCGCTCTTCTGCTCCGATGCTGCCGTCGCTTACTCTCGCTCTCTGGTGATCCTCACGTGTTCGGTGGAAATTTCCATTGCATCTCCGGCTTGATTCTCGCTGCTTCGCTTCCTTTGCTACTGCGCACTTGTAACGACCTACTTATTGTCTCTATCCCTCCCACTGCCTAGAGAGGAGCTATTAAACTATCGTGCTTATGTTTTAACTTATTCTTATTTAATGTGGTTGATTAGATATTAGATATTTAAATTATGCGGCCAATTCTGGCCGTTACACCCCCCTTTACTTCGCCGGGCGAAGAGAGACGGAGACCTCGTTCCGGGTATTGATCCGCACCCGATAGTGTTGATCGTTTCCGGTCTCTAATACCCGGATGTTGCGGCGAAGGTTTCTGGCTACCCGTGCCTGAAGTCGCTCCACGACATGTCGCGGCAAGTTGTCCTGAAGTGGGTGCATCCGCCAGTTGGCCGGGACGGGTACCCACCCACTGTGCCTCATCCGGCAAGTTGAGGGGCTTCGTTGGCCAGAACTCCTTGGGGTTATTTGCTCTCGCTCGTCGTGGGTTCCGCCTGCGGTGTTGGCCTGCCGTGACTGGTGGCTTTGTTGACGACGCAGGGCGTCGGCTGAGGTGCTGGGGCGGTCGTCGTCCATGTCCACGTCCATGCGGAAACAGCGAACCGGCTCGCCAACAGGGGTTGCCAACTGGGGACCGCATCCGCCGCTCATCTGCGTGTTTCCGCCACATTAGCGCCACGTAGTCGTAGCCCACCTGGGCAATGCATCCGGCCAGCGAATTGTCGATGCGTGCCCCTCCTACGGGCACTCGATTTTTCTCCCGAAGGTCCAGTCTCAGGCGTTGAGGTTGCTGCTGGGGTTGTCCAGGTGGCGGGCTCCTGAAAGCCCTCCCAAGACCCGTAAGATGGCGGTGGGTCTTCGTCCTCCTCTGGTGGACTGGTGGCGGCTCTGGCTCGTCGTCGTCGCTTATGTCGACCACCTCGATCGTAAAAGGCTGGCGGGGAGGCGTGGCTCTGTCGTCACTGGTCACGAGCTGGCCGGCCACTGGGGTGTGCTCGGTCACTTCCAGCATGGTGCTGATCGCGCGCATATTCAGCTGTGGGAACCTGTCAGTCCGAAGTGGTACCCTCGTCTTCTTCTACGTCCATGGCTCCAGCGTTCACCTGCTCCTCTCGAGCCCGTGGTTCACCCTCCAAATAGTGCTTCAGATACTCGATGGTGGCAGGGCTGAGCTCGTCGGTTATGGTGAGGGGCGACTCTGGGTGTATTACCACGGCAGGCACCATTGGGTTTGCCTCCATCTCGCTGTCCTCCAGTCGTTGGCGGGTGCGAGGTCGAGTATGCCGAGCGTTCCTGGTGGAATGGCGGCGTCTACGGTGTCCTGGCATGTCTGCTTCCGGTACTGTGAAATATTAAAATTACCACCTAGTCCTGCCTAGCTGTCTTGGGAGTGCGGTTTACAATGTTCAGGTTAATCTAGATATATCTACTCTACCAGAGCCTCATCTGTTGGGATGCCATCGGCGTCTTCGGACTCACTGTTGATGTCGTCTTCATGGAACGCCTTAAGGTCTGCAAGGCCAGCTGTTCGTCGGCGCTTGGTTCTCGGGTCTTGGAGTCGGATGATGTTTTGGGCGGCGAAATTTACGACCTTAAATGACCCGTCATAGCGTGGAGCTAATTTGGCCGCAAATCCGTCCGCAGCCTTAGAAAGGTGGTGTTGCTTCACGAGGACCAGATCCCCAATGGCTGGCTGCCATGTGCGTCTTCTCAGATTGTAGTGCTTGCTTTGGTTCTCTCTGGCCCGTTGCATATTTTCCAAGGCTACCCTGAAAACCTCTTGGAGATGGGTTGCCTTGGCGGTGGGGGGTCACGGGTCCTCCGCCCGAGTGTGGGGTGACTTCGTGATTAAGTGAGCCCGGCAGTCTCGGCTTCCGACCGTGTAGGAGGTAAGCGGGGCTAAATCCGGTGGTGTCGGAGGCGCTGGAGTTGATAGCCAGGCTAATCTCCGGCAAGGCTGCATCCCAAGTTTTCTGGTTTCCTTCGATGTAATGCGCTATCATCGTCTTGATAGTCCTGTTGGCACGCTCTGTGGGGTTTTGCTGCGGCGAATATGGTGCGGTGTGTTGAATAGTCATTCCTAGCTGTTTTCCAAATTCCTTAAAAGCCCGGACACAGTTTTTCCCATTATCGCATACAAAAGTCTTGTGCACCCCGAATCTGGCCAAGATTCGTTCGCGAAACGACCGAGATAGGTGGGCCGTTGTCGCCTTGCGAAGCGGAACGAGTTCCACCCACTTACTGAACAAGTCGAAGAAGACCAGCAGCATAGTATTGCCGTGGGTAGATCGGGGCAACGGTCCTACGAACTCGGCACACAATGTGTCGAATGGTTCCGCCACGATCCGAGTATGCATCTGTCCCGGGGGCTTCAGTTGGCTGGCCTTATATTTCTGGCAAGTTTCGCACTTGCGAACGTACCTGACGACGTCGCGGAAAAGTCCGGGCCAGTAGTACCTCTGCATGATCCGTTTGGTCGTTTTCCGGATTCCCAGGTCATGGTCATGGCACTCCAGTAAGATACGCCCTCGAAGGTGTTGTGGTACGCACAGTTTCCAGGGAATATAGTCTTCTTCTTCCGGGCGATTCCCGAAGCGCCGATACAGCTGGTCGTTCTCTTGGGCGTACTCTGGGTAGTTAGCGGGTTCCGCGGTTATCCTCGTCAGCATCTTGGTTATCCAGGTGCACTTTTGCTGTCCCGTGGCTGCTTGTTGTAGTCGTTCTAGCGGTTGTCTCGAGAGCGCGTCGGCTACAACGTTTTGGTTCCCTCGGCGGTAGAGTACGTCAAAGCGATACTGTTGCAGTTATAAGGCCCAGCGGGCTATGCGTCCTGTGGGATTCTCAATGGCGTTGAGCCACTTTAGCGCCAAATGATCTGTGATTACATCGAAGTGGTATCCCTCGACGTAACATCGCCAGGCATTATTTTTCACTTGTGGAATAATGGCCCTCTGCGGTCGATAGACGCCGACTGGCGTAAGCGATGACTCGTTCCCGGCCTTCAATCTGTTGCGTCAACACTGCTCCGAGGCCAAAGTCACTGGCGTCGCTCTGAACTGTGAATTTTTCCTCGAAGTCCGGGCAAGCCAAGACGGGTGATTCTGATAACTTGGTTTTTAATCCCTCAAATGCTTGTTGCTGGTCTTCGCCCCACGTCCATTTGTAACTCTTCTTGATCAGCTTAGTCATTGGTTGCACAATGTCTGTGAAGTTTGGTACAAATCTGCGGTACCATGATGCAATGCCCAGGCATCGTCTCAGTTCCTTGATAGTTGACGGTGGTTGGAGTTCCTTAATAGCGGCTATCTTCTCCGGGTCTGTATGGATTCCATCCTCGCTGATCTGGTGTCCTAGGTATACGATACTCCTCTGAAAGAATTTACTTTTATCCCTGTTCAGCTTCAGATTTGCGGCTCGCAGTCGGTGGAGTACTTCCCGTAAATGCTGCATATGTTCCTTGAGCGTTTTGCTGACGATAATAATATCGTCAAGATACGCAAAAGCGTGTGGGTCCATCTCTGGTCCAATGACTCGATCCAGGGCGCGCTGAAATGTCGCTGGCGCTGAGTGGAGTCCAAACGGCATAACTTTCCAGTGATACAAGCCTCGACCTCGAACTGTAAAAGCAGTGCATTCTCTGCTGCCGGCCGCCATTGGAATTTGCCAATATCCACTCTTTAAATCTAGAGTAGATATGTATTTAGCGTTCCTTAGTTTCTCCAGAATATGAATGATCCGTGGTAGTGGATACGCATCGGGAACAGAGCGGGCGTTCAGTCGCCGGTAGTCCACGCACATTCGCAAGTCTCCCGTCTTTTTCCCCACGAGCACGATTGGTGCGCTGTGTGGACTCTTCGATGGCTCTATCCTACCGTCGCGTAAAAGTTCATCAGCCTGGTCATCAATGATCCGTTGCATCGCTGGGTTCTTGGTGAAATAACGCTGCTTGATCGGACGGTCGTCCCTCATCAGAATCGAGTGCTCCGTAATTGAGGACACGCCGGTTAGTCCGCTGACTTTGTCCAGTTCGGCTTCCAACTCCGTCTCAGCTGTTTGCAGGTCTGCCTCGTCAACGATTGAGGTGTCTCTTTCTAATGGTTCATCTGTAGCGTCTGTGGCCACTGCTGCCGCTCCTGCAGATCGTCGAAATGGGTTACGCCGTATGGCTTCGGGGCATGGTGCAGGTAGAATATCTCTCGGGCTGGTTCTCTGTGCCTTGGTGGTGCTGGTTGGTGTTGGTATAGTGGAGTCCTCCGCTGGTCTTGTTGCAGGATCCGATGGTAGCGTTCGGGTACGCGGGGTCGTCCGTGTGTGCACAGCGGGATTCTGCTGTTCTTCGTATCTCGGCTGGACTGGATTCGGCAGGGTTGGCGGGGCTGGTCGCCGCTGTGCTTGCAGAGCTGGGTTTTCCAGGGTTGGATTCGACGAGGTTGACGGGGCTGGTCGCCGCTGCGCCTGCAGAGCTGGGTTTGCCAGGGTTGGGTTCGACGAGGTTGGCGGGGCTGGTCGCCGCTGCGCCTGTAGTGCTGGTTGATCCTGTCGCAACTTAAGTCTCACCTGGCTTATTTCCAGAGAGGCTTCTGTCTTGCTGAGGAAATCCATTCCCAAGAGCACGTCATCGATTGTAGTGGGTAACACCAGAACTGGCATGACTACTTGCTGGCCTCCCAAACGAATGGAAAACGCTGAGTGCTTGGGTGACTTCCCTTCTGCTTCCGTCGGCGAGGCTGAGTTGAGTGATGACTGCGCGCTGATTTTGCTCGGTTCTGACCAACTCGGCGACCCTTTCACTGATGAAAGTGCGCGTGGCTCCGGTGTCGATGGTAGCACAGTGAGGCTGATCTTCGATGGACACCGTCGCCACTATCCGGCTCCCTTCACATCGAAGAGTGGGTTTCTATTGCTGGCGGGGGGTATTGAACGCTGTCTCCGTCCGTTCCCTGGGTGGGCGGAAGCGCTTTTTGTTTCCCGAGGGCTTGACTCGGCAGCAGTGGATAGTTCGTATCCCTTGACGGCCGCAGTCCCAGCAGAACAAGACCCGTGGGTTCCGGCATTCCCTGCTTAAATGTCCACCTTGTGCGCAGTTTCCGCAAGCACTTCTGACGTCGATCCTGGGCAAGTCCTCGAGGCGGCGATGGGTGACTTCGGGTGACATGGGTACCAGGGCGTTGGATGTCCTGGGTCTTTCGGTGGGCTGGTCGTCTGATGCCTGGTTCGCGGCAGTTGGGTTCCTTGTCAGAAAAGTGGGCCGGGCTCTCGATGTCGTCATCAGCTGGGCATATCTGTGTTGATCCCGATCCCGGGTAACTTCGAAGTTCGTCACCAGCTGGGTCAATTGCGTCAGCGTCTCAAATTCATGTCGTCTCGTGTAAAGTTGGTACTCTGGGCGGAGATTTTCGTAGATCCGATTCAATTCCTGGTTCCCGTCGTAGTGGGCTCGGCGCATCATCAAGCGTAGGTTGAGGGCGAAATCTTTGAAGCTTTCACCTGGCCGCTGCAGCCTGGCGCGGATCTCATCTTCTAGAGTTTGAAAATAGCGTGGCGGCAAAAAGAAATCCAGAAACTGGCTTTCTGAAGTTGACTGACTCTAAACCAGTCTCCGGCTCGACCAAGTAAAATGCTAGATAGCACTCTTGGATGTTGTTCCTTCTCGATCTGATATGCATCCGCTCGCTCTTCCAATTGCTCCAGAAAATACAGCGGGTCGCCGATCTCACCGTCGAAGAAAATGCCCCACTTTCGTAGCTTATCCGCCAGGCCAAAGTGGAGAACTCGTTCGGCTTCCATCCGCGGTAGGGATCCAGGCTGCCCAGTCGGAGGAACTTGTAGTAGATGTGTTCCTGCCTGTTGCTCAGAGTCAAGTTTCCGGTACTTATCATCGGGCTCGTAGACTGGGCGATGTGGTGAGGGCTCGCGGGACTTTGCCTTGTATAAGAGCTCCAGCGCTATCAAGCGTTCCACTCGTAGTTTGGGCAGATCGTCTTGATCCATGTATGCGGACATTCGTTTCCGCAGGTCTGCCAGGGTACCTTCTGGGGTTAGCCCGAATTCCTTGAAGATCTCCTCCAGTTGCTCCTTCTTGATGTTGTAGATCCATTGCTTCCCCATGGTATTTGCGGATCTTAGACGTGTTGCTTCTCGATTAAATCTGTGGTTTTAAACTTAGCGCTAAAACTCTGGCGTGCGGCTAGTGCGAGGTTACTACAGTGACGCTGATGATTTTTCCGACAACGATTCTATGGCTAAATATTTCTCTAGTGCCGGACAAGGATATATATTATTTCTGGCCTGGCGATTTGTTTTATTTATTTTATTATTAGCGGACCCCGATTTCGTAGCAGCAAGAAAAATGTTATGACTCTGGTGACGTTTTAAGTCACGAAGGATGGAATTCTCTAATTATCCTGATTCCCTAAGTCCCTGCTCGGGCGTCATCTGTAATGTAGTTATCCTGGCTGGGATATGTCTCAGTCCGGCCAGGGTCGCTTACAGAAAATTTATAAGATTTGGGGACTCGGAAATTTTGGTAGAGAGCGGGCCGACTGAAGGTGATGGTTGTCGGCTTCGCGTTAGAGTTTCCTGCGCAATAAGGGTCTCCGCTTTGGGAATAGGGAAAAGCAACTGAGGCTGGTCGCCACTAGCAGTGCTGGACCACTTGTCTCAGCCGAGGCTTTCCGCCCTAGCGGCTGCTAAGCAAACGGAGGGCGGGTGATCGTACCATTCGGGAGCGGAGGCTCGGCGAGGCTCCAAATTCGAAATCGAATTTTATTTTGGTCTTAATAACTTTCTCCCAATAAAAGAAAAAAATAAATTTGAATTTCATTCGCCTTTGGAGGGTTTGAGCTGGGTTCCGCCCAACTGCGGGGCCTACGCCTTGCCCACTAGGCTACGATCACACTTTTCGAAATCCAGGCAAAGGGTCTGAATATTAAAGGAGTCGGTAAAGCAGTGCATAACACCTATAATGTCTGGTCTTTCGGACTCCGAAGATGACTTAAACATCAGTAAGATTGTGGCACGAAATCAACAAAAAACGAGAGATACTAAGGCAAGCTAGACTTCCATATACTTCCCCCTCGTTCAACATTGCACCATCGTCAGACAATGAGCCGGAACCGGAACTAGCAGCCATAAATGGCGACGATGAGAACTGGTGGACCCCAAGATCGGGTAACAACAAACGCCGTCTTGACTCAAGATCATCGAATTCAGCATCACCAATCACCAAAATTCTGAGAAATTCCAATTCCCCAAAAACAAATGTTTCGGCCAACCGATTCTCAGAACTGTCGGACATGGATACAGACATGGGACACGTCCAAGTTCCTCATACGGTCAGCCCCAATGATTCTGAAAAAGCCAGTACTCCCACCGGCTTAAGACAGGTCAGCAACAACATCAGCAACGGCAACAGCTCTACCAACAACCCTAGCAGCAACAACGTTGTCCACACCAAAGTTGGCAACAATAAGAATCTCAGCCGTCCATCTGGCAGCCAGGAACAAATTCCCTCCCACAAACCACCCCCAATTGTGGTTGATCATTGTGAGAGCCTGAACGGACTTATTAGATCCACAGACAAGATCGTTGACCCGTCCAAATACTCCCTCAAATGCCATCCCAACAACTCTGTTTCCATTATAGCTGCAGATTCAGATGCTTACAGAGCTATAACAAAATCCCTTACCCTTAAAAAGTGCCATACCATTCCTGGCAGTTGAAAGAAGATAGATCCTATCGTGTAGTCATCCGTGGTGTCCATCATTCCGTCCCGGATGAAAATATTAAGGAAAGTATTATCTCGGCTGGACACGCGGTTCGATTTGTCAATAGACCTAGAAGCCGCTTTGGACAAAACCAAGTTCGTCAACCTATGCCCGGCGGCATATAACAAAGACATCCATGAGCTTAAGACACTTTGTCGGCAAAGGATTCAAGTTGAACTCCCCTACAAAAAGGATGATGTCGTTCAATGTCACCGGTGCCAAGCATTTGGACACACAAAAAATCATTGCCAAAAACTCTTCAACTGCGTCAGATGTGGCCTGCAACACGGTGTGGAGGCCTGCTTAAAGATATTCACCCTGTCAAATGCGTTAACTTTGGCGGAAACCATACAGCTAGCTATAAAGGCTGTGTCGTATACCAGCAGATTGCTAATCGACGGAAAAATGTCACATCCCATCGCAGCACCGTTCCCAAACAGCTAACTCCCAAAAATGGTCGGTCAAACTAAGCTAACCCAATCTCCTATGCCAATGCTGTCCGTGGTCAAGTTAGCAGTCCCCAGCTCCATCAAGTTCCACTTCCACAGAGTCAACAGTTTCCTCCACTGAGCAGCAACAACAGGATGCAGAGTCAGCATCAAAAAGCACCGCCTTGACAGCAGCAGCAGCCATCACAGCAACAATTGGCTCCTCAACAACAACAACAGCCGGATCACCAGCAGCAGTCTCTCCGTCAACAACACCGACGCAACCCGCAGGAATTGATCAACGACCAGCAAAGGCAGCGTCAAGAGCAAATGTTCCTGCAATCCAACGAAAGAATGTCGGTCCTTGTTGCTCAGATCGACAAGTTATTCCAAATGATGGTGTCGATGATGGGACTTGTCACAAGACTGTTACCCCAAAAATCCCCCAGGAACAGCTCAATCATTAGCTGGATCTCTCCCAGTTAATGTAACACAACCATGAGTCAAATCGGCCTTAACATTGGTGTGTGGAACGCCGACGGACTTGCCAACAAAGGCCTTGAGCTGGAGCTCTTTGTGCATATTCATAATATTGATATTATGCTGGTTAGTGAAACACACTTTTGCTCAAGATCATACTACAAATTGCACGGGTACGATATTTATCAAGCAACTCATCCTGTCGATAGAAAACGCGGTGGATCTGCAATTATAATAAAATCCTTCTATAGTCTACAAAGTCAAAATGTTCAATATGTCTCAGTGAAAGTCAAAACCGACCTTGGCGAGATAGCTATTGCGTCTATATATTGTCCACCAAACTTTCAATGTTCTGCTGACGACTTTGAAAAGCTCTTTGACGATCTGGGATCAAATTTCATAATCGCAGGGGACTGGAATGCTCACAACCGTTTGTGGGGGTCTCGAAACTCAACCACCCGCGAAAGAGCCCTCGCAGACCTTGTTCAAAGATCCAATGGTCCTTGCAACCGGAGGGCCTACGCATTATCCATATAGCCAAAAACACCAATAGCCATTGGCTTTGCTGTATACGGCGGGATACGGTCTGAGTGTCTTTCCATTACAGAAAGTCTTGAGCTTAGCTCTGATCACATCCCATTGATCATCAAGTTCAGAGTCGCTGCGCAATAAATTTCCTCCAGGCCTCGCATCCTTCCTCGAAATGCTAGCCTTCTTCGCTTTCAAGCAGCAGTCAACAGGCTTGTTAACCTCAATATGGTGTTAAGCTCGCCTGAGGACACTACCCGGATGCACTACCGATCCAACATGTTAGCCCAGAAGAAGTCTTACTTCATATTCGAAAGTTACATCCCAGTAAGGCGCCTGGTTTCGATGGCATTGATAGCAGAATTGCCAAAGCTTTGCCTAAAAAGGGAATCCTGTTCCTTGTTCTCCTCTATAATTCAATGCTACGTATCCACCATTTTCCATCCCAATGGAAGTGTGCTGTGATAACGATGATACCAAAGCTAGGAAAACCGGAGAACCTTGTCGAGTCATACCGACCGATAAGCTTACTGCCCACTTTCTCTAAAATATTCGAGAGGATATTTCTTAGTAGAATTATGGGCGTAAGAAGCGTGCAGGACGCCATTCCCGACCACCAGTTTGGTTTTAGGCATCATCATGGGACACCAGAACAAGCACATTTAAAATGCTTTTGAAAATAAGCAATACAGTTCTGCTATTTTCCACGACGTCAAGGAAGCCTTTGACCGCGTTTGGCACGCTGGATTACTCCATAAGTTGAAGTCCCTGCTCCCGACCGGCCAATTCCTCTTACTAAAATCATACTTGCTTGATCGAAGTTTTATGGTCGAGGTAAGAGGGGAAAGGTCAAACATTAGAACTGCTCGAGCTGGCGTTCCACAGGGAAGCGTCCTGGGTCCCATTATGTACCCTCTGTACACTTCGGATGCCATGTCCTACACAACCAGGCACACTTCTGGCCACCTACGCTGACGACACTGCCTTTATTGTGAACTCCTCCTGCCGAGTCAAGGCATCTAGGATCACCCAGGATTTCCTGGATCTGTACGGCAAGTGGACAAACAGGTGGAATATTGCTATCAATGGAAGAAAGTCGCAGCATTGCAATTTTACTCTTAGAGGAAAGGTGCTCCCTAGAGTTGAACTCCACCATATCACCATCCCGCAATCACCCCAGGCGCTGTACTTGGGTCTGATCCTGGACAAGCGGCATACCTGGAAAGGGCACATCCAAAAAATTGCAGCCACCTGTCGCACTAAACTCAGGAAGCTGAATTGGATGCTTAAGCCTACGAGCAAGCTCAGCCTTGGCAACAAAGTGTTGCTCTATAAATCAATTGTGGTGCCCTCAATGACCTAATGAATCCAATTATGGGGCATGGCTTCAGACGCTAATGTGGCTAAAGTTCAAAGAGTCCAAAACCGGGCGCTGCGCAGGATTGCAAATGCGCCCTGGTACATCAGAAAACGACGCCCTTGGAAATGACCCTCCACATTCCTTCTGTCAGGGAACAGATAAACCGCCACTCGAGTCGGTACAACGATCGACTCGCTGTCCACACCAACCACCTAGCAGCTTCTCTGGCCAACCCGACGTGTAGAAGAAGACTGAAGCGAAGACGCCCAGCCGATCTCTGGACAAGAGGATGACTCAAGTCCTTAAGCATTAACCATTTACTGTTAATTTGTCATAAAATTTGTTAATCACTTCTGTTATGTTTTCACGTTATTTGTTCTTTATTATTCCCAACGTATTATAGCCATTTAGTTGGTTGATCGACGTTAATTAAATCTATATGTTAAACCAAAAAAAAAAAAAGGTAGAATGAGAGAGAGATTTAAAAGCAAGAGCGAATGCAAAAAGGAATAGCAAGAGAGCATGCTTAGGAGCCGGGTGGAGGTGAACATGAAGCAAATGATAATAACAACGAATTGTTTTTATTGGAGCTGGAAAAAAAAGTTGATAGTATACCTGACATACCCCTAAATAGTATTTCAGAAGACTCCCATTAAGACGTTACATATTGTACATACTGATCTGTATACAATTAACAAAAACTATGTTATGTCAGTTATAAATAATTCTCTAGGCTTGCAATAGAATACTGTGACGGCGATTCCGACGCCGCCACAATTATTCCCGATCCCCACGGAGGGGAGAACGAAATATGCATATTTCGTTATTATTATTATTGTTATCCCTTTTGATTTTATTAGCTTTAAGAGAAAAACAATGGATTAAATAATTAGTATAATAAGCCTAGGCGAAAACAATCATAAATACATTATTCAATAAGTAGAAAGGAGAGAGAAGAGCGGTGAAGAGAGGAGTGCGGTGAAGAGAGGAGAGCGGGGAAGAGAGGCGAGACCGGAAACAACTCCTACGCAGTTGCCTAAGAAATTCACCCCAAAAGATCATGAGAGAGCAGTAAACCGAACGACCTGAACGGAGCGCAAAGCCCACCTCAGCGACTGCGCAGTCGACGACAACGGAGAGCGAGAGGGAATATCGAAAAGCGAGCTTGGCAGAGCAGAGTAGTTTCTGTTGCCAAAAGGAGTAAAGAGAGTCGCGAAATTGAACTTCACCACTGCGACTGCGTGGTAAGAAAATGGTGAGATCGGAAGGGCCAAGGGCACGAGAACAAAAATTGAAGAAACGCAGAGGATTGACACGCGAACATCGGAGTCGGATGGAAGTGCTTGGAAAACGAGATAAGTCGCAATTAGGCAGACCACGTGTTTTAGTCGGTAAGCGAAACGGTACAGTCGTGCAGAATTTTACTGGTGCAGCGAGAAACGCGATTAGACCGTAAAATTGTAGAACGAAGATTGGTGAATTCATGTGAACAAGACGAAAAGGCGAAAGAAAACAACAGTGAATAAAGACTAAAATAATGAATTATAATTTCGACAACTAGTGCGTATTCCTTTTTCCCTGACCTTCGACCCGTCTCAATCAAGCCCGTTGAATAAATAAATTAATTATAACAAGTGATAATAACCCTAACCTGAGAATCGATCAAACGTAACGGAACCGTAACCCCGACGCGTAATTAACTAACATATCGGCCGTTAATAGAGTGGTATCGTAGTTAATAATAAAACCCTGGGTCCGCCCGAGTTTTATCGTAATTAGTAATAAAACCCTGGGTCCGCCCGAGTTTTATCGTAATTATTAATAAAACCCTGGGTCCGCCCGAGTTCCACTTCGGCGAAGAACCCGAATTCGTCAGCAAAAGTTATTTTCCACGGTCGGGGCACTTTTGTTATATTTTTTTTTTTCGATTGTTTTTTGCGGAATGTTTAGGTTATGTCACTCGTCCTGGGGCTACGCACTCCCCATACAGGTGGTAATTTTTCCTGGTCTTTCTGATTATCAGGTCCCTGTTCGGGCGCCACTTGTTACGTAATTCTCTGGCCGGGGTAAAACCTCAATCGGGGCCAAGGAACCTATACAAGAAATTTATATAGAAGGGTGGAACCTGTAGTAGGAAGTTGTATGGGAGGTGGTAGACGCCTCGAGACGGGTGCTATTCGATGGTGGCTACCGAACGTAAAAGATTCCGCACGGTTTCCAGTCGTCTCGTATGCTTCCTTACGGGGGAGCCGTAAGTGGATCCGATCGTACCGCGAGGTTGACGACCCGAGATGTACATTAGGGCGCCGCCTGGCGGCCTGTAGAGGCGATAGGGCCTACTACACTGCTTGGCGCGAAACCCGGGAGGATCCGGTTTGCGACGCCCTCTGGTGGCAGAACGAGGTACTGAGAGTGCGATCGCACTGCTTGGTGGGGAACTGGGAGGAGTCCCGCTGAGAGCGCCCTCTGGTGGCAGAACGGGGTACTGAGAGGGCGATCGCACTGATTGGTGGTAAACTGGGATGACTCCGACTGGAGTTGGCTACGGGGACGGCGGGGTTTATGTACTCCGGGTGGAGCACTACGGGGACTGCGGTGTTTATCTACTCTGGGTGGACTTGGAATCTACGGGGGTCTACCACTCCGGTTATTCTCGGAGTCTACGGGGGTCCACCACTTCGGTTATTCTCGGAGTCTACGAGGTTTCTACCCTCCGGATATTCTCGGAGGCTACGAGGGTACTACACTCCGGATATTCTCGGAGCCTACGAGGGTACTACACTCCAGTTATTCTCGGAGTCTACGAGGGTACTACACTCCGGTTATTCTCGGAGTCTACGAGGGTACTACACTCCGGTTATTCTCGGAGTCTACGAGGGTACTACACTCCGGTTATTCTCTGAGTCTACGAGGGTACTACACTCCGGTTATTCTCGGAGTCTACGAGGGTACTACACTCCGGTTATTCTCGGAGTCTACGAGGGTACTACACTCCGGTTATTCTCGGGTACTACACTCCGGATATTCTCCGAGTCTACGAGGGTACTACACTCCGGTTATTCTCGGAGTCTACGAGGTTTCTACGCTAAAAGGATTCTTAGGTGGGAGCTCTCGGCCGAGATGCGCCGCGTGGATGGGAAACCAATCACGCGTCGTTGATCTGGGTCGGGAAAGGGTTGGTGGAGGAGGAGGGGGTGTAAGGGTAGAAATAATACACGGGGTTTATAAGTTCAGGGCTTTTATTTGGCAATTGCTAATAATAAGGGCCCTGGCTGATGCCCTCACAACGGGTACCTTTGCTTACGTGAAATCTGATGCACAGTTCGGCGTTGCGCGGATCGACGCGTTTATCACGTTGTAACGAACTGATTTTTATGGTCTGCTCGCTACGAGTATCGTGCGGCTAGCTCAGAAGATGTGTGTTGTTCGTCCCACCAAATTTATATAAACGTGACCGCCCGATTGTCTAGTGAGAACGCACAGAATGTTAGGATGGTTATACTAGGATCTTTATTCGCCGACTTGCCCCTCGGCCTGGGACTAATGGTGACAGATGGTTGTCTCAACGCCTTCCTGATGAATTTGTGGCTGCTCCACCGTCACTCTCCGCTGTCTCGCTTCGTGCTGGTCCGGAACGCCTCCGTTGTCTTTGGCCTCGGGGCTATGAGGGTCTAGGGATGCGCCACCGTTCCCAGACTAGGGTGAACAGGCACTGGGCTCTCAAAGCGTACGCCTTTCGCAGCCACAGCCTCCTGTCCCTGGATCTGTCCCGGCCGGTCACACCAGACGCCTACACAGTTTCTACCTGACGGTTCAGGCATACGCCGGAAGGCCGGCAAAGCAGTCCCTGTGGCAGGACGCTAGGTTCAAGACGAACGCTTCCGCCCTCCTCCCTTAGTCGTGGACTGGATACGTCGGAGTGTGGCTTGGTTGCTGCTGAGCCTGCGATGACTGCTCCTCGTTTCTTGTGTCCTCGATGTCCTTGATCTGCTCACGGCGCGAATCCTGGCTCCGTGGTATGCGTGCTCTTGTGAGACTAGGTGCAGCGGGTCTTTGGCTCTAGGGATTGGATCAGCTGCTTTTCTAGGACTCTGGCGGCGAACTTCTTTGCTCTCGACGCTTTCGCTTCTCGAGACACCCGGGGTTCGGACGCGCGTCCTAAGTGGCTAGTCGCTCCAGGGCCTGCACAATTCTCGCCTGCCGGTTCAGGCGTACGCCGGAATTTGACAAGGCAATTGTTTTCGCACGGCAGCTGGTTCTGGACAGCTTCCCTTCCGAGCCCACGGTTCTCTTTTTTTATTCAATTCCGTCGGACTCGCGGAGCAATACGCCAAGCTCATATCACGACAAGAATGAGAACAAAGCGCCTGGACTCAGCCGCGTGATGCCTTAATGACCTCAGCTACCTGTTTCTCAGCTCGGATACTTCAACTCTAAGTCCCAAACGTCTTGATGTAGCGATCTTGCTCCTTGTTGACTCGGCGCGGCTCCTGATGTTAACTTGACTTGTGTTGTTCACTGATTTGCTGCTTGTCTACTGATCTTGCTGGATTGACTCTTTGTGATTGACTGATCCTGCTTCCTGCGCTCGGCCCGCTTATATAGGCCGGCGTATCCCGTTAATTCTCGGCTTCTCCTTTTTCGGTTTTGCGCACGGCACCATACTAGGTTCCAAAGTCCGCCGCGTTCTACCGTTAGTCCTTCTCTCCAAACTCTCTCTCTCTCCTTGTTCTCTCCGAACTCTCTCCAGCCGTATTCTCCAAACTCTCTTCTCGTTTCTCTCCAAACTCTCTCCAGCAGTATTCTCCAATTTCTCTCCTGCTGTATTCTCCAAACTCTCATTTATTTGTGAGGAGTTATTTAACTCCTCTCATTCTCCCCTTTCTTCTTGAACGAAATGGAACTTGCACATCTTCTCCGGCTGTTATCTTGGAGTTCTCTCTAGATCCCCTGCTCCGAATCGCTGATGTTGGTCCTCCTTCCCTCGACGTCGCTCCTTCTCGTTCTATGTAGTTCCCGCCCCAAGATGTTTCCCCCATAGACTTGATTTTCTTCTCTCCGGCTGTCTTCCTTGTAAATCCTTGTAGCCTTCCAGTTTTCTTACTCCTCCAAATGGATCCCTCGACGCTCACAGCTCGTACCTGAGTTTCACAGCGCCGATGCTCCATTCCTTTGCCCGCCCAAGATGTTTCCCCATAGACTTGACTTTCTTCTCTCCGGCTGTCTTCCTTGTAAATCCTTGTAGTCTTCGAGTCGTCCTGCTCCTCCAAATGGGTTCCTCGATGCTCACAGCTCGTACCTGAGTTCCACAGCGCCGATGCTCCATTCCTTTTCCCGCCCAAGATGTTCCTTCCATAGACTTCTCGCTTTCCTCGTATCTCCTTTGAATGACCCGCCCAAGATGTTTCCCCCTTATGCTTCGCGTTCTAAGCATCTCCTTTCCTTCCTTGTCTGGTCACACTACCGCTTTCCCGATCGGTTTTCCAGCCGATATCGATGATTAGAATTAGCGCAGTGTTGCCATCCGGTGGTGGCGATATTTTTTAGTGTGACCCTTCCTGTGCCGACAACTCCAGTGTTCTGTGCCCATCGATCGATACTATCGTCCTGTGCCAATCGACCGCTTAATAATCGAAGCGCCCCCATCCCATTATTGAAGTGATGCAGCAAAATTCTTTCACCTTGGGTGAGTATTTCGTACTTCCCTTTGTTTTCCTTTTTTTGATTTTCTCCTTATGCCTTTCAGATGCCCTTTCCAGGCTCTGCCTCTCTTTCGCTGAGCTGACGACCTGACAGGGAGAGCGCAGAGAGAAAGTTAACCCTATCGCTTGGCATTGTCATTCTTCCTGGCATCAGGTAAGTACTAAGAATTTTAATGTGTTTCCTCGCCTGTGTTTACTTATATTTTTTTTTACATTTTTTTAGCTTGCTGGTGCCGACGATGTATGCCCCTCATCTTCTTTCCACCCTAAGGTTTTGGGGAATTTCTCTGTCTTCTAACAGGATCAGCAGCCAAACCAAAGTTGGGAATTACCCGTTACACACTTTTCAACGAACACAATATAGCCTTTTACTCTAAGAGTGACGGATACAAATAGAAAATAGTTACATTATTTAATCAGTTGAATTTCACAAAATTCTTGGTCGCGATATCATTAGTATGGAAAAAGGATTTAGAAGATACACTACTGGCCAAAATAATAAGTACATACATAGGTATCGTGTTCATTTGTTTAGACATGGCTCAAAAGTTATCAAATGTAGGACCGCTAATAAATTATTTTTTAAAGGTTATAGGATTCTAAAACATTTAAATCAAAAATAAAATCGTGGAACCGCTTTTATTCAATGCTAAGCATAAATTTGTGCTGGATAAACGTTTAGTCTGGTCAAAATAATATGTACACTGGCATTATTTCGAAATTTTAAAGGATTAAACCTATAATTGAGCTTAGGTATGTTGTGTTTAGTTGACTCCTTGCTTATTTAAGAATATTTAAGAAAAAATTCCATAGATGTGCCGAAAAAAACGATGTACCCTTCTAACGAACTGATTTTTATGGTCTGCTCGCTACGAGTATCGTGCGGCTAGCTCAGAAGATGTGTGTTGTTCGTCCCACAAAATTTATATAAACGTGACCGCCCGATTGTCTAGTGAGAACGCACAGAATGTTAGGATATATTTACTATCTTTTTTTGCCGACTTGGCCCTCGGCCCGGGACTAATGGTGACAAGCTGGTATCTTAACGCCTTCGCCACTCCGCTGCCTCGTTTCGTTCTGGTCCGGAACGCCTCCGTTGTCTTTGGCCTCGGGGCTGTGAGGGTCTAGGGATGTGTTACCGTTCCCAAACTAGGGTGAACGGGCACTGGGCTCTCAAAGCATACGCCTTTCGCAGCCACAGCCTCCTGTCCCTGGATCTGTCCTGGCCGGTCACACCTGAAGCCTACACAGTTTCTACCTGGTTCAGGCAAACGCCGGAAGGCCGCCAATGCAGTCCCTGTGGCAGGACGCTAGGTTCATGCTTCCGCCCTCGCCTCTTAGCCGTAGACTGGATACGCTTGAGTATGGCTTGGTTGCTGCTGGGCCTGCGATGACTGCTCGTCGTTTCTTGCTACCTGTTTCTCAGCTCGGAGACTTCAACTCTAAGTCCCGAACGTCTTGATGTAGCGATCTTGCTCCTTGTTGACTCGGCGCGGCTCTGCTTCCTCCTGATGTTAACTTGACTTGTTTTGTTTACTGATTTGCTGCTTGTCTACTGATCTCGATGGATTGACTCCTTGTGATCGACTGATCCAGCTTCCTGTGCTCGGCCTGCTTATATAGGCCGGCGTATCCCGTTAATTCTCGGCTTCTCCTTTTTCGTCTTTGCGCACGGCACAATACTAGGGTCAAAAGTGCGCCGTCTTCTACCTTTATTCCTTCTCTCCAAACTCTCTCTCTATCTCTCTCCTCGTTTTCTCCAAACTCTCTCCAGCTATATTCTCCAAACTCTCTTCTCGTTCTCTCAAAACTCTCTCCAGCTTTATTCTCCAAACTTTCTTTTCCCACAGTGCCGTTACTACGCGCATTCACAGCGTATCCAGCAACTGAAAGGCTTCGGTATTCTAAATCTTCGCTTTTATTTGTGAGGAGTTATTTAACTCCTCTCATTCTCCCCTTTCTTCTTGAACGAAATGGAACTTGCACATCTTCTCCGGCTGTTATCTTGGAGTTCTCTCTAGATCCCCTGCTCCGAATCGCTGATGTTGGTCCTCCTTCCCTCGACGTCGCTCCTTCTCGTTCTATGTAGTTCCCGCCCCAAGATGTTTCCCCCATAGACTTGATTTTCTTCTCTCCGGCTGTCTTCCTTGTAAATCCTTGTAGCCTTCCAGTTTTCTTACTCCTCCAAATGGATCCCTCGACGCTCACAGCTCGTACCTGAGTTTCACAGCGCCGATGCTCCATTCCTTTGCCCGCCCAAGATGTTTCCCCATAGACTTGACTTTCTTCTCTCCGGCTGTCTTCCTTGTAAATCCTTGTAGTCTTCGAGTCGTCCTGCTCCTCCAAATGGGTTCCTCGATGCTCACAGCTCGTACCTGAGTTCCACAGCGCCGATGCTCCATTCCTTTTCCCGCCCAAGATGTTCCTTCCATAGACTTCTCGCTTTCCTCGTATCTCCTTTGAATGACCCGCCCAAGATGTTTCCCCCTTATGCTTCGCGTTCTAAGCATCTCCTTTCCTTCCTTGTCTGGTCACACTACCGCTTTCCCGATCGGTTTTCCAGCCGATATCGATGATTAGAATTAGCGCAGTGTTGCCATCCGGTGGTGGCGATATTTTTTAGTGTGACCCTTCCTGTGCCGACAACTCCAGTGTTCTGTGCCCATCGATCGATACTATCGTCCTGTGCCAATCGACCGCTTAATAATCGAAGCGCCCCCATCCCATTATTGAAGTGATGCAGCAAAATTCTTTCACCTTGGGTGAGTATTTCGTACTTCCCTTTGTTTTCCTTTTTTGATTTTCTCCTTATGCCTTTCAGATGCCCTTTCCAGGCTCTGCCTCTCTTTCGCTGAGCTGGCGACCTGACAGGGAGAGCGCAGAGAGAAAGTTAACCCTATCGCTTGGCATTGTCATTCTTCCTGGCATCAGGTAAGTACTAAGAATTTTAATGTGTTTCCTCGCCTGTGTTTACTTATATTTTTTTTTACATTTTTTTAGCTTGCTGGTGCCGACGATGTATGCCCCTCATCTTCTTTCCAGCCACCTCCCCGACTTTAGATGAATAAGTTTTGTGTTTATAAGTGTGTTTGTGTTTTTTTAAATTTTTTATTGGGCGTATACCCGATGATGCCGGCTTCCCCCACTCTCACCCGGAACCTCCGTCCGCCTTGGGTGACCAGACCGCACCTCCTTCCTCCCTTCCGCCGGGCCGTCGCGGGCGATCTCGCGCCAGCCGCCTGGCTCCGGAGCCGACACCTGTCGCACAAACAGTGGCTGCGCGCGCGCTATCTCCGGCTCCGACTGTTGCCGATGCAGAGGGGGTTGATGGTTGGCCTCGGGCTCGGGCCACACCCACGGTCCGTTCTCCACCGGCTCCTCCGGGTGTGTTGCCACCTTCGAGTTTGATGGCCCCGTACTCGGCGTCGGTGGGGCCCACGCGTCCTGCCGGCCTCTCCTTCGGGGATCCCGGCCTCTTCCTCCCATATTCGCGGCTCCTCTCCGGCTGCCTCCGTCGCCGGTCCCTCCGGCCACGTCCACACAACCGACTGCTGCCGCCACCGCACACCCTCGGCTACGAATTCCCGGGTGCTATGGCTGACGTGGGCCGCCGGCACGTCGCTGGGCCGCCACCCTTCTGTGTGCTTCGGCTCGGATCACTATGCTGCTCATGTTGACTGCTTTTTTCTTAATGCCTGATTGTCGCAGGGTTTCCCTCAAACGAAACCTCGGTTTCGCGCCTTCATCTTTGTTCGTCACCGTTATCCTTTACCCAGGGTGCTTGCTCTCTTACGGTACAGCTCTCTTTGCTGTGCCGTCTTCCCCCTTCCTTCGTAAAACTCATAAGCCTTTCAGATTGACAGATCATCTTGGCACTTTGGATGCTGCGGTTCGCTGCTTCTCAACGTTCCTAAACAAATATCATCCAGGTAGCTTCGGGATATCCCTTGGGTATCCTTGGTGTATCCTAGAGGTTTCCTTGGGTTATCTTTAAGGGAACTTTCGGATGTCCTTCGTGCGGTCTAAGGGTACCCTTGTTTTATCCTTAAGGGATCCTTGGGGTATCCTTGGTGTAGCCTTGAGGGTATCTTTAAGGTATCCTTGGGGTATCCTTAAGGGATCCTTGGTGTATCCTTGAGGTATCCTTGGGGTAGCCTTGGGCTTTCCTTGTGTTATCCTTAGGGGATCCTTAGGGTATTCTTGAAGGTGCCTTTGGGGTATCCTTGTGGTGTCCTTGTAGTATCCTTGGGGGTCCTTGGTGTGGCTTTTACATTTAGCCTTGATGGTGTCCTTAAGGGTATCCTTGGGGTATACTTAAGGGATCCTTGGGGTATCCTTGGGGTGCCTTTGGTGTATCCTTGGGGAGTTGAATTATGCATGCCGTTGCTACTGTTGTTGAGTCGTAGTTGATAACCGTATTCTTGTGCCTCGTAAATGTCTTTTCCGCCTGGCGTAATGACGGATGATGCCCAAAGTTGAATCCTGATGCCTCGCGGTCTGGGTTCCTTACATGTTAACCGTATCATTGTGTTCTCCTATTCAGTGTCCTTCCGCCTGGCGTAATCACGGATGATTTGGCGAATGCCCAAAGTTGAATCCTGATGCCTCGTGGTCTGGATTCCTTACATGTTAACCTTGTGCTGTCCCCTTAAGTGTCCTTTCCGCCTAGCGTGATCACGGATGATTTGGCGAAAGCCCAAAGTTGAATCCTGATGGCTTAAGTGTCCCTTAAGTGTCCTTTCCGCCAGGCGTAATCATGGATGACTCTGGCGAATGCCCGACGCTGAATCCTGGTGCCTTGCGGACTGGTTTCCTTATACGTTAACTGTTCCTTGTGCTGTTCTTCAAGGTGTCCTTTCCGCCTGGTTTATTGTAGTCTGTAGCTAGTTCTCCGATGTGTCCGTCTTGTCGTTCGCAGCATGTGTTTGTTGCTGCTTAAGCTCGCCAATATGAACCTTTCGCTCTTTCTTTGAACATGTGTGGCGTATTCTGCAGAACACCGGAGAGATGAAATCCACAGCCTGATAAGGACCATGGTACCTTGGGGCCAGTTTCACTGCGAATCCCTCGGCTGCTTTGGATAGGTGGTGTTCTTTTGCCCATACTATGCTGCCCACCTCCGCCGTCCACTGCCTCCTCAGATTGTAGTGTCTGGCTTGGTCCTGGGATGCCTTTTCCATGTTACGGAGTACGATTGCGAAGATGTCTTGTAATTTAGCTGCATTCTCGTTTAAAGCCATATGGTCTGTAACCACTTTAAAATGGTAGCCCTTTCAAGTACGGTTTCAGATTTCCAACACGATTGCCAAGCACTCTTTTTCGGTTGTGGAGTAATTTTTCTCCGCACCGTTTAGTGTCCGGTTTGAGTATAAAATAACCCTTTCGCCGTCCTCAGTCTCTTGAGTCAGGATTGCACCTAATCCATAGTCGCTGGCGTCCGTCTGAAGGATGAAATTTTTCTCGAAATCTGGGCACGCCAGCACTGGATCGGCTTCTAAACGTGCCTTTACCTCTTCGAAAGCCTGTTGGTGTTCCGGCGTCCATATCCACTTTGTGCCTTTGCGTAGAAGATCATTAAGTGGTTTACTATACGCGCAAAATCTGGCACAAATCGTCGGTACCATGAAGCTACGCCTAGGTATTGTCGTAGTTCGTGTACTGTCGACGGTGGCTCTAGTTCGGCTATGGCCGCTACCTTCTCGGGATCTATGCCTATCCCTTCGCTATGTAGTCCGAACGGCATTACTTTCCATTGGAACAAACCTTTGCCGGGTACTGTAAACGCCGTATATTGCCTACTATTTACCTCCAAAGGGACTTGCCAATATCCGTCTTTCAAGTCTAGACTGCTTATGTATTTTGCCTCTCTGAGGTGGTCCTGGATATAATTGATCCGCGGCATAGGGTAGGCATCTTTTATGGACAAACGCGAAGTCCATAAAATATCACATTTGTCTGAAATCAACGCATAGCCTCCACTTCTTTTTCACCATTACGATGGGTGAGCTGTATGAACTTCATGAATGTTCTATGAAGCCCATTTGTAACAGCTCGTCCACTTTTGCGTTGATCTCTCCTTGGACTCTTGGGTTCTTAGGATAATACCTCTGTTTGATTGGCTTGTCGTCTTTCATGGTGATTTGGTGCTCGGCCACTGTAGATGTTCCTGACATGGTTCTGAAATCTGCTAGCAGTTTGTCGAGGAATTTCTCAATGTCCTCTTCATCACTTAAGTGTGAATCTACAGCCACCGACAGCTTTTCTTCCACCCCGACTCCCCTGAGGAAATTCCATCCCAGCACTAGTTCATCCACTACTACTGGAAGTATTAGCAGATTCATCTCCAATTGTTTGTTTCAAAATTCCACCGTGATCTCGAGCTGTGAGCTATTCTGCTGCATCTGCCATCTGCCAACCTAACTTGCCGTCTTGTCCTTGTGATCCTTCCAGTCAGCCAGTCTATCCGCTAGCTCCTCGTTAATGTCAATTGTGGCCTTGTATGGGACACCTCCAATTTCAACGGACGCGGATAACTGCTGTTCTTCCTCGATCAAATTGCCAGTTAGATTGGAGAGGAGGCACTTTGCGACCCCTGTGCGCCTCTCTGCGACTGGGATTGCTGCCCATTTCCCGCTTTTTGGCAGCACTCTACGCTCCTGACGCCAACTTTGCCGCACACCCCAGCAGAACGTGTCCTCCACAACGGCGACATGCCTCCTGTGGGTTCATTATGTGGGTCTGTGCATTGGTGGCTCTTGGCATTGGGTTGCGTGCCACCTGAGTGGTGTTTGGTGGCCTCCATAATGTGTTCATTGGCTGCCTTTGTTGTGTTACATTGGCCGGTGTCCACTGGCCATGGGATAGAGTTTGGTTTGCCGTGCTGTCTTCACATCTCCTGAACCGTAATCGCACACCAGTTTCCTCGGGTCTCCGAAATGGCTGATGATCCGTTCGCGGAAAGCTCGTATCAGAGTCGCCGTGGTTGCCTTGCGTAGGGGTATCAACTCGACCCACTTGGTGAAGGTGTCGAAAAAGACGTGGAGTATGGTATTCCCCTCTTTAGAACGGGGCAGCGGTCCGACGAAATCCGCACACAGTATGCCAAAGGGTTCACTGACCTGTCTTGTTAGCATCTTTCCGGCTTGTTGTCGCAGTTCTGACTTGTATTTCTGGCACGGGATACATTGACGTACGTATCGTGGCACGTTGGGAAACATCCCTGGCCAGTAGTACTTCTGCGAGATCCTGATGATGGTCTTCCTAACGCCAGATGTCCGGCTGTGGGTGCCTCATGGCATTCATGTAGGATTTGAGCTCGATGTTTGGCTGCTACGCACAGCTTCCACGGTACATAGTCCTGGTCATCTGGACAGTGGACGAGGTGGCGATATAGTTCTCCGTTTTCAATGATGAAGTCGGGGAACTTCTGTTGGTCGTCTCGAACGTCCTTCATCTTTCGTTGCAGCCACTTGCACTGCTGCTCGCCTTGCGTAAGTATCTGTAAGTGATCCAAAGGTTGTCGGGATAGAGCGTCGGCTACAACGATATACTTCCCGCAGCGGTAATGTACGTCGTATTGATATTGCTGGAGTTCTAAGGCCTTCCTTCCTGTTGGGTTTTCTATTTGGTCAAGCCATTTCAGGGCCAGGTGGTCGATGATTACGTCGAACCTATAGCCTTCGAGGTAGCACTGCAATTTCCGTATTCCCCAGACAATGGCCAAGCATTCTTTTTCCGTGGGTGAATAATTCAACTCTGCGGCATCGAGCTTGCGGCTGACGTAGGCAATGACTCATTCCTGGCCGTCGATCTCCTGGGTTAGTGCTCCCCCGAGTCCGTAGTTGCTGGCGTCAGTCTGGAGTGTCATCTTGACGGAGAAATCTGGGCATGCCAGCACGGGTGCGTCTGTCAGTGTTCGTACGGCGGCTTTCTTGTCCGGATCGGTGTGGATGCCCTGGTCACTGATCACATGCCCGAGGTAGGCCAGTTTTCTCTTGAAGAATGAGCACTTTTCCTGGTTGTTTCGCAGGTTGGCTCTCCTCCATCGTTCAAAGACTTGGCGCAGATTGTCCATGTGTTCTCCTAGGCTGGCTCCGATGGCAATAATGTCATCGAGGTAGGCGAACGCGTATGGGTCGAGGTCTGGCCCGATCACGCTATCTAGAGCACGCTGGAATGTGGCCGGGGCCGAATGCAAACCGAAAGGCATGACTCGCCACTGAAATTGGCCACGTCCGGGTACCGTAAATGCGGTACATGCCCGGCTGTCATTGGCCATGGGTATCTGCCAGTATCCGTTGCGCAGATCCAGGGTCGAAATGTATTTTGCGTTTCTCAGCCGCTCTAAGATGTGGTTAATCCGCGGCAACGGATATGCGTCCGGGATGGATTTTGCGTTTAGTTGTCGGTAGTCCACGCACATGCGCCACTGGCCGGTTTTCTTCCGGACCAGAACCAAAGGGGCACTGTGCGGGCTACTCGACGGTTCGATACATCCCTGCTCCAGCAGCGCGCCCACTTGGTCGTCTATGATCTGCTGCATGGCTGGGTTCTTTGGGAAGTAGCGTTGTTTAATCGGCCGGTCGTCCCTCATGGTGATCCGATGCTCTGCTATGTTTGCTACTCCAGCCACTCCTTCAAATCGTGCTAGCTGTTTGTTAAGGAACGCTTGGACCTGCGGATTAGCACGATTTGAAGGAATGGCTGGAGTAGTCCCAAAGAACACAGCCATGAAGCGGATCATAGACGAACAAGTGGGCTGGAGCGTCTCGGTGTCTTTGTCGGGTATCCCTCGTGTATTCTCAGCGTGTTTCTCCTGCTTGTGATCTTCCTGATGTTCCCTGTCGTTGTTCTCTGTTGCTATCCTGGCTTCGTCGTTGTCTGTTGATTCTCTGGTGTTTCCTCCTGTGTTGTTGTTCTCGTCGTTTTCCTTGCGTGTTGCTGTGTTAAGCGTTTCATGTCTCTGTACGGCTCTTCGGGCGCATTGGTATCCCTGTCGTTCTGTGGTCCTATGTCATGGTTGGCTATGCCTAGTCGAGGTTCCGTTGACGGCGTGTTCGATGTCCTGGGCGTAGCTTCGTGGCTAAGTGGTCTTCGTGGTCGGGGTCGAGGTTGTGGTTCCGATTGAATGCGATTGAATAAATCCACCGCGAGGGGACCCCAGGATTTTTAAGCAAGCGTAGAACGGACTCACCGGAAATTTTCTGGTCGGGATCCATGTTTGCAGCGCGTCTCTGATGTGTTGTCGTCTTGGAGTAAGGTCTTCGTTGGTTGCAGTCTTTATTGGACTTCTTGGGTATTTTCACAGACACTCGATCGCGTGGACTGTACGGGATCGCGAGTAAGCTCGTGGGCTTGATACCGGGCGCATTCACAAGTTATGTCGCTCGCCCTGGGGCTGCGCTCTCCCCATACAGGTGGTAAAAGCTTCCGCACGGTTTCCAGTCGTCTCGTATGCTTCCTTACGGGGGAGGCGTAAGTGGATCCTATCGTACCGCGAGGTTGACGACCCGAGATGTACATTAGGGCGCCGCCTGGCTTGGCGCGAAACCCGGGAGGATCCGGTTTGCGACGGCCTCTGGTGGCAGAACAAGGTACTGAGAGTGCGATCGCACTGCTTGGTGGGGAAACTGGGAGGAGTCCCGCTGAGAGCGCCCTCTGGTGGCAGAACGGTGTACTGAGAGGGCGATCGCACTGCTTGGTGGAGAACTGGGATGACTCCGACTGGAGTTGGCTACGGGGACGGCGGGGTTTATCTACTCCGGGTGGACTCGAAATCTACGGGGGTGCACCACTCCGGTTATTCTCGGAGTCTACGAGGTTTCTACCCTCCGGATATTCTCGGAGTATACGAGGTTACTACACTCCGGATATTCTCGGAGCCTACGAGGGTACTACACTCCGGTTATTCTCGCAGTCTACGAGGGTACTATACTCCGGTTATTCTCGGAGTCTACGAGGGTACTACACTCCGGTTATTCTCGGAGTCTACGCTCCGTTTATTCTCGGAGTTATTTGGCAATTGCTAAGAATAAGGGCCCTTGCTGCTGCCCTTAGCTTACCTGAAATCTGTTCGGCGTTGCGCGGATCGACGCGTTTATCACGTGCGGGTGTGCCGGTCGAGATGTACAGGAGGGGAGCTCGGTGCACTGTTCGGTGTTGCGCGGATCACGTGCTTGTATTTGTAGTAGTTTACCGGAGGGACGTTCGAGGACACGTCCACTCTCGGAAAAAAGTCAAAAACGAAAGAGCTCGTCCTCTTAGGAATCAGAGATCGAACTTCCGTCGGTCGTCACGGTCGCTGAACCAGTTCCCCGCTATCGAAGCGGGACTTCATGTCCGATCTTAAAGCTAATAACGAAACTTATGACTACGATCATAATGATTATAATAATTAAATATAGTTTGTGCGCCCTCAATTTAGGGCGTTACACGTTTCCGAGTTGTGTATAAGCCAGAAAAAAGAAAACATCGCAGACTCATTGTCGGACAGTCGTCCCAGGTAACCGAGTCAAACTCATTCGATTGGCAGGGGGAGAAAAACATATTTCATATCGTCTCAAATTCAATACCAGTTTCGTTATCAATCTCAGAGATAGCTGAAAGTAGTACTCAGGATGAGAAAATAATAGATGCAATGACGTGCCTAAAGAAGGATACGTGGAAGCTAGCTACATCGATTCTATCCGTTTCGATTTGAAGTATCTACGCTCGGTAATATGCTGCTAAGAGAAACAAAGCTAGTGATTCCGACAGATCTACGACGGATAGTGTTGAAGTTAGCACATGGGGGTCACTCAGGCGAGAATGCAATGATGCGGCGACTCCGCTCAAAAGTATGGTGGCCACGAATGGATAGTAAAAAAAAGGAGAAAAGAGAAAAGAAAGAAAAGAAAAGAAAAGAAAAAGGAAACGGAAAAAATTTCGACCACGCCACGAAATATAGGTGGGTAAAGCAAGGGAGCGGATTAAATTCCTGCAGATGAAACACACCACGAAAAGGAAAAGAGGAATGAAGTGGTGGTAGAATGAGAGAGAGATTAAAAGCAAGAGCGAATGCAAAAAGGGGTGGCGGTGAACATGAAGCAAATGATAATAACAACGAATTGTTTTTATTGGAAAAAAAATCTATCGGAATGGCGGAGCTAAAGAATAGAAATTGAGGAGATTTGTCTCAAAGACAAAATCATAGATGTCTGGGCACCGGTGAACTTAAAAAGGAAGCTCTTGGAGAACGAATTCACTTTAAACGAATTGGTAAAGATGTGTCACATCGTAGAGCAGGTTAACAGGCAGACGAAAACGATGGGTGCAGCTGGCCAACAAAGCACAATTAAGAGTTTCACACCAAAGGACGCGAAACCCTGATACTCTGCAAGACTGTGGTCGATGCGGAAGAAAGGGACGCCGGGAGAACAGCCCAGATTGCCCAGCAAGAAGCGCCACGTGCAGGAAATGCCCCAAGATTAGACACTTTGCACGGAGATGCAAGACCAAAATAAGAGCGGCCAACCACGACGCGGACGGGCCTTGGGCGAAACGGCGTACGGACACACAGATCAGGCTGGTTAATTGTGAGTCTGTGCACGACGGGGAAAAGTCAGTAAAAACGGATTGTTTTCGAGTAGCCATCAAAGGGGATAGTGACGAGATTATTGCATGCAAAGTCGGCGGCAGGACAATGGAAATGGTTATCGACTCTGGTTCCAAACATAATCTATGCAGTCAAGCAGTTTGGCAGAAACTAATCGACGACCAGGCAACCATTATCAACATGCGCACTAAATCATCGAACCAGTTCCGTTCTTATGCTTCAGATCAACCTCTTGACGATTCGAGCCATGCGATAACGACATTCATCACCGTGGGCTGTTTATGTAAAAGAGGTTTGCTATTCTGAGTGAACTCAGCACCGGAGATTTTCCAGAGACTGATGGAGGAGATGCTGGCACAGTGCCCAAATGCCATAAACTATATTGACGACGTTATAGTTTTTGGCAATACCCTAAAATTTCTTGGTCATATCCTCTCTGACAAGGGGATTGAGGGGCGGATCCAGACAAGATTGAGGTAATACAAACTTTAGAGAACCCAAAAATAGGGAAGAGGTCCGCAGTTTTTTGTGTTTGGTCACGTATGTGGGAAAGTTTATACCGGATTTGGCGGATACCACAGAGCCATTGGAAAATGGATAGACCGGTAGCGTTAGGAGCGGTATTGGTGCAACTTGACAAAGATAGAATACCCCGTATTATCTCATTCGCCAGCAAGAGTTTATCAGATGTTGAAAAAAGGTACTCTCAAACAGAAAAGGAAATTCTCGCGTTACTCTGGGCGGTAGAAAAGTTTTATTTTTATTTGATCGGATTAAAATTTGATTGGCAGGGGCAGAAAAACATATTTCATATCGTCTCAAATTCAATACCAGTTTCTTTATCAATCTCAGAGATAGCTGAAAGTAGTACTCAGGATGAGGAAATAATAGATGCAATGACGTGCCTAAAGGAGGATTTGTGGAAGCTAGCTACATCGAGTCCATTCTATCCGTTTCGATTTGAAGTATCTACGCTCGGTAATATGCTGCTAAAAGAAACAAAGCTAGTGATTCCGACAGATCTACGACGGAAAGTGTTGGAGTTAGGACATGATGGTCACCCAGGAGAGAATGCTATGAAGCGGCGACTCCGCTTAAAAGTATGGTGGCCACGAATGGATAGAAGAGCTGAAAAATTCGTAAAAAACCTTTTTTTTTGTTTTTTTTTTTGTTTTTAGCTTTGCTTTTATTTATTGAATCTTCTCTTAATTTTGAGACTAACAATAAGTTTACGAATCTTAACATTAAAATTTAACAGTATAATAAGACTGAATTCTGGTTGCTCGTCCCTCAAGTCGGTCGCTGGGTGGGTAAGTCATTCCGACGAAGGCGTGATTGGTTGATCAACCTTGTAAGACCTCTCGCCAGGTGGTTAGGGTGCAACGATAGCTTGGTAAAGTACTTTTCTTCCTGTTCTGTGATCACTTCTTTGACTGGTAGAATGTTTAAGGCCCGATGTATGTTTTCGTTGCGAACGTACCACGGTGCCCCGGTGATTGTTCTCAAGATCTTCGACTGAGCTCGCTGGACTATGTCAATATTGCTATTGCTGGCATTCCCCCATAACTGAGAGCCGTACATCCATATAGGTTTTAGTACCGAGATATACAGCAGGACTTTATATTCAAGACTAAGGGGAGACCGAGCGTTGATAAGCTAATGAAGGCTAATGGCTTTTAGCTTTAGGTGTGTTCTTTTGGCTTCAATGTGCCGGCGCCATGTGAGTCTTCTGTCGAGGTGTACTCCTAGATATGTCACTTCGTTTGCTTGCGGGAATAGAGTATGAGCGGCGGACAGTTTTGCCTTTTCAGGGTGAACGTAACGTGCTTGTATTTTTGTTCGTTCACTTTAATTCGCCAATCTGATTCAACATCGACCAGATGAAGAGCTAGCTGCGCAGTTGCTTGCATCGGGCATTTTGAGCGGCTGAGAATGGCTGTATCATCAGAAAATGTAGATGTTGTTAGTCGTGTGCTTGTTGGTATGTCTGCTGTGTAGAGGACATATAATGTTGGCCCAAGCACGCTTCCTTGAGGAACTCCAGCTCCAATAGTGAAATCGTCAGTTATAGCAGTGTTGCATCTCACAGCAAATTTTCTGTCGTAGCGGTAAGACTCTAAAAGCTTATGGGTGTTGTAGGGGAGCACTGTCTTGATCTTGTACATTAGACCTTCTAGCCAAACTCTATCAAATGCTTGAGAGACATCTAAAAATATGGCAATACAGTACTCTCGTTTTTCGAACGCGATCCGAATTTCTGATGTTATCCGGTTAACCTGCTCAATTGTTCCGTGCTTTTCACGAAACCCAAATTGATGTGACGGAATTCCTTCCTGGATTCTTAGGTATGTGTTTATCCGAGTCAGTACGCATTTTTTAAAGAGTTTAGATAAGCATGAAAGTAGGCTTATAGGTCTATACGACGTGGGAATTGTGTGGTCTTTTCCCGGCTTTGCTATCATTATTATAATCGACTTTTTCCATCGCACTGGAAAGTGGCCAAGTTTTGCGATTTCGGGTTTCCAGGTTCGACGACGCAGGTTATAATGCCTCCCCTGTTCTCGGCTGGCTTTTTGTAGGTTGTTCTGCACGATCTGAAAGACTTCCTTCAAGTGCTCTGCTATAATGCCTCCCCTGTTCTCGGCTGGCTTTTTGTAGGTTGTTCTGCACGATCCGAAAGACCTCCTTCAAGTGCTCCGCTCTTTCCGATGGGCTCTATGGCGATGTTGCTGTTCCGGGGGTCACGCTGTCGTACCAGGATCCTGGTAGCCGTGGTTCTCGAGCTTGTAGGAGAAGGGCTGGGCTATACCCGGTCGATACCGAGACACTTGTGTTGATTGCGAGTGACAGTTCTGGTAGCAATCTGTCCCAGGTGTTCTGTCCATTCGCCACGTACTGGGCGATTCATCGTCTTGACTGTTCGATTCGCGCGCTCGGTCGGATTCTCTCGTGGACAGTATGGGGCGGTGAATTGGGGTTCCACTCCCGTTTCCTTAGGGAAGTCCTTGAATGCCTTGCTGGTGAATTGTGAACCGTAATCGCACACCAGTTTCCTCGGGTCTCCGAAATGGCTGATGATCCGTTCGCGGAAAGCTCGTATCAGAGTCGCCGTGGTTGCCTTGCGTAGGGTATCAACTCGACCCACTTGGTGAAGGTGTCGAAAAAGACGAGGAGTATGGTATTCCCCTCTTTAGAACGGGGCAGCGGTCCCGACGAAATCCGCACACAGTATGCCAAAGGGTTCACTGACCTGTCTTGTTAGCATCTTTCCGGCTTGTTGTCCCAGCCATGCAGCGGATCATAGACGAACAAGGCTTCGTCGTTCTCTGTTGATTCTCTGGTGTTTCCTCCTGTGTTGTTGTTCTCGTCGTTTTCCTTGCGTGTTGCTGTGTTAAGCGTTTCATGTGCTCTGTACGGCTCTTCGGGCGCATTGGTATCCCTGTCGTTCTGTGGTCCTATGTCATGGTTGGCTATGCCTAGCCGAGGTTCCGTTGACGGCGTGTTCGATGTCCTGGGCGTTGCTTCGTGGCTGAGTGGTCTTCGTGGTCGGGGTCGAGGTTGTGGTTCCGATTGAATGCCTTGGTTGGAGCACGGTTCATTACGTCTGATCGTCTCACATTCTCCGGGTCTTCGTCGGGACGGCGTGAGGGTCGCCGTACCATATCGGAGGGTAGTGCCGATGGAAGCGAGAAAATTCATCCCTAGGATTAAAGGTTCCAGCATGGCGCGTTTTACTAGAAGGGGAACCTGAATTGACTTCCGGGCGAGCGTCACGTCCGTAAGGAGTAACCTTGTTACTTCGACACGAGACGTGTCCGCGAGATTAATCTGGGTGCGAATCTCCCTAAACTGGTGTGGCTGACCGACTACGTCGGCGATGTCCTGGCTAATGAAACTCCTAGATGCCCCGGTGTCGATGGTGGCTAAACGCACGTGTCCGCCAAGGTCGACCTCAGCGGCG
>JAYMZC010000089.1:0-16649 GCA_036346975.1 Drosophila prolongata | reverse complement strand
GCCACTGAGATCTCCTCCGTCCAGAGAGTTACTTAGTGCCATAACAAGGCGCCACCTTCCAGAGTGTTCTCTGCCATGATGATATCGACGGTTTTGCACCAAGCAGCAGCGTCAGCATTCGCAGCGTCTGGGCAGAACTTTGGTAGCGTCACTTTGTTGCTGGCTGGCGTTGCCATTTTTTCTGTCTGCATGGATTTAATTAGATCCAGCAAATTTTTCTTTTGTGCTTCCAATAAGGCAACGCCATGATCATCGGATAAGTCTCGTGGTGAAGCGTATCCCACTTCTGATGTCGGAGATTGACCGAGCTTGCGCCGGGATGGAGGTGTCTCATCCTTTTCTGCCATCTCAAGTTTGGAGTAGCACTGCAAGTCGCCTTCTTCGCCTTCTCGAACTGACTGATTCGCAAGCCCTTCCGCGCTCTCATTCTCCTCCTCCTCTCTCGTCCTATTCTTTGCTACAACTATACTAAGAGTAGAAACAACTACAGGCGCCATGCACATCTGAATCTAATTCAAATGATGCCTCTCCTTGTATAACAAAATTATCTCTCTCTTTTGATGCAACGAAATATTGACATGATTTCAAATTCAAATTCACATCTTCTTCTTTGTGCAATTAAAAATAATTTCAGTTAAATTCAAATGATGATATCGATCCCCGACACGGCCTTCCTGACTATCACGCGACCTCGCGGGCCATGTCCCTATTCACAACTCAACAGCAGATTTCTTTCATAGTTTTTATTCTCAAATTTCTGTTGTCTTAACTTAACATTGTTCCTTCCTTAAGGTTTAAGTTGGTATTAACATAACATTACTCTTCAGTATACAGTCATAAATCAAACATAAATGTAATAGAAATTCACAAAACAGATTTAGTTTAACGAACTAGAGTAGCGCTCCATGCCTTGCTCAATATATATTTTTTTTTTTTTTTTACATTTGTTTCTTACATCTCTTGCCCTTCAATCGTCTCTCAACTTTTCCACCATAACTCCATCTCTTTCTCAGACTCACGTTGCACACCTTGCACACTCTCCTCGCACAATCTGCGTCATGGTCCCACTGGACCCAAGTAGCCCCCGCCATACAGTTACTGCGCAGCTAACTGCAATGGTGCGGCTATAGCCTTGTAAATGTTTTACACTGAGTCTATGGTATCTACGAGTGCCTCAGCCGGCGATCTCTCGTATTCTTCTGCGTCCACCTCCTCAGGCATGGCACGCAACTGCTCATGGGCATACTTGTATGTCCTTTTACTTTTTATGGATTTTAACACATATCGGTCACCATCAAGACTCTCTATAATCCACAAGGGTCCTTTAAACTTCGGATCTAGCTTTGTTTGGTGCCGTTCTTCACTCTTGAGCAAGACATGGTCGCCTACCTTATATCTTATTATCTTAGCCTTATTTTTGTCGAATCGTTGCTTTTCATATTCGGCAGCATTCTCTATATTCTGTAGTGCCTTCGACCTTACATTGGTCGATATCTATTTCTAATTCTTCTACCAACGGCATCATGCCCATTGGTCTAGCTTCCTTACCAATTAAAGTTCTAATGGACTTGTCTTCGTAACTCTATTGGCCGTGCAATTCATTGCCAACTGAACCTCCTTAAGGCTTCTTGCCAGGATCGCTCACTAGTCTCTACCGCTGTCAACAATCGCCTTCATGGTATTCATTACGCGCTCCACCTGCCCATTGGCACGGCTGGCGCCGGTTGCGATTAGGTGTAAGTCTATTTTTTGTGTAGCACAGAACTGCCTAAAATCGTTACCTGGCAAAACTGCGGCCCTGGTCGGCAATTATACGACTTGGTACCCCAAACATGCAGATAGTTGATTTTAAACGCCTCAAGGCCAAGGGAGTGATGCAAATGAACGTATTTAGTGAAGGCATCTATTTGCACTATCACATATTCTTTGACGTCATTCTTACCACTCAGCTTGCCACTGACTGTCCATGTGCACTGTATGCCAAGGTACACTGACTTTTGGTATGGGATGGAGTTCTACCTGCGCCTTTCCCGAAGTTGATTTGGAAGTTTGCATGTGATGCAATTGTCTACAAATTTTCGTACGTATTTAGACATACTCGGAAACCAATACTGTGTGTATACCTTGTCTAAAGTTTTCTCCCAGCCCAAATGCATTAGTGCCTCGTGCACGTGATTGATTACGGACCATTTAAACGCTCGTGGGATTACCGGCAGACATCGATTTCTTCCATTTCTTTGTATTTTCCGGTATAACATACCAGATCGCAACTCATACGTTTTTGCATCTTCTAACTTTAGTTCATTGTTTTGCAGCTTTGATACTAGTTCGGAAATTTCGGAATCTCGATGCTGTTCAGCAATTAGCCAGTCATCGGATATGTTTTGCTAGATCTATTCGCACTTCTGTTGTTTTGTAGTCTGCTTAACAATCGGTAATGGATTGCGTGAGAGGAAATCTACATGTGCCATGCTACTTCCCTTCCTATACTCTACCTCAAACTCAAAAGATTGTAGGTATGCCCACCAACGATGGACCCTCGGTGTCAAATCTTTCTTGTGGCGACTAGCTTTAAGAGAGTTGCAGTCCGTGTACACCACGAATGGGCGGCCATGTAGATAATGGCGGAAATGTTTGACCGCATTGTAGACAGCCAACGTCTCCAATTCGTACGAGTGGTATCTTGTTTCTGCTCCAGTGGTGCACTTGCTATAGTACTCAATGACTCTAGGTTTACCGTTTACCTTGTGCATCAATATTGCACCATACCCATCTGCACTAGCGTCAGTGTGAAGTTCAACCGGAAACTGTGGATCATAGATGATAAGTACCGAATCGCTAACCAAAGTAGATATAATCTCTTGGCGCACCTGCTCATGTTTGTCACGCCCACTCAAACTTGCTGTTCTTCGAAGTTAATAAATATAAAGGTTTCATTAATTCGGAAAATCGTGGGACGAATTGTCGAAAATAGGATGACAAGCCAATGAATTGTCTGAGCTGCGTAACTGACTGAGGGGGCGGCAATGCGGCCAATGACTGAATTTTTCGTGGGTTTGGTCTTATTTCACCCATCTCAATTTTATATCCTAGATATTCTACACTAGGCTGTAAGAAGGAACACTTGTTTATGTTGTAGGAAAACCCAGCACTTGATAGTCTTTGCAATACCTCCTTGAGGTCTAAAGAAAGCTTCCTCCTTTGTGTTAGCGACAATAAGGACATCGTCGATGTAAACAATTGCATATGAATAAGCCACTTCACCCAAGGCTCTCATGATGGCTCGCTGAAACACTGATGATGCGTTTTTTAAACCAAACGGCATGGCTATGAACTCGTTATTGGCCATCTGGTCGTGACGAATGCAGTGCGTTCAATAGAGTCTGGATGTATGGGTATCTGGTAAAAGCCACTGGCCATATCAAGACTCGTGAAATATTTGCTGCCACGCAATCTATCAATTTGGTCCTGCAATCAGAGGCAGTGGGTATTTATCTGAGACTGTATTTGCATTCAACTCCCTAAAATCAATACACAAACGATCACTTCCATCCTTCTTCTTTACCAATAACATTGGGCTCGCAAAAAGGGGGAGCAACTTGGTCGTATGACTTTGGATGCCAGCAGTTCCTGTATTTTATTCCTCACTAGCAATTTTTTCTTCCGTGCTGAGCCTATATGGACGCCTCATTACCGTTTTATTGGCATCAATTAGACGGATTTCTAGTTCGCCTGTGGTAACTCGTCGGCTTGGAATACCCTTTATAAATGCTGATGCGTGTACCTTTAATATTTCTGCCAGTTCAGCTTTATCGGACGGACTCAGATTCACATCACAATTTATGGAATCCATGAAATTTAATTCAGCAATGTTGGACAGTGTATTGACTGTGTTAATTTTGTACAGAATGAATTTGTTAGCATCTATAGTTACACCAAGGTCCTGGCCTAGAATTTCACGACCAATCAGCACGTCATACTTTAAAAATTTATCCATCACTACATGAAACAAAATTTCTATGGAAAGTTCACATATTTTTACAGTGGCTAGAATTTGCATTGTGCATGTAACAGAGCCTTCGCCTATGCCACTTATAAGCACTGTGTTGTTAATCTTCTTACCCACTAACTTATCTGATAATTTCTCTTTATTAGAGAGCACTCTGCTCCGGAATCAAAAAAGTATGGAACGGGCTCACCATGTTGGTACAGGGTTCCCTTTGGATCGACGACGGTGCACACATCCACTCTCTTCTCATACGGGTTGCCTTTGCTTGACGATGATGGGGCCATTGTACATGTGGTTGCGATATGGCCCAACTGGCCACACTTATAACAGGTCACGGCTGACATGTCCCTCCTCTGTACGGTGTTGCTGCGAATCGAGTTGCTTTTTACGTCACTTCCGCCTCCAGGTCTCCTGCTTCGACAGTCTGCAATTTTATGTCCAAGTTTTCCACAAAAGTGACACTTCACTTGCCACGGCGATCTCTGCTTCTTCCGGTCTGGGCCACTGGCGTGGTCTGGTGTTTGAGAATCACTGCGCTTGCCAAAAGTATAGGCACGCAGTTGTTGCTCCAGTTCGCTTCGTGTTGTTATGTTTGTTGTAAATAGCAAACGTTGCAGCCGTTTGTCCAATTGCGCAGCGTGAACCAGCACTACCGAAACCGCAATCTCTTCATTGCTCATCTTCTTCCACTTTGCTAACAGTGCTGTTACTTGTCTGCTAGCATATACAGACAAACACTCGCTTTGCTTTGGTACACTGCTGAACATGTTAAGCAAAATGGCAGCCGGCGTCTCAACACCTTCGTAACGTTGAATGAAGAGTTCTCGGAATTCTTGCCATTTTATTCCAGGGTAGCAGATTTGCGACAGCCACTGAGATGCTCCTCCGTCCAGAGAGTTACTTAGTGCCATAACAAGGGCGCCACCTTCCAGAGTGTTCTCTGCCATGATGATATCGACGGTTTTGCACCAAGCAGCAGCGTCAGCATTCGCAGCGTCTGGGCAGAACTTTGGTAGCGTCACTTTGTTGCTGGCTGGCGTTGCCATTTTTTCTGTCTGCATGGATTTAATTAGATCCAGCAAATTTTTGTTTTGTGCTTCCAATAAGGCACGCCATTGATCATCGGATAAGTCTCGTGGTGAAGCGTATCCCACTTCTGATGTCGGAGATGACCGAGCTTGCGCCGGGAATGGAGGTGTCTCATCCTTTTCTGCCATCTCAAGTTTGGAGTAGCACTGCAAGTCGCCTGCGTTGTTCTCTTCTTCGCCTTCTCGAACTGACTGATTCGCAAGCCCTTCCGCGCTCTCATTCTCCTCCTCCTCTCTCGTCCTATTCTTTGCTACAACTATACTAAGAGTAGAACAACTACAGGCGCCATGCACATCTGAATCTATTCAAATGATGCTCTCCTTGTATAACAAAATTATCTCTCTCTTTTGATGCAACGGAATATTGACATGATTTCAAATTCAAATTCACATCTTCTTCTTTGTGCAATTAAAAATAATTTCAGTTAAATTCAAAATGATGATATCGATCCCGACATATACATATGTATACATATACATATACATATATATATATATATATAGACAGATATACAAATATACATATAGAACAGATATAACAGATATACAAGATACATATATACATATATACATATATACATATACATATATACATATATACAAATATACATATACATATATACATATATACATATATACATATATACATATATACATATATACATATATACATATATACAATATACAATATACAATACATATATACATATATACATATATACATAATACATATATACAATATACATATATACATATACATATATACATATATACATATATACATATATACATATATACATATACATATATACATATACATATATACATATATACATATATACATATATACATATATACATATATACATATATACATATATACATATATACATATATACATATATACATATATACATATATACATATATACAATATACTATATACATATATACATATATACATATATACATATATACATATACATATATCAATATACATATATACATATATACATATATACATATATACATATACATATATACATATATACATATATCATATATACATATATACATATATACATATTACATATATACATATATACATATATACATATATACATATATACATATATACATATATACATATATACATATATACATATATACATATATACATATATACATATATACATATATACATATATACATATATACATATATACATATATACATATATACATATATACATATATACATATATACATATATACATATTACATATATACTATTACATATATACAAGTTAACACGGTCACCCGGCAACAGAGAAGTTGCCAAACTGATCACGCGTAGCCGGGATGAGAATAATGCAGAGCCAGCGACACCTGCGGATATTGCACAACGACGGTAGCAGAAGCCCAAGCTTCGGTCAGCGCTATCAGCGGGCAATGCACTGCGACGCAACCGACGGCTACCCAACACCACACACGGGCGCCGGGTCAGCACTTTCAGGGCATAGGCTAGCTTTCATTATAAGAATTTATGTACTTAATATTTAGTTGAATTTTGGAAATAAATCGTGACGGTCATCGCCTCCCGAAACCTAAGTCTTCTCATTCGCGCAGTACCGCGCGTCTTAAGTAAAAACCTGAATAAGGAAATAATTAATTGGCACCCAACGCGTTCGTAAGACCCTCGATCCGTTAAAATAAAAATAAAACAAATAAAAAAACGCGTTCGTAAGACCCTCGAACAGTTCAAAATAAAGACATTTTAAAAACCATTCGCCAACTCCGTCGTACCACAAGAACCGGCAGCAATTAAAAGAAGGAAGATAACACGAGCATCAGCAGCAATTTAATTTTTCTACAATTAATAAAACCATGTAAGTGGAGTGTTCATTGATATTTTTCCCCGAATTTTTCTTTAAAATCAGAATATTTTTCAAAAAGTAATTTTTTATAATTATAAAATAAAAAAATAATTTACGATTATAAAAATATTTCAAGAGTCTAAAAATAAATAAAACGGCACAAGCTCGGGAAATAATTTTTCAAAATTTTTATTTTTCCGACAAAGAAATTAAATACAGTGGGAAAAAAATTCTTTGTTCTTTGTGTTAACATATGAGTGATAGTGGATAGAAGAATTGTTAAAAGAATTCCGAAAGCTAAAAAGCGCGGACAATTTTCAAGTAGACAAAACAACTTCAATATGGCAATGACCAACGACCAATTAAAGGCCATTATAGAGGGCGCAGTTGCGAGCGCACTCGCCGCACAGGAAAAAAATTTCGAACAAAAATTACAGGACGTTCAGAAGCGCCTAAGTGGTGTTAATATCGGTACACCAGAAGTAGAAACATACAGAGATGCAAAGATCATAATAAGTATTACATGTAATGAGACCTTAGATATTATGAAGTCCCTGCCGGACTTCGAGGGTAAAAACGAGACGTACGTCTCATGGAGAAAGCGGCGCACACCGCATATAAAGTGTACGAAAAATACGGTAGTTCCAAACATTACCAAGCTTTAGGGATACTAAGAAAATAAATAAATTCAGCCGATATGGTTCTTTCGTCGTTCGACACACCCTGAACTTTAAGGCCATAATAAACCGACTAGACTTCACATACGCGGACAAGCGGCCGGTATATTTAATAGAACAGGAGATGTCAACGCTCCGCCAAGGAAATGACACTCTACAGTACTATGACGAAGTAGAGAAAAAACTGACTCTGCTTATAAATAAGACAATTATGACCTACGACAACACCGTAGCTGCTCCACTGAATGAAAAATACAGAGCGGATGCGCTACGCGTTTTTATTTCTGGAACAAGAAATCGCTAAGCGATGTTCTTTTTTCAGCAAGACCATCTGATCTTCCTTCCGCTCTAGCGCTAGCACAGGAAGTAGAGGCTAACCATGAGCGATATATGTTCGCAAGTAATTTGCCCGTAGCACGAGGAAAAACTCCAAAGGTCCGAACAGAGACAACTGGACAGAAAAAGAAATCCAGTAACAGAATCTAGATTCCACCCGGAGGGTAAAACCCCCATTTTAATAAAAGGCCAAGACAGCCACTTAGACAAGATCCGGTACAGCCAATGGACGTCGATAGCTCATCTCGCTTAGACAGACAACTCAAAACCAACAAAGTGGTCCGTTTCAAAGACAGCCCCAAACAGTCAGTGGCAGACAAGTCCACAAAATTTCCAAGCGAACGCTTACAATAACCAGGGACTGACAGGTAAAAGACCTACTAATAGTAGCGCTAGGTACACAGGACCGAAACACCAAAGAATAAACCATTTAGCGTTAGACAACGATTTACCGAACGAAAACAATGACGAATACCCTACAGTACAGAGGAAGAAGTAGAAGATGTAGACGATGACCTTGTAGAATATGACGAAATAAATTTTTTAGGCATAACTCCCTGCTCCCATTCATAGAAAGGGATATCGCAGGGAGGAAAATCAACTTTTGATAGACACAGGGCTTCCAAAATTATATCAAGCCTATGAAAGAATTAAAAAACATTATTACGTAATAAACCTTTTTCTGTAAAATCAATCCATGGTCACAACACCATAAATAAAAATGTATGATGCACCTTTTTAACACAACTACAACATTTTTCTTACTACCGAACTTAACGACCTTTGATGGAATATCGGACTAGACTTACTAAAAAAACTGATGTCGTACTCGACCTAAAAGACAAGAAATTAATAACTAATAGCAGTGCAGAAGAATTAATTTTCAAAATGCGCAAATGTTAATTTTACAAAGGTTGAGGATATTGAGGTACCCCAGAAATTTCAGAAAAATTCCAGGACATGTTGGGAAATCGCACAGGCGTATTCGCGGAGCCGAACGAGGCGCTGCCTTACAATACTAATATCATTGGTACTATCCGGACAGAGAACGAAGACCCAATATTCAAAATTGTACCCATACCCGATGGGTGTGTCCGACTTTGTAAATAAAGAAACAAAAGCCATGTTACGAGACGGCATAATCCGACCATCTCGGTCTCCGTATACAACCCTGTTTGGGTTGTAGATAAAAAGGGACCGATGAGCAGGGAAACACAAAAAAACGCCTTGTAATAGACTTCCGAAAACTTAACTTAAAGACAATAGACGACAAATACCCTATCCCGAATGTTGTTTTTCCTGGCAAATTTAGGGAGGGCGAAACACTTTACCACATTGGATTTGAAGTCTGGTTTCCACCAGATACTTCTCCCCGAAAACGACAGAGAGAAAACAGCCTTCTCAGTAGGAAATGGGAAATATGAATTTTGCAGACTGCCCTTTGGATTGAAGAATGCGCCCAGCATTTTTCAGAGAGCCATCGATGATGTGCTCAGAGAACAAATAGGGAAATCATGCTATGTCTATGTCGATGACGTAATTATTTTTTTCAGAAAATATGCACGACCATGTGAAACACATAGCATGGGTCTTGGACAATTGTATGAGGCTAACATGAGGTTTCGCGTGAAAAATCTAATTTCTTTAAAAAAGCGTAGAGTATTTAGGTTTCGTAGTTTCACGAGGAGGCATAAGAACATGCCCTATAAGTAACAATTCGTAACTACGAGCAACCAACCACACTATTTAATGTCAGATCATTCCTTGGATTAGCAAGTTACTATAGGTGTTTCATTAAGGACTTTGCATCTATTGCAAAACCTATAAGTGACATCCTAAAAGGCGAAATGGCAAAGTAAGCGCAGGTCAATCTAAAAAATACCCGTTAACTTTGATGAACATCAGCGCCAGGCATTTGAGAAGCTTAAGAGTGTTCTCGCGTCAGAAAATGTAATGTAATTATATCCAAATTATAAAAAAACCTTTGACTTAACGACAGACGCTTCGTCTTTCGGTTTGGGAGCAGTCTTATCACAGGACGGAAAACCCATAACCATGATATCACGAACTTTAAAGGACAGGGAACTAAATTTTGCAACAACGAAAGAGAGTTGTTGGCAATTGTGTGGGCCTTAAAGAGCCTCAGAAATTACCTATACGGCGTAAAAATTTAAACATTTTTACTGACCACCAACCACTAACTTTCGCCGTCTCAGATCGCAATCCAAACGCAAAAATTAAGCGCTGGAAAGCTTTCATTGACGAGCACAATGCACAAATTTTTTTACAAGCCAGGAAAAGAGAACTACGTTGCTGACGCGCTGTCCCGACAGCACATTCACTCGCTAGAAGAAATGCGCAGTCAGATATTGCCACAATACATAGCGAATTATCACTAACCTACACCATCGAAAAAACGGACAAGCCGGTCAACTGCTTTCGGAACCAAATAATAATAGAAGAAAGCGGAATTGCTTCAGTTAGAACGGTCATTATGTTTGGTGAAAAGACTCGACTCTCTTACATTTCTCGGATAGAGAACACTTATGCAGAAAATATGTGATGTGGTCAAGAAGGACGTAGTCAATGCAATTTTTTGCGAACTGCCAGTACTGGCATTTATCCAGCATAAATTAATAGAAACATTTCCGACAACCACTTTTCGTTACACAAACCGCATGGTGACCGACATCCTAGACAAAAACGAACAAAAAGAATTACTGTGTCGAACATAACATGGCTCATAGAGCTGGACAGGAAAACGTGAAGCAGATCATGCAGGACTATTTTTTTCCCAAATGACTCATATGGCAAATGAGGTCGTCGCTAATTGTAAAATTTGCCAGAAGGCAAATATGATCGACACCCTCAGAAACAGATTCTCGGGGAAACACCTATTCCCTCATACACCGGCGAAATATACACATTGACATATTTTCGACCGACAAAAATACTTTCTTACTTGTGTAGATAAGTTTTAAATTTTCAATTGTCCAACCAATTGCTTCCAGAACCATTGCAGACGTACAACCGCGATCTTACAACTTATAAATTCTATCGACGACCAAAACAATATATTGCGATAATGAGCCTTCTATTAAATCCGAAACAATTAAGTCCCTTCTAAGTAACCGGTTTAACGTGCAAATCGTTAATGCACCGCCACTTCATAGTACATCGAACGGACAAGTGGAAAGATTCCACAGTACACTGACAGAAATTGCACGGTGCTTAAAAATTGAAAGAAGTATTGAAGACACTGTTGAACTAATACTTCTCGCGGCTATAGAATACAATAGAACTATTCACTCATAACAAATAAAAGACCCATTGACATAATACACCATCGACCATTGAGCTTAACACAGAAATTAGGGATAAAGTCTTAATGCCCAGAACATTCACTACAAGATTGAACAAAACAAGACAAGACAGAAATTTTCAGGTAGGAGACAAGGTTCTTGTGAAATCAATAAGAGGTTGGGAACAAACTTTCAGATTTGTACTCCGAGGAACCGTCGAAGCAGACTTGGGGACCACAGTCTTAATAAAGGGAGGGTGGTCCATAAGGACAATTTGAGGTAATTACAATAAATCTTATTTTTATTTTTTATTTTTATCTTCGACACCTGACACTAGGATTTGGATGATTCTACTCCTCGCCGTACCAATAGCAGCTAAAATGACCGACTACACGACCTCAAATTACATACCAATCATAGACGGGCATGTGACTATTTGGAGAGACTTCCAATACCTCAAACACTCAACCAACTTAACCATGTACTCGGAAATAGTTAAAGAAACAGAAAATGAGAAACCATTTCCCCCAGTCACATATGAGGCAGATATTAGACTCAGATTTACGACACATTAAGACTCTCATAGATACCGTAAATGTTCATCATAGACACCTAGAAGCATAAATTTATTAGGCACCGCATTAAAAATCGTAGCCGTACTCCAGATTTTGATGACTTTGAGAACATTAAATTTAGGCAGAAAGAACTCATAGAATCAGAAAATAACAAATAAAATTACACAAAGACCCAGGAACAAATAAACTCCTAACGAACACGGTAAACATTTTAGTAAAAAAGCAAAGAAAACAGATAAATACAGAAAATTTATATGAGAACTTGCTATCAAGAATAGAATTATTATTTCCGAACTCGAAGCCTTAATTTTGTCGGTTACTCTTGCAAAAATTGGAATAATCATCCCGCGATTTTAGACTCAATGACTTACAAAATTTAATCAATGAACATTCTACAAATGTTACTATAACCGGATCTAATGGAAGTAGCTCAAATTAAAGTTTTATTAATAATAACTTTTTACACTTTATATTAAAATATCCTAAGCCCTACATAGCTTGTAAGAAAATAATCTTGCACCCCGTTGAACAAACGGCACTATTCTTAATTTTGCTGAAGGCGATAGTATAGCTGACTGCGGTAACAAAATCATGCCGATTGGAACTGCAGCGCTGCCCTTACGACAACATTCTGCAGAGAATGCCCTATGCAACATGCCACAACAATCCACTCAGGAGGCAACGCACACTGTTCGACTCGCACCACCACCTCGCCACTAACATCATCGATGACGGCGTCATTATCTCAACGACGGAACAGCTACGGTCAATGTCAACTGGTAACTGGAACGTTCCTCGTTACCTTCGACGAGGAGGTAAAAGTAACACAACCTTATACCGAAACTTGAAGAGCTACGTAAAAAAATTCCCAGCTCCCGCTGCATCAACGGTCCTTACATTACAGACCATCAGATACTGAGTTTACCATACTTACAGAATTAAACATAGAAAACCTACGATACATTGGCGAAATGGAAAAGAGACTGGAAACCGGCCTATAATATCTGGAGTGGCCGCGATCGCTTTCTTCGCCATCTGCTTTATCATTTTCAAGCTCTACCAAGACGCCAGCGAGTTCGTCGCCAGCATGACCTTCAGTTATTATTGACGGTTTCAAGAAGTCCGAGGACGTCCTTCATCTAAGCGGGGAGGAGTTAACACGGTCACCCGGCAACAGAGAAGTTGCCAAACTGATCACGCGTAGCCGGATGAGAATAATGCAGAGCCAGCGACACCTGCGGATATTGCACAACGACGGTAGCAGAAGCCCAGCTTCGGTCAGCGCTATCAGCGGGCAATGCACTGCGACGCAACCGACGGCTACCCAACACCACACACGGGGCGCCGGGTCAGCACTTTCAGGGCATAGGGCTAGCTTTCATTATAAGAATTTATGTACTTAATATTTAGTTGAATTTTTGGAAATAAATCGTGACGGTCATCGCCTCCCGAAACCTAAGTCTTCTCATTCGCGCAGTACCGCGCGTCTTAAGTAAAACCTGAATAAGGAAATAATTAATTTACATATATACATATATACATATATACATATATACATATATACATATATACATATATACATATACATATATACATATATACATATATACATATATACATATATACATATATACATATACATATATACATATATACATATATACATATATCATATATACTATATACTATATACATATATACATATATACATATATACAATACATATACATATACAGAATACATATATACATATATACATATATACATATATACATATATACATATATACATATATACATATATACAATATACATATATACCTATAACATATATACATATATACATATATACATATATACATATATACATATATCATATATACTATATACATATATACATATATACATATATACATATATACATATATACATATATACATATATACATATATACATATATACATATATACATTATACATATATACATATATACATCTATACATATTACATATACATATATCATAATACATATATACATATTACATATATACATATATACATATACCTATATACATATATACATATATACATATATACATATATACATATATACATATATACATATATACATATATCATATATACATATATACATATATACATATATACATATATACATATATACATATATACATATATCACATAATATACATATATACATATATACATATATACACATATATACATATATACATATATCATATATACATATATACATATATACATATATACATATATACACATATATACATATATACATATACATATATACATATATACACATATATCCATATATACATATACATATATATATACATATATACATATATACATATATACATATATACATATCTACATATATACATATATACATATATACATATATACATATATACATATATACATATAACATATTACATATATACATATATACATATATACATATATACATATATACATATATACATATATACATATACATATATACATATATACATATATACATATATACATATATACACATATATACTATATACATATATACATATATACATATATACATATACATATATACATATATACATATATACAATATACATATACATATATACATATATACATATATACATATACATATACATATATACATATATACACATATAACTATATACATTATACATATATACATATATACATATATACATATATACATATATACACATATATACATCTATACATATATACATATATACATATATACATATATACATATATACACATATATACATATATACATATATACATATATACATATATACATATATACATATACTATATACCATATATACATATACATATACATATATACATATATACATATATACATATATACACATATATACTATATACATATATACATATATACATATATACATATATACATATATACAGATACTATATACATATATACATATATACATATATACATATATACATATATACATATATACATAGATACACATATATACATATATACATATATCACATATAACTATACACATATATACATTATACTATATACATATATACATATATACCACATATACACATATATACATATATACATAATACATATATACATATATACACATATACACATATATACACATATACACATATATACATATATACATATATACATATATACACATATATACATATATACATATATACATATATACATTATCACATATATACCTATATACATATATACATATATACATATATACATATATACATATATACATATATACTATATACATATATACATATATACATATATACACATATATACTATATACATATATACATATATACATATATACATATATACCTATATACATATATACATATATACATATTACATATATACATATATACATATATACATATATACATATATACATATACATATATACATATATACATATATATACATACTATACATATATACATATATACATATATACATATATACATATACATATATACATATATACATATATACATATATACATATATACATATATACATATATCATATATACATATATACATATATATATACATATACATATATACATAATACATATATACAATATATAACTATATACATATATACATAATAATACATATATACATATATACATATATACATATATACATATATTATACAGATATACATATATACATATAACATATATACATATATACATATATACATATATACATATATACATATATACATATACATATATACATATATACATATATACATATATACATATTACATATATACATATATACATATATCATATATACTATATACATATATACATATATACATATATACTAATTATATACATATATACATATATACATATATACATCTACAGACATATACATATATACATATATACATATATACATATATACATTATACATATATACATATATACATATATACATATATACATATATCATATATACATATATACATATATACATATATACATATATACATATATACATATATACATATATACATATATACATATATACATATATACATATATACATATATACATATATACATATACATATATACATATATACATATATACATATATACATATATACATATATACATATATACATATATACATATATACATATATACATATATACATATATACATATACATATATACATATATACAATATACATATATACATATATACATATATACTATATACATAATACATATATCATATATACATATCTACATATACATATATACATATATACATATATACATATATACATATACATATATCCATATATACATATATACATATATACATATATACATATATACATATATACATATATACATATAACATATATACATATATACATATATACATTATACATATATTACATATATACATATATACATATAACATATATACAATTATACATATATACATATATACATATATACATATATACATATATACATATACATAGATACATATATCATATATACATATATACATATATACATATATACATATATACATATATCATAATACATAATACATATATACATATATACATATATACATATATACATATATACTATTACATATATACATATATACATATATA
>JAYMZC010000088.1:0-107553 GCA_036346975.1 Drosophila prolongata | reverse complement strand
TCAGTTTTTTTATTGTTTTTTATTTTTGAAATTCGTAAGGACCTTTATTTTTGGAATTAATTTTCTAGAAACTCCTGCTGTGCTATCGAAATTTTTACCATTACGTAGTCTCCTATTTTGTATTCTGAAGGCTTTTGGCTGTCTTGTCATAATGTACCTTGTTGTACGCTTGTGCTTTTCCTGATTTATTTCGGTTTCGTTTCTAATTTTTTCTAAATCTCTGTCTTCTGGCATATTTTCCAATTCTTCTAACTTTTCTTTCAACTCGTCCACTATCTGACCTCTTTGTTCTATTCCAAAAAGCACCTTGCTTGGACCTTTGTTTTATACTGCGATGTTGGGTGTTATTCAGTACATGTTCTACTTTATCTATTACTGTGTCCCAATATATACCTTTCTCCGGCTCTATTAGCTTAGCTATCATTGGTCCAAGACTTCTGTTGACTCTTTCAACTTGCCCGTTTGCCTGCGGGTGATCCCGTTGCTATCTTCATATGCTTAACGTTAAACTCTAATAAAAAATCATCGAACTCTTTGGACGTGAAACAGCTTCCTCTATCTGAAATTATGCATTTAGGTTTACTATATGCTCTAAAGTAGTCCTTTAATGCTGTAATGACTTCCCCTTGTGTTGGTGGTCTAGTGGCATATAACCGTACGAACTTTGTGAAACCGTCGATGACTACAAAAATATGTTTCTTTGATCTACCTGAATCGACTGGGCCATAATGATCGATATGTATTAACTGAACGGTTTGTTGCCTTTTGGAATGCAGTGTAAAAAATCCTTCCTTGCCTGTCTTAGGGGAAAATGCAATACATTTTAAAACAGTATTCAATGTGACTTAAACATTGTCTTTAGCGTTAGGAAACCAATAAGTTTTCGAAATGATGTCTAACATTTTGTCCCTTCCTATGTGTCTCCGATTTCATTATGGTACTTGTACATAACATGATCTTCCATATCCGTAGGAACATAAAATAATAGTCTGCCATCGTTACATTTCCTATACACTATTCCGTTTCTCATTTCGAATAATTTATGCTCGTATTTCTCCAGATGTTTTTTAATTTCCTGAATTTTTGGATCCTTGGCTTGGCAGATTATTAAATTGAATAATGGCCATTGTCTCCAGCTCGAAGCTGTGATATTTTGATTCTGCAACGGATGTGCGTTTAGAGAAATAAAAGATGGGGTGTAATTTTCCATCTTCTTTCTTTTGACACAAAACAGCACCAAAACCAAGAGCGCTGGCATCACAGTGCAGTTCCACATCGTCTTGTAATTGTAAATTGCCAATACCGGTGCTTGCACTAGCTTATCTTTTAAAATTAAAAAACAGTTCATTTCCTTTTCTCCAAACTTAAATTTTTCATCTTTTTTCAGAAGATCATATAATGGTTTGGCTAACGTTGATAAGTCCTTTATGAATCTACGGAAATATGAACACAGCCAAGAAAACTTTGAACGGACTGTGTTTTGTCTGGGGTTGGAAAATGTTTTATGGCTTCTATCCCCTTGTCGTCAGCTCTGATACCCTCACCGTTTATGATAAATCCTAAATATTTAATATTAGTCTGAAGGAACTCGCATTTATCCATACGTAATTCTAATTTGTTTTGAACTAATCTGAGAAACACTTCTTTTAAAACTTGTAAATGTTCCTCGGTATCCTTGCTGGCGATCATTATGTCGTCCATGTATACAATTACTTTGTTGTCTCTAATCAGATCTTCAAAAATCTTATTTACAAACCTCTGAAATACTGCTGATGCAGTTTTTAGACCCATTGGCATCCTGAGAAACTCGAATTGACCTAACGGTGTAACAAAGAGGTGTATTTGACCGATTCCTTATTAACAAAAACATGAAAATAACCATTTTTTAAATCAAAGTTTCGTAAAAACTTTTTGTTAACTAATTTGTCTAATAGGTCATCGATGAGCGGTATGGGATAATTGTCTTTAATTAATACCTTGTTAAGTTTTCTAAAGTCTATGCACAATCTTATGTCTCCGTTTTTTTTCTTGACTAATACTATCGGTGAAGCGTATTCCGATTCGCTGGGTTGTATAATACCGTTATTTAAATAATCATCTAGCAAAAGTTGCAATTTTTTCCTTCTCTGAATATGCGAGTCGTCTTGGAGCACAACTAAATGGTTTCGAAGTTTCTAAATTTAATTTTATTTCGCATTTAATAAAAGGTTCTTTTGGCCTTTCTAATGTCTTATAATTCCTTTCGATAACCTCATTTAAACGACGATTTAAATCCTGGTCATCATTTGTGCCGCATATGTAATCCGCCTCTTCAGTTTCTAGGCAATTTATACTGAACATTTCTCTAACCGTTTCTTCATAGTTATTAATTATCTCGCTAACCGTAGGACTGACTGTCTTACTAATTTCGGCACTAACTGTTTTATTAACTGTGGATTTCGTTGTTTCCTTTTGACTAACTGTTTGATTAAATCTGGGACTCTCTGCTTCACTAACCGTTTTACTACCTGTTTCACTGACTGTTTTACTAACTGTTTCACTAACTGTTTTACTAACTGTTTCACTAACTATTTCACTAACTGTTTCACTAACTATTTCACTAACTGTTTCACTGCCTGTATTATTAACTGTATCACTAACTATTTCACTAACTATTTCACTGCCTGTATTACTAACTGTATCACTAACTGTTTCACTAACTGTTTCACTGCTTGTATTACTAACTGTTTCACTAACTATTTCTCTAACTGTTTCACTGCCTGTATTACTAACTGTATCACTAACTGTTTCACTAACTGTATTACTAACTGTATCACTAACTGTTTCACTAACTGTATTACTAACTGTATCCTTATTAATTTCAAACTTATTTTCTTGTATAATATTGACATTTAAATTGTGTTTTATGTTGTAAGCATTAACATTTGCATTATTATTTAGTTTTAGTTTGCATTTTTGTTTCGCAGGCTCTACCGTTACCATCTTCAAGGTGCCTAGATCTAGTTTTAGCTGGCACGCCCTCCATAAAATTTCTCCCAAGAACTACATCATGGCTCATAGACTCTTTTGGGACTAAGTAAAGATCAAAATAACACTTTATTTTTTCTTTTATAACGTAACATAAAATTTTTCCAAATATTTTTAGTTGGCTCTTATTTAGCCCGAAAAAGTTTTCCGAAACTGATTCCAAATTAACTATATTAGATAAACTGCTTATTTTAGCAAAAGAGATTGGACTTCCAGTGTCTATGAGGCATGTTGCAACTAATGGGGCATTAGAATTATTGTGAAAAAATATTTTAAAATATCTTACAAAGTTGTTTGTGTTTGCGCTTTTGCGCTCCGGGCACTGCCCAACGAAGTGTCCAAACGCCCCGCAGGCATAGCAGGAACCAGGCTCCCTTTTCGGCTTAAGACACTCCTTTGCAAAATGCCCTTTGGAATTGCAATTGGCGCAACGCAAATCCTTGTTGCCAGCAATTTTTCCGGATAAATCCTTCGAAGAAATGCCTCCTAGCTTACGCTCCGGCAAACGGATTCCTGAAAAAGCCCTTAACATCTGCTCTGGCTCGGAGAAACATTGTATACGAGCCTGATCACGCAATCCTGCTGCTGGAATTCCCTCTATGATGTTCTCGAGAAGCTCCTCCACGTCAATATTTATGTCGTTTGCCAGCATGATTTTGTCCTCGAAATATGTAGCAAACTTTTCTTCTGGACGCCATTGACGGTTTTGGAATGCGTTTCTTAGTTCCCCTTAGGACATTTTTGCTCCGAAAGCTACGATTAATTGCTCGCAGAGCCGACCGGCTGGCTCCAGCACGCGTGTGGCGTTTGCGTGAAGCCAAAGTTGAGCATTTCCCTTAAGCTTGGCAAGTAGTAGCATCCGCATGCCCCCGGCATCCAGATTGTAAAGCTGTGCGATGTTTTGAATCTGTGTGATCTAGTTACGAGGACACCGGCTGCCATCATACTCCATGGTTACTTCTTTTGCCAATGCGAGCGCCGCTGCTGGAGATTCTAAGAGTTTGTTTACCTTCTCGACGTGGCGTTGATCATCACTGTCAGCGGTCTCTTTTTCAACACTGGGTCTTCCACTGCCAATGTTATCGTTGGCTCTGGTAACTTCGGTGCTGTTAATTTTAACAGCGTTGCTGTGAGTGTCACTGTTACCATCGGCGACATTCTCAAAGTTGTTGCCGATGACGTCATGGATTTGGCGAACATGATGAGTTTTGCTGTTGTTGGCGTCGTTGATTTCGGTGTGAATTCGATGCAATACAGCCATGCTTGCATCTATTTCGGTGCGAATTTTTTCCAATGTAGCTTTCTCGGCATCTACAAGGGAGAGCTGCCCTATGCCGAAACTTTCTATGGGTGGTGACGTCAATGCTTCCTGGTCGAATGATGGTTCTTCGAACTGTTGCTGTAGCCACAACGATGCGGCTCCATCCTCTGGCTCCACCACAGATTCGCTGTTCTGCGGCTGACCGCCTTGGCGACTTGTTGTTTTAGCTGGGGGGTCGCCACGTAGACAAAGCCTGCAGACGCGCTATCAACTCCCTTTTTGAGCCAGAAGTTTGTAGTCCGAGAGCACCCAACCAGTTTTTTAGCTGGAGCACCCGTAAATTGGTTTAAATCTTCGTCAGGCATAGTGAGTAGTGACCACTTCTGATGTTGTAAAAGGACAAATCACTTGTTTATTTATACGTATGTATTATTCTCAACTTCTTTATTCAACCGTTCTTCTCAAACGTCAGCCACCGAATGCCGCGTCTCGATCTTTCTCTATGCTTCCATACAATTTATCTGCGTCAGTGTGCTATGCATACATTTTATCCTTAAATGCTAAGTGTACGTGCTAGAAAGGGATGACAGTATAATGCTTAAATCTAACGGAGAATCTATCTTATTGTTATACAGGCTTAATGCGTAATTATCTAAATGTATATGGTACAGTAGGCCTTGCATGTATCTATACTGCTACAATATTTAGATATAGTTTATTAATTTTCATTTCTTTATTTAGCGTACTATAATACCAAGCCATTTTCAAGGCAAAAAATTAATCAAGAAACCTGGAAAATGGAAAATACGTAGGGTGAAGAAAAATAAGTGCATTGTTTTGTTTGTATGTGTGTGACGCTTGTTGTCAGTTTTATTTTTTGTTTTTTTATTTATTTTTTGTTTTTTTATTTATTTTTTTTATTTATTTATTTATTTTTTTTTATTTATTTATTTATTTTTTTTATTTATTTTTTTCAGATTGAAGAAGTGCATTGTTCACAACTGTGCGGGGCATATCAATGCCTTTTCTTTCCCGAGGGAGGGAAACAAATCTAAATGGTTGGAAAACCTTAGATTAAGCCACGTAGCCAAGCGTGCTCAGGTGTGCCAAGCACACTTCAGGCCGGAATGCTTCTCAGGTGGAATTCTGAGGAAGGGAAGTGTTCCGACCCAAATGTTGGGTGAGTGTTTATTTAAATTTTTAGTTATTAAGTTAAGTTATAAAATTATATTTAATTTATGTAAGTTTACTAATCTTTTTTTTTATTATTATTATTAATTAGGTTATACGCCAGTGCATGAACCAATGTTCAGCCCTTGGCAAAAAACTAAACAGTTAATGTGTGGAATTAAGGCTTGTCGTATTGGTGAAGCTCTAATAGAGCTAAATATTGAATCTGTTAGGGAATTCTTTGAAACAAAAAGAGTTTATAAAAATGAAACAGAAAATATTTTGTTGTGTGAGCAGCACCAAACAGAATATAAAATTAAGTTAAATCAAAATTCAAGACAAGACAATTCGACAAGCCTTAATAAATTAAATATTTTAGAAGATGGATTGAGCTCTCCTAATTATTTAGAATACAAAGGATTGAGCTCTCCTGTATCTAAAAATGTACCAGAAAAAGGATTGAGCTCTCCTCCTATTTTGGAATCCAAAGGATTGAGCTCTCCTAAATATACATTAAAAAAAGGATTGAGCTCTCCGAATAATTTGGGTCCAAAGGATTGAGCTCTCCTAAATATGCATTAAAAAAAGGATTGGGCTCTCCGAATAATTTGGAATCCAAAGGATTGAGCTCTCTTAAATATGCATTAAAAAAAGGATTGAGCTCTCCGAATAATTTGGAATCCAAAGGATTGAGCTCTCCTAAATATGCATTAAAAAAAGGATTGAGCTCTCCTGTTTACACTAAATGTAAACCACAAGGATTGAGCTCTCCTAGCTTTTCTTGGAGAAAAGCTAATTCAATTGCAAAGTCTTTAAAACTTAATAATAAGTTTTAAAAGACAAAAACAAGAAGTTGTTAAAGGGACAACATTATTTAAGATCCCTCAATATTTCGTTAAAAAAAGAAATTTCTAAAGCAAATCGCTCAAACGAAATATTATTTCAAAAAAATATTGAATTAGAGCAATGCAATTCTGTTTTAGAAATGCAAAATGATGCTCTTTCTAAAAGAAATTTGGCCGTTTGTAACAAAAACAACGCATTAGAAAGCCGCAACTATGATTTAATTTTGGAAACAATGCTGTTCCAAGAAAAATCATCAATGTTGCAGGCGAAAATGAATTCTTTGCTTTCACAAATATTGGAGCTAGAAAAAAAAATAAAAAATTTGCAGAGGAAGTCGAAAGCGCTGGTCGCCTTAAACTTTTAACTTCATTTGAAGATTTTGAAATTTTAAAAAGCAAATTTTTAGAATGCTCCAATTTGTGCGGAAGTAAAATTCAGAGCAAAGAAAATGCCGCAGGAATGAATGAAAATGTCATAACATTCCAGAGCATCATTTCAAAGAAAAAGGGAATTCATTGCACCGATTCGGAAAAAAACGGCTATTTTTGCAAATTTATATGCACAGCCCGAAGGCATACAATAATTTAAGATTAAATTTGGGCTTCAATATGCCATCAGAGGCATCTTTAAGAAGATGGTTGTCCTTAAAGGAATTTAAGCCTGGCTTTACCGGAGATCATATTGTTATACTAAAAGAATTTGTTAACAATATGAATGAGTCCGATAGGAATTGCACAATTCTCTTCGACGAAATGTCGATCAAGTCAGGACTTGAATATGTCCCAAAGTCTGACCAAGTGGTTGGATTTACATACTTAGGAGATGGTTATTCTGAAAATGACCAATATTCATCTCCAGCAGAGGGTATGCTGCCCGTGATGATACGCGGCCAGGTTAAACCTTGGAAATATGTATTGGGCGTATTTTTTGTAAACAATTTCATTCGAGGCGACCACTATGCAAAAATCCTTAAAAGAACCGTTGATTGTTGCGAATCAATTGGCCTTAAGGTAACAGCTATAGTTTGCGATGAAGCCTCAATGAATTGTCTAGCATTTACAAAATTGGATTCCTTACTATCTAGTCCGAGGCCAGAATATATTTATGATTTTGTTCATTTGTTCAAGAGTATTAGAAATAATTTCTTGAACAGAGATTTCTCATTACCATCAAACCCACTCAAAATTGATGAAATTTAATCTAAAGTGTGGCGTCTTGGAAGCTAATTGAAGAGTTCTACAACATTGACTCATGCGGTGTACCTCGTTTGGCACTAAAGTTATCGGATAAGCACATTGATTCAAATAATTTTCAAGAAATGAGTGTAAAATTGGCGACACAGGTGTTTTCAAACACTGTAAGCCATGGGATCAATGTGTTGAGAATGGCTGGAACCTTGGAAAGTTCTGTTAATGGTATTGCAACATCCGAGTTTCTGAAACGAATGAACGATGGTTTTGACCTTTTAAATGAAGGCACCTATCGTTCAGATAATTACATGAAATCCAAGCTGGAAAATTTCATGAGTTTCTTGGATAAAATAAAATTTTTGCCGGACCGCAAAACCGCAACTTGCGTTATAAAACTAATAGCAAGCTGTCAGAGAATTATAAACTTATGTGATAAACTTTTGGAAAGTGAAAGCATACAATATATACGTTTTAAATCGGTTTTGCCAAGATCCATTGGAACATTTATTTGGGTTGCTAAGATCCAAGTTTGGAAATTTTACCAATCCAACAGCACAGAAATTATTATAGTAAAAATAAAAAATAATCAATATAAATTTATCTATTTATATTTAATTTAAGTGCTCACATTAAATTTAAATAATTTAATTTGGCCTGGCTCAATATAAAAATTAGTTCCTAGAAAAATTTAAATTTACTCCCATAAGGAATTTAATTCCGTCCCACATGTTGCCTTTAAAGTGAAATCAAATTAAAAGCCAACTGAAATGTGGACGTTGAATTTAAGCCCATCAAAGGAAAACAATAACAACATATTTGTAAACAAAGCAAAATCATAAGGCTATTTCGGTCGCTCGGCCGCGTTCCCCATAAGCATAGAGTAAGAAACTATATAGAGGTTTACTTTGCTCTGCCCGTCGATTCCTCGACGCCGGCCCGACGCCCATGTTTGAACGGTGTGGTGAAAATATCAGCTGTTCAAACAAGTGCGAGGGACCAGGAATAGGATGCAACCGCCGTAAGAGCTGCGTGCGATTGAAGAGTACAGCAAGTAGGGGTTGAATTCAAAAAATTTGGCGGGTTTTGGTTTTATTTTGAGAGATTTATGATATTGTAGTAATGTTAAAGAACCCAATTAACACTTTAAAGAACCCAAATTTAGCAAGGTTGCCTCATAAATAAAATTCAAAAAATGTGCTTATATATGGCTTAATTTATAGAAATTTTGGGTTTTTTCTGGAAAATGTGGCTCAGAAGTTTGATATAAATCGATGGCAGCAATTCAAACTCCTTATTCTTTCAATGATTTTTCTGGAAAACCTTAGTTTGTTTACTTTTAATGCCTTCACCACACTTCGAACCGCCACGCAGAATTTGTGTATAATTTAACGGTTCGCTCTGCCTGACGTGACGTCACGAGGCTCGACGTTTCACCCATACAAAAACGTGCTCTCAACACCAATCTCATTTCACTCATGTTATATCGATAACAAAGTTGTGTCATTCATAATTTTAGCATGTTATTCTGTTTCTCTTATTTTTGGGTTTTGTTAAAGTGTCTGTAAAGCCATTGAGTGAAAAATAAATGTAAAATGAGAGAAATCTGAAATGTGGACCTTGAATTCAGTCCCATCTGAAATGTGGACGTTGAATTCAGGCCCATCTGAAATGTGGACGTTCAATTAAGTCCCATGTGAAATGTGAACATTGAATTGAATAAGTGCCGTTTCAATTTCTTTGCCTTCAGCTGAGACATTGACAATTGAAAAAAATTTTGTTGCAGCGAGTTGGGAAAGACAGATAAGTGGAAAAGAATATTATTTTAAATATAATTAGATATAGTAAATTAGTTTTAATCAAATACTACTTATTTCTATCTTTAGCTTGCTATACCAAGCAATTTCAACACCAAAAAATTACCGAAAGTAACTGGAAAATGGAGTCGGAAAATGTGTAAGTAGCGTCTCTAAATATAACAGCCTTGTTTTGTTTGTATGTGTGTGAAGTTTGTTGTAAGATTTTGTCTTCGTGTTTACATTTCGTTGCGCGAGAAATCATTAACAGTTGTTCTGTTTGAAGACTTTGATTTCAAAATTCATTTTTTTTGTACTTCAAATACAAACAGAATTTAGTTCTCATTATTATTTTTTAAATTACTTATATACTTATTTTTTTATTTATTTTTTGTAATTATTTATTTATTTTTTGTAATTTTGTAATTTATTTATATATTTAATTTTTTATTTATTTATTTCAGTTTAAGGAAGTTAATAGTGAACAACTGTGTGGGGCATATTAATGCCTTTTGTTTCCCAAAGGAGGGAAACAGGTCGAAATGGTTAGAAAACCTTAAATTAAGCCACGCAGCCAATAGGGTTGTCGAAAATTTTAAAAATATCGTATCGATGATATATTTTTTATTAAAAAAAAATGATAATATTTAAAATATCACATAAAAATGTGATATATTTAAAATTTTTTTGTTAAATGAAAAATTGCCCGCCCACAATAAAAAGGCAATAAGTTTCTTTGTAACTATAATAGTATTTTTATACCCTTGCAGAGGGTATTATAATTTTGGTCAAAAGTGTGCAACGCAGTGAAGCAGACATCTCCGACCCTATAAAGTATATATATTCTTGATCAGGATCACCTCCTGAGTTGATACAGCCATGTCCGTCTGTCCGTCAATGAAATACATGAAATGGCAATGCAATGCCACGCTTACCAAAACATACATATGTATGTATGTATGTACATACATACTGGCCGTGGCCAGGGACATACAAATGCAAATACATAATTTAAATTTGATTATTAAACATACACATATTTTTATTGTGCTCATTTTGTTTTGTTTTTTGTTTTTCAGTTTGTTGCTTCTGCTGGCTTGGGCTGCTCTCCGAAGGGGAAGCCGGTGGCATCTTGGTTATCGCGGCGGTAATTGCCTGCGCCGCTGCCGCCACCGCCGCTGAAGAAGGTGCCGCTGAAGAAGCTGCCGCATCATCATAGAGTAAGAAACGTATAGAGGTTTCATTTGCTCTGCCCGTGGTTTTTACGACGCCGACCCGACGGCCGTGTTTGAACGGTTTGGGGAAAATTTAGCTGTTCGAACATGTGCGAGGGATCAGGAATAGGATGCAACCGCCCGTAAGAGCTGCGTGCGATTGAAGAGTACAGCAAGTAGGGGTTAAATTCAAAAAATTTGGCGGGCCTTGGTTATATTTTGATAGATTTATGATATTTTAGTAGTTTTAAGGAACCCAATTAACAATTTAAAGAACCCTATTAACACTAAGCAACGTTGTTTCATAAATAAAATTCAAAAAATGTGTTTATATATGGCTTAATTTGTAGAAATATTTTATTTTTGGGAAAATGTAGCCCAGGGGTTGCATATAAATCGATGGTAATTCGGAATCCTTATTAATTCTTATTCTTTTAATGATTTCTCTGCAGAACATCAGTTTGTTTACATTTAATGCATTCACCACACTTCGGACCGCCAAGCAGATTAAGTATGAACCAGCTGTTCGCTCTGCCTGACGTGACGACACGAGGCTCGACGCCTCGCTCATCCATCCACGTTCTCCCAAGACATGAGCGTGATCTAAACGTTTTGTCGAATAACTCAAAAATTGAAGAGAGAAAATCTGTTATTTGGCATGTTATTCTCGTTTTCTTAATGGCTGTTAAGCCATTGAGTGAAAAATAAATGAAGAATTTCGCTTTGCCTACTCTTTATAAAGTATTTTAAAAAAGTCCTTTTAAAATTTATTTTTAGTTAATAAAGATAACGATTAAATACATATTATTATCTAATATTTTTATAAAATTATTAATATTTTACGTATGTTTTATGTTGGTTTTTAATATAATTATAATTGTAAACAATTATGCAAATAAAATGAAAAAATATATCTGAATATACAATCATGTATATATTTCATGTGATTCGTATTAAATAAAATTAATTAAGTCTATAAAAATGTACAAATTTATTTCTATATAAATGTAAGTATTTGTATTTTTTAAAATATATCACTTATAAAAGCTGACTTCATTTGTATTATTGAAATGTATTCAATTTGTTAAAATTTTATACAAATTTGTTTTGCTTACAAAAAATTTTAATTTGGCCAAGCTTAATATTATGATTAATCCCTGGAGAATTTCATATGGAATTAAATGAGACAAATCGGAAATGACCTCCGGGCAGGGTATGTGTTATGGTCTGCCAAAAATAAAGAAAATAAACCTATACAAATCAAAACATACCAAACGACCGCGTACCTGGGTTAGAGAGGAGCAACAGATGCCGATACTAGGGATGGCCTGGGAATGGAGAACTGGTTCCGGAGTCGTGCTGGTTCGTGGCGGAACTAGTAGAATAGTGGGCTCAAGATAGGTTTAAATTTCGGAAAACTCTCTCGCGAAAAAGCAATTGAGCCGACTTACAAGAAGGGCAACTAAAGGGCAAATCAGAACCATCTAGAAGCTGAGAAAAAGTAGTCGTGTCTCTGGGAACAAAATTCCAAAGTGAGAGTGCAAGTTTTAGATAGAAAAAAATATAAATTAAAGTGCTTTTGTGTTCGCAGCTTCCGGGGCCAAATTCGAAATCTGGGAGTCTGCGAGGAAAGGAATTAAACTGGGAGAAAACTACTGGAAATTTGATTATCGCCGCCCAGATCTGGGTGGTGCCAGGTTTTTTTTATTTTAAGTTTAGTTTTAAAGTTAATAAAACCACGAAATAATCAACAATAACCACCCACTACAAACTACAAACTACAAATCTACTTCTAAATAAATTAAAATACTCATGTAACCCTATATATATATTATTTATTCATTTATTTATACTTATAACTATTTATTCATGTGTGATGTAATCGTCCCTGTGGTACCCAGGTTAGGGAATTGTGAAGTTAAATGAATGTTATTTATAAGCATTTTGTGAATTAAAGTGGAAAAGAAAATGAGCGAGTAGAGTGTTAACAATGGGGTGAGGTGACGCATAACAGACCCAGTAGCCAGTGTCGGGGAAGTTGCTTAAAAGATACAGCAGCTCAAGGAAGGGGGGTATATTCCGCGGCCAACAACAGCAGGTCCGCAGTCCTTGTTTCCTTTCATTTTTAAAGTTGTCATCAAGTCTGAAGAAAATAAATTATTACTGTGTGCCGACAAATCCAACTATCGAGGTCATACTCACGCTTGAGAAATCCGATTGCTAGCCGGAATCCGATGGTTGGATCACCGAAAATAAGTCAGACATAACAAATGATATGGTCCAGGCATTATCTGGTGTGCCACCGATATAAATTGCGGTGGGTATTGGGGACAGGGCTCCCAGTTTAGCTATTAGTAATGTAATGTAATAGGGGTATCTACATTTGCATAGAATAAAAATAAGACTTCATATGTGTATGTTTGGATATGCAAAATGAGCATTACCCCATAACTATAACTATTATAGAAGTGTTGAATTTATTATTTTATTTTAATTTCTTCTATAACACATCGATTTATTCCACTTACAATTATTGTTGAACAAGGTCGATACCAAAACCAATATAACTATCATATATTTATATTATTTTACAATTTTAAATAAACAATATTTTCGTAGAAATAAATTGCTCTTAGAAATTAACCTTGTATATCAAAAATAAAATATATTCAATAAATCAATATAAGTTTCATAATTCAAGTGAAATCAAATTCAAAGCCAACTGAACGTTGTGGACGTTGAATTCAGTCGATGTATAGATGTATAATAATGTATAGAGCCGTCATTTGCTCTGCTTGCGCTCTCGAGTGACATTTCCTGTGATGCCACCTAGGCGAAAAAACGGAAAAAAAAGAGAGTTTTGCAAATGTTCGAATCGAACTTCATTCCATGCCCATGGTGAGATTCTGCAGCTGGACTGGTCGCTCTCATTGCGGATTTTTTGGCTTATGGGGAATGTGGGCGAGCGGCCGAAATGACCTTATGATTTTGCTTTGATGGGCCTGAATTCAACGTCCACACGGGGCTGAATTCAACATCCACACGAAAAACGGAAAAAAAGAGAGTTTTGCAAATGTTCGAATCGAACTTCATTCCATGCCCATGGTGAGATTCTGCAGCTGGACTGGTCGCTCTCATTGCGGATTTTTTGGCTTATGGGGAATGTGGGCGAGCGGCCGAAATGACCTTATGATTTTGCTTTGATGGGCCCTGAATTCAACGTCCCACACGTCCACTTTTCAGTTGGCTTTGAATTTGATTTCAGTTGAAAGGCAACAAGTGGGACGGAATTAAATTTCATATGGGAGTTGAATTATATTTTTGTAGGAACTAATTTTAATATTGAGCCAGGCCAAATTGAAATATTTTACATTTAATGAGAACACTTAAATTAAATTAAATATAAATATATACATTTATATTGATTTATGAATATATTTTATTTTTGATATACAAGGTTAATTTCGAAGTTTCTATTGTTTATTTAAAATTGTAAAATAATATAAATGCTTTTATAGTTATGGGGGTAATGTTTATTTTGCATATGCAAACATATTTAAAGTCTTATTTTTATTATGCATAAATGTTGATGGACCTATTAGATTTCAAACACTTTGTGGTCCGTTACTGATACACTGAATATCATCAAAAAATACTATATTCAAAAGCATACAAATATGTTTAAGTTCAATTTCTAAATTCGGTCACTCTTCACAAACCGACGCCTACAGAAGGAGAATCAAGAAGTAAGTACAAATTTTAGTTACCTTAAATTTTATTAATTTATTTTCTTTTATACAGATGAATCCCTATTACGGTTATAATTATGGGCCTCAATTGCCCCCCCAATATCCTTCCCCATACCCTGTGCCATACCCTTCCCCATATCCTGCCCCATATCCTGCCCCATACCCTGCCCCATATCCTGCCCCATACCCCTTCCCAATACCCTTCCCAATACCCACCGCAAGCACCAGGAGGTCAATATTATTCCGCCCCTACCCAACAAGGGAGGGGAGGAAAGCGCAGATCGAAGAGGCATTCCTATAGGAAGCGCAATGATGCGGCACCTTCAGCGGCAGCTTCAGCGGCAGCATCAGCGGCCCCTTCAGCGGCAGCATCAGCGGCAGCATCAGCGGCCCCTTCAGCGGCGGGTAGCGACACCTTCAGCGGTGGTAGCGACACCTTTAGCGGTGGTAGCGCCACCTTCAGCGGCGGTAGCGGCAGCGGCTGAGGCAATAACTGGCCGCCCTAGCAAAGATGCCACCGCCCCCCCCCTTCTGAGGAGCCAGCCGAATAATATAATATACTATGTAATATCATATATGTAATATCATATACAAAGCTGAATACAATTGGATATTTAAAATTGAAATTTATATAATGTTTTTGTATTTCTTTTTGTCCCTATTGTATGTATGTATTGGTATGCGTGGCATTGCATTGCCATTTCATGTACAGGAGTGGTCAAAAAAACTGTAGCGTCTCTAAATATAACAGCCTTGTTTTGTTTGTATGTGTGTGAAGTTTGTTGTAAGATTTTGTCTTCGTGTTTACATTTCGTTGCGCGCGAAATCATTAACAGTTGTTCTGTTTGAAGACTTTGATTTCAAAATTCATTTTTTTTGTACTTCAAATACAAACAGAATTTAGTTCTCATTATTATTTTTAAATTACTTATATACTTATTTTTTTATTTATTTTTTGTAATTATTTATTTATTTTTTTGTAATTTTGTAATTTATTTATATATTTAATTTTTTATTTATTTATTTCAGTTTAAGGAAGTTAATAGTGAACAACTGTGTGGGGCATATTAATGCCTTTTGTTTCCCAAAGGAGGGAAACAGGTCGAAATGGTTAGAAAACCTTAAATTAAGCCACGCAGCCAATAGGGTTGTCGAAAATTTTAAAAATATCGTATCGATGATATATTTTTTATTAAAAAAAAAATGATAATATTTAAATATCACATAAAAATGTGATATATTTAAAATTTTTTTGTTAAATGAAAAATTGCCCGCCCACAATAAAAAGGCAATAAGTTTCTTTGTAACTATAATAGTATTTTTATACCCTTGCAGAGGGTATTATAAAATTGGTCAAAAGTGTGCAACGCAGTGAAGCAGACATCTCCGACCCTATAAAGTATATATATTCTTGATCAGGATCACCTCCTGAGTTGATACAGCCATGTCCGTCTGTCCGTCAATGAAATACATGAAATGGCAATGCAATGCCACGCTTACCAAAACATACATATGTATGTATGTATGTACATACATACTGGCCGTGGCCAGGGACATACAAATGCAAATACATAATTTAAATTTGATTATTAAACATACACATATTTTTATTGTGCTCATTTTGTTTTGTTTTTTGTTTTTCAGTTTGTTGCTTCTGCTGGCTTGGGCTGCTCTCCGAAGGGGAAGCCGGTGGCATCTTGGTTATCGCGGCGGTAATTGCCTGCGCCGCTGCCGCCACCGCCGCTGAAGAAGGTGCCGCTGAAGAAGCTGCCGCATCATCATAGAGTAAGAAACGTATAGAGGTTTCATTTGCTCTGCCCGTGGTTTTTACGACGCCGACCCGACGGCCGTGTTTGAACGGTTTGGGGAAAATTTAGCTGTTCGAACATGTGCGAGGGATCAGGAATAGGATGCAACCGCCGTAAGAGCTGCGTGCGATTGAAGAGTACAGCAAGTAGGGGTTAAATTCAAAAAATTTGGCGGGCCTTGGTTATATTTTGATAGATTTATGATATTTTAGTAGTTTTAAGGAACCCAATTAACAATTTAAAGAACCCTATTAACACTAAGCAACGTTGTTTCATAAATAAAATTCAAAAAATGTGTTTATATATGGCTTAATTTGTAGAAATATTTTATTTTTGGGAAAATGTAGCCCAGGGGTTGCATATAAATCGATGGTAATTCGGAATCCTTATTAATTCTTATTCTTTTAATGATTTCTCTGCAGAACATCAGTTTGTTTACATTTAATGCATTCACCACACTTCGGACCGCCAAGCAGATTAAGTATGAACCAGCTGTTCGCTCTGCCTGACGTGACGACACGAGGCTCGACGCCTCGCTCATCCATCCACGTTCTCCCAAGACATGAGCGTGATCTAAAACGTTTTGTCGAATAACTCAAAAATTGAAGAGAGAAAATCTGTTATTTGGCATGTTATTCTCGTTTTCTTAATGGCTGTTAAGCCATTGAGTGAAAAATAAATGAAGAATTTCGCTTTGCCTACTCTTTATAAAGTATTTTAAAAAAGTCCTTTTAAAATTTATTTTTAGTTAATAAAGATAACGATTAAATACATATTATTATCTAATATTTTTATAAAATTATTAATATTTTACGTATGTTTTATGTTGGTTTTTAATATAATTATAATTGTAAACAATTATGCAAATAAAATGAAAAAATATATCTGAATATACAATCATGTATATATTTCATGTGATTCGTATTAAATAAAATTAATTAAGTCTATAAAAATGTACAAATTTATTTCTATATAAATGTAAGTATTTGTATTTTTTAAAATATATCACTTATAAAAGCTGACTTCATTTGTATTATTGAAATGTATTCAATTTGTTAAAATTTTATACAAATTTGTTTTGCTTACAAAAATTTTAATTTGGCCAAGCTTAATATTATGATTAATCCCTGGAGAATTTCATATGGAATTAAATTGAGACAAATCGGAAATGACCTCCGGGCAGGGTAATGTGTTATGGTCTGCCAAAAATAAAGAAAATAAACCTATACAAAATCAAAACATACCAAACGACCGCGTACCTGGGTTAGAGAGGAGCAACAGATGCCGATACTAGGGATGGCCTGGGAATGGAGAACTGGTTCCGGAGTCGTGCTGGTTCGTGGCGGAACTAGTAGAATAGTGGGCTCAAGATAGGTTTAAATTTCGGAAAACTCTCTCGCGAAAAAGCAATTGAGCCGACTTACAAGAAGGGCAACTAAAGGGCAAATCAGAACCATCTAGAAGCTGAGATAAAGTAGTCGTGTCTCTGGGAACAAAATTCCAAAGTGAGAGTCCAAGTTTTAGATAGAAAAAAAATATAAATTAAAGTGCTTTTGTGTTCGCAGCTTCCGGGGCCAAATTCGAAATCTGGGAGTCTGCGAGGAAAGGAATTAAACTGGGAGAAAACTACTGGAAATTTGATTATCGCCGCCCAGATCTGGGTGGTGCCAGGTTTTTTTTTATTTTAAGTTTAGTTTTAAAGTTAATAAAACCACGAAATAATCAACAATAACCACCCACTACAAACTACAAACTACAAATCTACTTCTAAATAAATTAAAATACTCATGTAACCCTATATATATATTATTTATTCATTTATTTATACTTATAACTATTTATTCATGTGTGATGTAATCGTCCCTGTGGTACCCAGGTTAGGGAATTGTGAAGTTAAATGAATGTTATTTATAAGCATTTTGTGAATTAAAGTGGAAAAGAAAATGAGCGAGTAGAGTGTTAACAATGGGGTGAGGTGACGCATAACAGACCCAGTAGCCAGTGTCGGGGAGTTGCTTAAAAGATACAGCAGCTCAAGGAAGGGGGGTATATTCCGCGGCCAACAACAGCAGGTCCGCAGTCCTTGTTTCCTTTCATTTTTAAAGTTGTCATCAAGTCTGAAGAAAATAAATTATTACTGTGTGCCGACAAATCCAACTATCGAGGTCATACTCACGCTTGAGAAATCCGATTGCTAGCCGGAATCCGATGGTTGGATCACCGAAAATAAGTCAGACATAACAAATGATATGGTCCAGGCATTATCTGGTGTGCCACCGATATAAATTGCGGTGGGTATTGGGGACAGGGCTCCCAGTTTAGCTATTTAGTAATGTAATGTAATAGGGGTATCTACATTTGCATAGAATAAAAATAAGACTTCATATGTGTATGTTTGGATATGCAAAATGAGCATTACCCCATAACTATAACTATTATAGAAGTGTTGAATTTATTATTTTATTTTAATTTCTTCTATAACACAACGATTTATTCCACTTACAATTATTGTTGAACAAGGTCGATACCAAAACCAATATAACTATCATATATTTATATTATTTTACAATTTTAAATAAACAATATTTTCGTAGAAATAAAATTGCTCTTAGAAATTAACCTTGTATATCAAAAATAAAATATATTCAATAAATCAATATAAGTTTCATAATTCAAGTGAAATCAAATTCAAAGCCAACTGAACGTTGTGGACGTTGAATTCAGTCGATGTATAGATGTATAATAATGTATAGAGCCGTCATTTGCTCTGCTTGCGCTCTCGAGTGACATTTCCTGTGATGCCACCTAGGCGAAAAACGGAAAAAAAGAGAGTTTTGCAAATGTTCGAATCGAACTTCATTCCATGCCCATGGTGAGATTCTGCAGCTGGACTGGTCGCTCTCATTGCGGATTTTTTGGCTTATGGGGAATGTGGGCGAGCGGCCGAAATGACCTTATGATTTTGCTTTGATGGGCCTGAATTCAACGTCCACACGGGGCTGAATTCAACATCCACACGAAAAACGGAAAAAAAGAGAGTTTTGCAAATGTTCGAATCGAACTTCATTCCATGCCCATGGTGAGATTCTGCAGCTGGACTGGTCGCTCTCATTGCGGATTTTTTGGCTTATGGGGAATGTGGGCGAGCGGCCGAAATGACCTTATGATTTTGCTTTGATGGGCCTGAATTCAACGTCCACACGTCCACTTTTCAGTTGGCTTTGAATTTGATTTCAGTTGAAAGGCAACAAGTGGGACGGAATTAAATTTCATATGGGAGTTGAATTATATTTTTGTAGGAACTAATTTTAATATTGAGCCAGGCCAAATTGAAATATTTTACATTTAATGAGAACACTTAAATTAAATTAAATATAAATATATACATTTATATTGATTTATTGAATATATTTTATTTTTGATATACAAGGTTAATTTCGAAGTTTCTATTGTTTATTTAAAATTGTAAAATAATATAAATGCTTTTATAGTTATGGGGTAATGTTTATTTTGCATATGCAAACATATTTAAAGTCTTATTTTTATTATGCATAAATGTTGATGGACCTATTAGATTTCAAACACTTTGTGGTCCGTTACTGATACACTGAATATCATCAAAAAATACTATATTTCAAAAGCATACAATATGTTTAAGTTCAATTTCTAAATTCGGTCACTCTTCACAAACCGACGCCTACAGAAGGAGAATCAAGAAGTAAGTACAAATTTTAGTTACCTTAAATTTTATTAATTTATTTTCTTTTATACAGATGAATCCCTATTACGGTTATAATTATGGGCCTCAATTGCCCCCCCAATATCCTTCCCCATACCCTGTGCCATACCCTTCCCCATATCCTGCCCCATATCCTGCCCCATACCCTGCCCCATATCCTGCCCCATACCCTTCCCAATACCCTTCCCAATACCCACCGCAAGCACCAGGAGGTCAATATTATTCCGCCCCTACCCAACAAGGGAGGGGAGGAAAGCGCAGATCGAAGAGGCATTCCTATAGGAAGCGCAATGATGCGGCACCTTCAGCGGCAGCTTCAGCGGCAGCATCAGCGGCCCCTTCAGCGGCAGCATCAGCGGCCCCTTCAGCGGCAGCATCAGCGGCCCCTTCAGCGGCGGTAGCGACACCTTCAGCGGTGGTAGCGACACCTTTAGCGGTGGTAGCGCCACCTTCAGCGGCGGTAGCGGCAGCGGCTGAGGCAATAACTGCCGCCCTAGCAAAGATGCCACCGCCCCCCCCCTTCTGAGGAGCCAGCCGAATAATATAATATACTATGTAATATCATATATGTAATATCATATACAAAGCTGAATACAATTGGATATTTAAAATTGAAATTTATATAATGTTTTTGTATTTCTTTTTGTCCCTATTGTATGTATGTATTGGTATGCGTGGCATTGCATTGCCATTTCATGTACAGGAGTGGTCAAAAGTATTTGCACATTTCTTATGAGTAAGTTCGTTTAATTTGTGCAAATACTTTTGATTACCCCTGTATTTCATGTGTATGACTTTGTGTTATTGCTTATGTTATGTCCAGCCGTGGTTAGGGGTGGGTTTAGCTACAGTGGCTCGCAGCTTATTTATTATTTATGTTTTAATTCTTTAGCGCAGCTTTTGCTTGCTTTTACTTTTTGAAAATACTTTTATATTTTATATTTTTTTTTGGTTCATGTTCTTTCTAGGAAAATATTGTTGAATAGATGCCTTTAACTAGATTTTGATTTGAGAGCGGTTATCACTGGGAGAACAAGAGAATTTATGTGCTAACCTAGCCAGGTGTTACATTTTTAGTTATGTTTATGCGTTTATTTTTTTTTATGAGTTTGATGTAAGTGCTCTATATTACCCGCCCAACCTTTTTAACACTTTGCCATGCAAGGAATTTGGTGTGTTAGCCCATAAGTGATTTGATGTTGTTTGTTTTTCTTTTAGTACCCCATTATATTTATTAGTTCAGTTTCTCCATGTTAACATTCATATACAAATCTTGGTCTTAATAGCAATAAATATGTACATATATAAAAATAATCAAGTTCATTTCAATATCTTATCTTTTTTTTTAGTTATTAACAAATGTTTTATTTTCTTTTTAGAGAAGGCTTATAATAATATATATATTCTTAACATATTGAAGGATTAAATAATGTTTAAATAATTCATTTGATTTCCTTTACGCTGCGCTGCTGTGAGTTTTTAGTTGATCAGGTTGAACATAGCTTGGCCAGATTGGCAGCTAAATTATTTTTGAGGTGATTCGTCAGAAACTGCAGTTTCATTAAGTGATGGATTTGGAAATCGAACCGCAAATCCTGAAACTTCATGTTTAGTCACATGTCTTGAAATTTTTTTTGTGACAAATTTACCTGCACATATGTAAGGGGAAAAGAAAAGCCAAAGAAGTTTATTCTGTTTATTAATTTTATATTTCAAATACTGTTTCGGAAGACACCACTCTTCCTCATCAGCGATCTTTTCTTTTCAATTGCTTGAAAAGACGGTAGATCGGACAGTTTTTGAAAACTGCCCAACAATTTAAAATGATAGCTTAAATTTATTAGAAAATTAAAAGAGAATTCTTACTTATGTTGTAAATTTTTAAGTTTTTTTCGTTTTTGGGACAGTTTTTTGTCGGTAATCATGCTTCTTTACATGCTCTGCCAACTCTGTCCTTTAAGTTTTTGGTTGGCGTCCCATTTTTTCATGGTACCATTTACTGTGCTTGTATAATAACACTTTCAGCAAATGCTTTAAAATACTTTTCCTGTGCTTAGCGCATGGGTCAGTAGGAGCAAACCAATAAGGATATATTTTATTGGTTTCTTCTATGCATTTCTGCTCTAAAAATTCGGAAATATTTCGTCGGTTTGGACGATCCTTAAATTCCGTATCAAATATATAAACATAATGCAATGTTATTTCAAACATTGCATCAGAAGGATTTTTTAAATATAGTTCATGGGAACTGTAATTTTTATACCCTTGCAGAGGGTATTATAATTTTGGTCAAAAGTGTGCAACGCAGTGAAGGAGACATCTCCGACCCTATAAAGTATATATATTCTTGATCAGGATCACCACCTGAGTTGATATAGCCATGTCCGTCTGTCCGTCTGTCTGTTTCTACGCAAACTAGTCTCTCAGTTTTAAAGCTATCGAATTGAAACTTTGCACACACCCTTCTTTCCTTTGCACGCAGTATATATGTCGGAACGGCCGGGATCGGCCGACTATATCCTATAGCTGCCAAATAACTGATTGATCGGAAATACCATAACTTTGGTGTTTGTAAAGTTAGGAAGTTGGGATTTTCTATGGGTTTTATATTTGGCCAATCAATCCGACCTACCAAATTTCATAAGGATCGGCCCGACTATATCCTATTGCCGCCATATAACTGATTGATAGGAAATGCCATAACTTTGGTGTTTGTAAAGTTAGGAAGTTGGATTTTCTATGGGTTTTATTTTTAGCCAATCAATCCGACCTACCAAATTTCATAAGGATCGGCCGACTATATCCTATTGCCGCCATATAACTGATTGATAGGAAATTCCATAACTTTGGTGTTTGTAAAGTTAGGAAGTTGGGATTTTCTATGGGTTTTATTTTTAGCCAATCAATCCGACCTACCAAACTTCATAAGGATCGGCCGACTATATCCTATAGCTGCCATATAACTGATTGATCGGAAATGCCATAACTTTGGTGTTTGTTAAGTTAGGGAGCTGGAATTTTCTATGGGTTTTATATTTGGCCAATCAATCCGACCTACCAAATTTCATAAGGATCGGCCGACTATATCCTATTGCCGCCATATAACTGATTGATAGGAAATTCCATAACTTTGGTGTTTGTAAAGTTAGGAAGTTGGGATTTTCTATGGGTTTTATTTTTAGCCAATCAATCCGACCTACCAAACTTCATAAGGATCGGCCGACTATATCCTATAGCTGCCATATAACTGAACGATTGGAAATGCCATAACTTTGGTGTTTTTAAAGTTAGAAAGTTGGGATTTTTTATGAGTATTAAGTATGAACAATTTTGGAGAATATAATTTACAGAGTATTCTGCAAGGGTATATCAACTTCGGCTCCGCCCGAAGTTAGCTTTCCTTTCTTGTTTGCCTTGATAAACTGTTCAGTTTTTGACTTCATATCATCAAGGCAAGCCTGAGATTTTGTGCATTTGGGGCAATTATCTGCATTTAATTTGTTTTAAATAACGTAGCCCAAGAAATATCTTACAGCATTACGTTCTCCTAACTTTTCGTTAGGGCAAGCACTTTCTCTTGGTTCTATAGCCAATTGAACTGTTGGATTAACTACTTAGACTACTGCCATTTCTGCACAGCTTTCCAATTCTATTTTGCTTTTTTGAATATCCTGCGTCGTTTCGGGTTCATATGACCAATCTAAGGAAATGTCAGAATCTGGAATACAATTTGTATTCTTTAGTGTGTGCTCATTTATTATTTTTGTAGCCCACAAGTTTTTCAAAGCATACAACAATTGCTGTGCTGTTGGATTGGTAAAATTTCCAAACTTGGATCTTAGCAACCCAAATAAATTTTCCAATGGATCTTGGCAAAACCGATTTAAACGAATATATTGTATGCTTTCACTTTCCAAAAGTTTATCACATACGTTTATAATTCTCTGACAGCTTGCTTTTAGTTTTATAACGCAAGTTGCAGTTAAACTTTTGTATTGCGGTATTGCGGTCCGGCAAAATTTTATTTTGTCCAAGAAACTCATGAAATTTTCCAGCTTGGATTTCATTTCATTATCTGAACGATAGGTGCCTTCATTTAAAAGGTCAAAACCATCGTTCATTTGTTTTAGAAACTCGACAGTTGCAATAGCATTAACAGAACTTTCTAAGGTTCCAGCCATTCTCAACACATTGATGCCATGGCTTACAGTGTTTGAAAACACCAGTGTCGCCAATTTTACACTCATTTTTTGGAAATTATTCGGATCAATGTGCTTATCCGATAACTTTGGTGCCAAACGAGATACACCGCATGAGTCAATGTTGTAGAACTCTTCAATTACCTTCCAAGACGCCACACTTTTAGATGAAATTTCATCAAATTTGAGTGGGTCTGATAGTCATGAGATATCTCTGTTCAAGAAATTATTTCTAATACTCTTGAACAAATGAACAAAATCAAAAATAAATTCTGGCCTTGGACTTGTTAGCAAGGAATCCAATTTTGTAAAAGCTAGACAATTCATTGCGCCTTGATCGCCAACTATTGCTGTTACCTTAAGGCCAATAGATACACAACAATCAACGGCTCTTTTAAGGATTTTTGCATAGTGGTCGCCTCGAATGAAATTATTTACAAAAAATACGCCCAATACATATTTCCAAGGTTTAACCTGGCCGCGTATCATCACGGCCAGCATACCCTCTGCTGGAGATGAATATTGGTCATTTTCAGAATAACATATATATATATCTATATATATATAACTCACAAGTCTGTAAATCCAACCACTTGGTCAGACTTTGGGACATATTCCAGTCCTGACTTGATCGACATTTCGTCGAAGAGAATTGTGCAATTCCTATCGGACTCATTCATATTGTTAACAAATTCTTTTAGTATAACAATATGATCTCCGGTAAAGCCAGGCTTAAATTCCTTTAAGGGCAACCATCTTCTCAAAGATGTCTCTGATGGCATATTGAAGCCCAAATTAAATCTTAAATTATTGTATGCCTTCGGGCTGTGCATATAAATTTGCAAAAATAGCCGTTTTTCCGAATCGGTGCAATGAATTCCCTTTTTCTTTTAAATGATGCTCTGGAATGTTAGGACATTTTCATTCATTCCTGCGGCATTTTCTTTGCTCTGAATTTTACTTCCGCACAAATTGGAGCATTCTAAAAATTTGCTTTTTAAAATTTCAAAATCTTTAAATGAAGTTAAAAGTTAAGGCGACCAGCACTTTCGGCTTCCTCCTGCAAATTTTTTATTTTTTTTTCTAGCTCCAATATTTGTGAAAGCAAAGAATTCATTTTCGCCTGCAACATTGATGATTTTCTTGGAACAGCATTGTTTCCCAAAATTAAATCATAGTTGCGGCTTTCTAATGCGTCGTTTTTGTTACAAACGGCCAAATTTCTTTTTAGAAAGAGCATCATTTTGCATTTCTAAAACAGAATTGCATTGCTCTAATTCAATATTTTTTTGAATTAATATTTCGTTTGAGCGATTTGCTTTAGAAATTTATTTTTTTAACGAAATATTGAGGGATCTTAACAATGTTGTCCCTTTAACAACTTCTTGTTTTTTGTCTTTTAAAACTTTATTATTAAGTTTTAAAGACTTTGTAATTGAATTAGCTTTTCTCCAAGAAAAGCTAGGAGAGCTCAATCCTTGTGGTTTACATTTAGTGTAAACAGGAGAGCTCAATCCTTTCTCTAATACATTTGTAAATGCAGGAGAGCTCAATCCTTGTGATTCCAAATTATTCGGAGAGCTCAATCCTTTTTCTAATACATTTATAGATAGAGGAGAGCTCAATCCATCTTCTAAAATATGTAATTTATTAAGGCTTGTCGAAGTTACTTGTGTTGTCTTATTTTCTAATTTAATTTTAACTTGAGTTTGGTGCTTCTCGCACAAAAGAACAACATCTTTTTCATTATTGTGAATTTGTTTCAGTTCAAAGAATTCTCTAACTGAATCTACATTAAGGCCTATTAGGCCTATAGCACTTCGACAAGCCTTAATTGCACACATAGCATTTTTACTTTTTTGCCAAGGGCTGAACATGGGTTCATGCACTGGCCTATAACCTAAATAATAATAATAATAATAAAAAAAAAAATTAGTACACTTACATAAATTACATAAATATAAATAAATATAATTAGATAACTTAAATTAAAAACTAAAAATGGAATAAATACTCACCCAATTTTTCGGTCGGAACACTTCCCTTCCTCAGAGTTCCACCTGAGAAGCATTCCGACCTGAAGTGTGCTTGGCACACCCGAGCTCGCTTGGCTGAGTAGCTCAATTTAAGGTTTTCTAACCATTTCGATCTGTTTCCCTCCTTTGGGAAACAAAAGGCATTAATATGCCCCACACAGTTGTCCACTATGCACTGCTTTATACTGAAAATAAATAAAAGAATAAATAAATAAATAAATAATTACAAAAAATAATAAAAACAAGAGAGAACGCTTTAGTCGGTGCCCCGACTATCAGATACCCGTTACTCAGGTAAAGGGAGTGCGAGGGAGATGGAGATAGAAACTTTGATCACGCATAACTTTTTAACGAATGGTCCGATTTGAAAAATTTCTTCTACATTTCGATAGGTATTGATAAACACAATAAAACTGCATTTTAATTTTTAAAATCGTATATAAGCGATTGTGGGCGTTAAAGGGGGCGTGGCACCATTTTGAAACAAACTTGCGCTGCGTAGGAACTTCTAAAATCTACATGCAAAATGCCAATCTTCTAGCTTTTATAGTTTCCGAGATCTCAGCGTTCATACGGACAGACAGACAGACGGACAGACGGAGAGACTTACAGACGGACTTGGCTAGATCGACTCGGCTAGTGATCCTGAACAAGAATATATATACTTTATAGGGTCGGGAAACGCTTCCTTCTAGCTGTTACATACTTTTGCACGAATACAATATACCCTTTTACTCTACGAGTAACGGGTATAAAAATAAGTATATAAGTAATTTAAACAAGAGAGAACGCTATAGTCGGGTGCCCGACTATCAGATACCCGTTACTCAGGTAATGGGAGTGCGAGGGAGATGGAGATAGAAACTTTGATCACGCATAACTTTTTAACGAATGGTCCGATTTGAAAAATTTCTTCTACATTTCGATAGGTATTGATAAACACAACAAAACTACATTTTTACTTTTCCGAAATATTTAAATTTTTAAAATCGTATATAAGCGATTGTGGGCGTTAAAGGGGGCGTGGCACCTTTTTGAAACAAACTTGCGCTGCGTAGGAACTCCTAGAATCTGCATGCAAAATGCCAATCTTCTAGCTTTTATAGTTTCCGAGATCTCAGCGTTCATACGGACAGACAGACAGACGGACAGACGGACAGACGGACATGGCTATATCGACTCGGCTAGTGACCCTGATCAAGAATATATATACTTTATAGGGTCGGAAACGCTTCCTTCTAGCTGTTACTTACTTTTGCACGAATACAATATACCCTTTTACTCTACGAGTAACGGGTATAAAAATAATAATAACAACTAAATTTTGTTTGTATTTGAAGTACAACAAAAATTGAATTTTCTTCAAATTTTGTTCTGTCATTGAATTCGCGCACAACGAAATGTAAACACGAAGACAAAAACTGACAACAAACTTCACACACATACATACATTTTCCGAGTCCATTTTCCAGTGACTTCGGTAATTTTTTGCTGTTGAAAATTGCTTGTAATAGCAAGCTAAAATAGAAATAAGTAATATTTGATTAAAACTAATTTACTATATCTAATTAAATTTTAAATTAATATTATTTTTCACTTATCTTTTTTTCCGAACTTGCTGCAACAAAATTTTTTTTCAATTGTCAATGTCTCAGCTGAAGACAAAGAAATTGAACGGTATTTATTCAATTCAATGTCCACATTCCACATGGGACTGAATTGAACGTCTACATTTCTTATGGGACTGAATTCAACGTATACATTTCTTATGGGACTGAATTCAACGTCCACATTTCAGATGGGACTGAATTTAACGTCCACATTTTAGATGGGACTGAATTTAACGTCCACATCTCAGACGGCAGAAAATATAGGAGAGAAAATCTGTTATTTGGCATGTTATTCTTTTTCTCTCATGTCATAGAGTAAGAAACTATATAGAGGTTTCATTTGCTCTGCCCGGGCCTCTGCCAAAGCTGTGCTGAGAGCCATGTTCGAAGCTAACTTCTTCTAACTTCGGTTTCTCACCACTTCTAACATGTGCGAAGCACAAGCAATAGTATGGGGAATTCTCGCACATATCCTTAGGAATAAGAGCGACCGGTGCAGCAATAAGAATTCACCATGGGCATCGATTCAAGCTCGATTCGAACAAATGAAAAAACTGTCTTTTTTTTCGTTTATCCCCTACGTGGCATCACTGGCAAAGTCACTCGAGAGCGCGGGCAGAGCAAATGAAACCTCTATATAGTTTCTTACTCTATGATAGAGGTTTCATTTGCTCTGCCCGCGCTCTCGAGTGACATTGCCAGTGATGCCACGTAGTGATACCATTTTCGTTGTATGAATCATAGAGGCGTCATTTTCTCCATAGAGTAAGAAACTATATAGAGGTTTCATTTGCTCTGCCCGCGCTCTCGAGTGACTTTGCCAGTGATGCCACGTAGGAGAAAAACGGAAAAAAAGAGAGTTTTTCATTTGTTCGAATCGAGCTTGAATCGATGCCCATGGTGAATTCTTATTGCTGCACTGGTCGCTCTTATTCCTAAGGGTTGGTGCGAAAACTCCCCATACTATTGCTTGTGCTTCGCACATGTTAGAAGTGGTGAGAAACCGAAGTTTGAAGAAGTTAGCTTCGAACATGGCTCTCAGCAGAGCTTTGGCAGAGGCCCGGGCAGAGCAAATGAAACCTCTATATAGTTTCTTACTCTATGTTTTCTCTGCCTGCGCTCTCGAGTGACATTTCCACTAACCATACAACATATAACCTGGTCATTTCATCATAGAGTAAGAAATTTTATATTTTTTTTTTTTTAGTTTGTTGAACACGCCACACAAGAATGGACCTTGTTTTCGTGTATTGACGAATTATTTCTAAAGATCCCAAAAAAAAGGGTAACTGGTGCTCCATTCTTGAGCAAATCAGGTGTGGTCATAGCCGGTCAAAAGTTAATAAAGTTGTGTTATTACAGAAGACGACCGTGTCTGTCACGGCCGAGAATCCATAAGTCTGCCGGGTGTCGTCTGCGGAGACGCCGTCGACCCAGTGGTGTTGCAAGATGTCTTGCCAGACAGTTTGCATGTGTGAGCAAACGTTCCCGGTATCGACTTGAGGATTTGCAAATCGTCTCCGTTACCGTCGGCACTCCCGTGTCCTGGAACATAAATCAGTTTTCTACATAATGGTGCCACTTCACCCCTAGCATCCTCCTGAGAGCCTTTGTAATACATGTTTGCACCCCTTTTAGTGACGAATCACAAGCCGTGCCCCAGCAAGTGATTCCCCCAGTTTAAAGTTGGAAGGACAATGGCCTTAAAAAGCCGCACCTTAGCTTCAAGGGATAGGCCGCTGCCTGGACGAAGGAGCCAGTCCATTTTGTCAAGTTTTGTTCTTGCTGATCCACAAACTCGATCAATTGTCCCTTCCAACAAAGGCGACGGTCTAAGGTAACTCCGTGGTACGTCACCTTATGTTCGTGCTTGAGCCTATTCCCATCAATGTAAAGGCTACGCGAACGGCCAGGGCGGAGAGCAAAAGTGGCATGTTGCGTTTTGTCAACATTAAGCGCAATGTTCCATCGAGAGGCCCAGCACTCAAATTCGTCTAAGAATGTCTGGACGCGTCGGGACGCAGACGTAGTGGTGCTACCAGCTGCAAGAAATGCAGTGTCATCTGCATATGTGGCCAGGAGTGTACCACGAGCAACTGGGTTTGGAAGATCCGAAGTGTAAATTGTATACAGGACCGGACCAAGGACGCTTCCCTGCGGGACACCAGCACGAATTGGGCGAAGTCCAGAACGGTGTCCACGAATGTCTACAGCAAACTCCCTATTATCTAAGAACGATACAACGAGATTCCAGAGCTTTTCAGGCAAAAGCGGCATTAGCTTGTAGAACAGTCCTTCGTGCCAAACCCTGTCAAAGGCCTGTCGAACATCGAGAAAAAACGGCTGAGCAGTATTTGTGGTCTTCGAAAGCCCCCAGGACATGGTTAATTACTCTGTGCACCAGCGTGACCGAATATGGTATTTTAAATACTTTTTGGTATTTTATCAGCTCTGATTTTGTTCAAAGTATTTTAATGGTATATAGGTATTGGTAGCATTTTTTTTAGATTTTATGGTATTATATGGTATTATTGCTATAGATATTCGAATATTTCGAAATTTGCTCAATCTAAGTTAATTTTGCCCGTTTCTAATGCGTCGTGCGAACGCATATTCTCTTAAATTAATTTAATCAAAACGAAAAATCGAAACCGCTTTAAAAATGTAAATGTATCACTTACAGGTAAAACAATCATTGCGCGAAAATGGGTGCAATAATTTTAAGCCCAATGAACAAATGTTATGTAAATTTAATTTAAGCAGCTCTGACGAAGAAGGCTAGTAATACATATAATTAAATATAATATTCTGATCTTAAAAGAAACTTACAAGACTGGACAAAGAAGTTCCTTTATTATTTTATTTTAAGAACATGTTACTCGATGCCTGGACAAGAAGTTACTCTATTATTTATCTTAAGAAAATGTTACCAATTGAATTTTAAGCATTTAATTAATTGTAAGACTTTAAATATATATTGGAATATGTAATTGAATACGAATGCATATTGTTTTAGTTTTATGTTGGACTGAAATATTATTAATCTTGTAAATGAAATAAAAAACAAACATTTTTTGCAATGGGAAAAACTTTATTTTTTCTATATATAATAAGTCAATTAATATTTTTACATATTACATATTATAATTTGAATTTCCAGGCGATTTATTTGTTATGGTATTTATAGTGGTATTTTGTAAAATATGATATAGTATTTTATAGTATATTTTTGAGACCAAATTGGTATTTCTCGTTTGGTCCGGAGCGGTCACGCTGCTGTGCACTTGCTCGATAGCACTATGGCGACTACGGAAACCAAACTGGTGGTTCGGAAGTGCGTCTTCAAAGGCGTTAATAGCTAGAAGTCTACCAAGCATAATCCGCTCAAAAATCTTGGAGAAAGTGGACAGTAAACTAATCGGCCTATAAGATTCCGGGCAACATGGGTCTTTTCCTTTTTTTGCCACCATTATGACCAATGCTCGTTTCCAAGGTGATGGAAAATAACCAAGGTCCAGGCAAGCATTAAAGAGGAGACAGAGCTGTGCAATGACAGAGCTAGGCAGAGCCTTTGCTACTTTGCCATCAATCGCGTCCATGCCAGGAGCTTTAGTAGTAACCAGTCGCTTTATATGACCACGTACCTCATCTTCGTCTACTGGACGGACAGTAACAGGAGGGCCAAATGAAAGTCCTAACCTAGAGATTGTTGTCTGGACTTCTTCGCTTGTTGCAAATTCAAATGGAGTAAAGCGATTTTCAAGATCATCAGCAAATACTTCAGCAATCTCGGAATCACTGTGGGCCCAAGTCCCATCACCACGTTTAAGGGAAAAACCTCTGAAGCGGCTGTCTTTTAAGGTTTGCGGGTGCATTTCCAGAGCGCAAATCCGTGATTCTGGTTAGGATCAATTGCACTGAGCTTGCCTTGGGTGAACGGAGGACTTTCCTTAGCTCTGATACAGTAGCCTTCCACCTTGCCATATGGATGGAATGCCTCGTCCTCATACAGACACGGCGAAGTGCATGACCCTTTCTGGCCAAGGCAGCAATTTCTGGCTTTGAATAAGCCCAAGATGGAGGAGGAATAGGTATACTTCTAGGAGGAGGGGCAGCTTGATGGATCTGTTCAACTAAGACCTCAGCAAAGGAATCTACGTCGTCCACAGAAAGAAGAGAAGGTTGCTCCTGAGTCAGAGCAGTAAGTTGCGCATCGAATCTTTTAAGATCCGAGCCCCGGGGAAGAAGCCTGGATTTGGTAACGATCGTATAGGCAGCCACGTAAAAATATATCAGGAGTGGAATATGATCAGAGGAAAGTCCCGGGCACTCTGAGATTGTAAGGTGGTTGCACGGGATGCCTTTGTACACAGCAAAATCAATGACCGTCGGGAGGTGATCATTGATCCAAGGAAAATGAGTGGATCCGTAAGTAGCCAAAATCTGCATATTTGAGTCAGCAATAACTGACATCAGGGTGTTTCCCCGAGGGCATGATCGCCTGCAACCCCAGAAACTGTGGTGCGCATTCAAATCCCCTCCAATGAGAAAGCGGCTACCTACAGAGCCAAAAAGACGCAGATATTCCTCAGTCGTCCAAGAAAGGCGGTGACCAGGTGGACAGTAGACAGCACCAAATGGAATTCTGCCAAACCCAGTGACCAAACTTATGTCAATTGCTTGCAGGTGAGGCTCCGATATTGTGGCACTTATGTGATAATCTAAACAGGATTTGATGATGACAGCAGCACCACCACGATGTCGATCATCAGGGTGGTTGGCAGAGTGAACAGCATATCCATTAATGTGGAAGAATGTACGGCTGGTAAAATGTGTATCTGAGATCAATAAAATGTCAATGTTGCGTTCCTGGAGGAGGTGCTCAATCTCGAGTGATTTGAAAACTAAGTTGTTGGCGTTCCAAATAACGATATTTATACCGTAATTAGTCATCGCATTGCGTTGACCCTGATAGATTGGCGTACTTAGAAATCACGCTCTGTAACATTTGTAGTGTGGTCGTCATTACTGACATCATTTGATCAAAGCGTAAAAACAACTTATCAATTGCACCCGCTTGGGCTTCTTCTTGTGGCTTCCTTAATCCATTAATAAATTCCAGAAGCCTGTCCTGAGTAGGTTGTTCAACCAAGGAGGTCTTTTGGATGTGAATTAGCCGTTGGCGACGTCTGACTTGAGGATGCAGAGAGACGCGTAGAAAACCAAGCATTTTGAGCCGGGGGTATGGCAGGCTTAAAAGTACGTTTTTGAGTGGGTCTACGCTCTACAGAACCAGTGGGTTTACGTCAGTAGCCTCTAAATAGGCAGGACATCGACGGGAAGACGCACTATGATTAGAACCACAGTTAATGCACTTGAGTTGTTCCTCATTTATGGCCAAGCACCTCTCCTTGTCTTTTGTTTCATGGTCACCAGCACATCTGGCACACTTTGGCAAGAGTGAGCAAAAATTTTGGAATGTCCAAATTCTTGACATCTGAAACACCTTAAAGGACCCTTTCTCTGAAGCTGCGGTTCCACTTTAACCACCTGGTAGTCAATTATCTGGATATCATACACATTTTTGTTATTTTTAGCTGGTTCCTGCTCCACAAAGAATATATCCCGGTTCGCCTTCCCATTTTTACCAGGGGGGTTGAATACATTCCGAGGGTTGTGTCCCAAAGCTTTAAGTTTTGCAGTAATTTCGGCTATTTCAGTGGAAGCGTGAAGTCCCTTGATGACGACTCGAAAGGCTCGTTCATTTTTAAAGTGAAAAGTGCTGACAGGAATTCCATTATCCTTGCAAAGCTTATGGACTACACGGTAAACATTGCCGTCATCCACAGTAACCCTACAGGAAGATTTACCAGTTGTCTTGAGGCGAAAACCATTGGTCACAGAACTTAGTAAGGAAATTAGTTGCCTAAAATCAGTGATTCCCCTCAAAGGAAGGGTGGCGGACGGGGATCACGTTTCTTGGTTTTAGCTTGAGAAGAGGCATTACGTGGGGACACCGAATGCAAGTTAGCTTCAACAGGCTCAGACAATCCATAACCAAGTTTAGAGGTGCTGATTGATTCATTATTATGAGTGGAAGTATCATCATCATCATCGTCAGAAAAAATAGCAAAGCTATTGTTCTTTCCTAAGTAGGTAGAGTCTTCTTGACTTGAAGAATGTGATTGTATGGTCATGCCAGAGGCTGGAGCTTGAGGACGTTTATGGTCGCCAACAGGGTTTGGCAGCGATGATTTGTTGATATTACTACCTCCGAGTATGTCAAGATTTCGTCTTTTCCTTAGGTTATTTACCTGAGTAAAGCGTTCATCATCGGCAGCATTCGTACTAATCCACTTGGGGGTAAAAATGGTCATAGTCGGAACAGATGAGGTGTCTGAATAATTGGAATCATCAAATTCGTCGAGAAATTGACGGGCAGAGCAAATGAAACCTCTATATAGTTTCTTACTCTATGGTATGGGGAGTTTTCGCACCAACCCTTAGGAATAAGAGCGACCAGTGCAGCAATAAGAATTCACCATGGGCATCGATTCAAGCTCGATTCGAACAAATGAAAAACTCTCTTTTTTCCGTTTTTTCCCCTACGTGGCATCACTGGCAAAGTCACTCGAGAGCGCGGGCAGAGCAAATGAAACCTCTATATAGTTTCTTACTCTATGCTCTATGGCTCTATGCCCATACAAAAACGTGCTCTCAACACCAATCTCATTTCACTCATGTTATATCGATAACAAAGTTGTGTCATTCCTAATTTTTAGCATGTTATTCTGTTTCTCTCATTTTTGGGTTATGTTAAAGTGTCTGTAAAGCCATTGAGTGAAAAATAAATGTAAAATGAGAGAAATCTGAAATGTGGACTTTGAATTCAGTCCCATCTGAAATGTGGATGTTGAATTCAGGCCCATCTGAAATGTGGACGTTCAATTAAGTCCCATGTGGAATGTGGACATTGAATTGAATAAGTGCCGTTTCAATTTCTTTGCCTTCAGCTGAGACATTGACAATTGAAAAAAAAATTTTGTTGCAGCGAGTTGGGAAAGACAGATAAGTGGAAAAGAATATTATTTTAAAATATAATTAGATATAGTAAATTAGTTTTAATCAAATACTACTTATGTATTTCTATCTTTAGCTTGCTATACCAAGCAAATTTTCAACACCAAAAAATTACCGAAGTAACTGGAAAATGGACTCGGAAAATTTGTAAGTAGCGGCTCTAAATATAACAGCCTTGTTTTGTTTATATGTTTGTGAAGTTTGTTGACAGATTTTGTCTTCGTGTTTACATTTCGTTGCGCGCGAATTCAATAACAGAACAAAATTTGAAGACTTTGATTTCAAAATTCAATTTTTTTTGTACTTCAAATACAAACAGATTTTAGTTCTCATTATTATTTTTTAAATTACTTATATACTTATTTTTTTATCAGCTGCTTTGTTAAGCGCAGCCAACTTTACTCGGTGAAATTATTCTCTTCTCAGCGAAAAAGCTTATTGCAGTGGAAATTTTCGGTATATAAACGCCCACGCAGCTGCAATTGCTCTTCTTTTTCAACCAGCAAAAGTAACATATAATTCACGTATATGTACTCTGCACAACGCCAGAGGTTAAGTTCGAAGAGCCGAAAATTCAATTTTTACCCTCGCTGATCGTGTGAAAATTAATAAATCAAAGAAAACAAAAGCAAAATTGTGTCCCCAAGTGCATTGGCCAAAGCCTAGTTAGTGGTTGGCAAAACCCTAGTTGCCACTTGCACGTGCTGGCTTCCGGAATCACTTCCGGCGGGAAGCTGTTTCGGATAAAACTCCCGGGAAGTATATTCCATCACAGGTATGTGTACTTCTGGATAATATTCTCCTAATTAACAGAAGCTATCTATCCCAGTTTCAACTGTGTACCTGGTACGCCTCACGGCTAATACCAGCCCTTGGTCCGTAGCAGCCTACCGGATAAAGTAGTGCGCGGTTTTCCATACCCTAGCTGGCATGCAGTGAGTCCGTCTAAGCGCAAGACGGCCACATCACCCACATAACCCGAAATTCAACTTTAAAGGCAGTTATTGTGCGCAATCCGAATCGACTGTGCGCAGCAGCCTCGGATCAGGAAACCGAGCTCATCATTAAAATTAATAAGGAAGATTAATTAATTTAGGCCCAGTGAATTTCTGTATACTTTTGTAGAGCCATTAGAAGTGGTGACGATGGTTGTTGGTCGAGGCTAAGTATCTGGCTTTTGCCAAAATAAATTCCTAAAATAAAAGTTTTCCTTTGCCAATAAAATCTTTATCAATGTACAGAGTTTAACCGTCTGCAAAAACAACACCGTGTAACCCATCTCTACGCTGGAAGGCCTTTCAACGCTGGAGCTGTAAACATGTGAGTGATACCTGTGCGAATTTGCATACACATCTTGTATTTTATTTAAGCCGATCCAATCTCTCATGTGTTGCTCAATAAGAGTTGTATAGAAAAAATTCAAAATTAAATAAATAAAAAAAAATGTTCTTGTATTGAGAGTTTTGGTGACTGCTTGTACATTTATATTGATAGTTTTTTTGGCAAATAAAAGTAAACAAAGAGAAAAAAAAAAATAAAATGAATTAAAACTTTAAACAGAAAAATTAAATAGATAAAAATAAAAATAATCAAATTTAAAACCTAGCTATATCAACCACTTTCGTCTATCAGCAACCACACCCAATAAGAATAAAATTAATATTTATGAAATTGTAATCTTTCAATATGGAAGAGTAAATAAATTTTTAAGAATTTCTATATTAAAGTTAATTATGTTTAGGCTCATTTCAATACATTAAGGCAATGTTTTTGAATAATATCCAAATCAAAAATTATAATAAATTGTAATATTAATACTCGCTATGAAAATAATATTTCGTACTTCAAAACCCTTTTGGTTAAATAAAAACAATGAAATTAATTATTTAAAAGAAAATATGAACGGCTAGTGTATATTTTTTCCTGAATTGACATGGCAACTTAAACTAAATCGAATGTATCTCTAGGGTATCTTCTTAAATATTATAATGAAGATTATGGTTGGGTTGGGTAGAGACCGCAAGCGTCAAATGTCACCGTAGACCTTGCCAATTTTTTCCTGTAGTCGTCTGATTTAAACCTCATTATATTTTGTCCGTTTTCCCAAGTCTAAATCATCCGATTGATTATATTAGTAACTTTTAGTAAGTAGTTTCAGTAGGAATCCTAAAAATTAAAGTATGTGTGGGCAGTTAGAGAAGGCAATTAGACCCACCCCACCGCCGAAAGAGCTAAGGCACCAGAGGATTCCTCCCGCCGTTTCTCCTAACTGAATAGAAGTTTGAGAGCCCGAATGATCAGTTGCCTGGTTTATCATGTACCCCGTGAATCCTGTGCTCGATATCTCGGAATCTCATTCTTAGTCAACATGGGACCATTTACAAGCATTTGGCATCCCAACGACGTACCCCCATTTCAGGTGTGCCAAGCACACTTCTGGTCGGAATGCTTCTCAGGTGGAATTCTGAGGAAGGGAAGAGTTCCGACCGAAATGTTGGGTGAGTATTTATTCCATTTTTTAGTTATTAAGTTAAGTTAAATAATTATATTAAATGTATGTAAGCTTATTAATTTCTTTTTATTATTATTATTTAGGTTATATGCCAGTGCATGAACCCATGTTCAGCCCTTGGCAAAAAAGTAAAAATGCTATGTGTGCAATTAAAGCTTGTCGTAGTGCTATAGGCCTAATAGGCCTTAATGTAAAATTAGTTAGATAATTCTTTGAAATGAAACCAATTCACAATAACGAAAAAGATGTTGTTTTGTTGTGCGAGCAGCACCAAACTCAATTTAAAATTAAATTAGAAAATAAGTTTGTGTTGACTTATCAATTCAACAAGCCTTAATAAATTAAATATTTTAGAAGATGAATTGAGCTCTCCTAATTATTTAGAATCCAAAGGATTGAGCTCTCCTGTATCTATAAATGTATTAGAAAAAAGGATTGAGCTCTCCTGTTTACACTAAATGTAAACCACAAGGATTGAGCTCTCCTGTATCTATAAATGTATTGGGTGTACAACTTAATAACCGGAATTTGACGCTAGATGTCCGTACTAACAAATATCGTAAAACCTCGAACTTTATAAATATGTCATTTCGAAAGAGCATTTAACAGCTGTCAAAATCAGTCAACAAAACAATTTTATCTTGTGTGCATCAGAATTATTTTTCACGATGAATAAGTTCGAAAATTGGAGAAAAAGACAGCATTTGCGGGAGGTTCTGTTGGGGGTCATTTTTTTTGGAAAGAAAACTGCTGCGGAAAGTCATCGTTTGCTTGTAGAAGTTTATGGCGACGACGTATTAGCGAAAACACAGTGTTTTGAATGGTTTCAACGCTTCTAAAGTGCCGATTTTGATATCAAAGACACAGAACGTCAAGGACAGCCAAAAAAGATTGAATACGAAGAATTGGAGACGCTACTCGATGAGGATTCGTGTCAAACAATCACAGGTGACCTGTACCGAACACAATTAATACTTTTGAGGCGTGCCATCATCGAAATACTCCTGGAATATGCGACCAGACACGAGGCTACAATTTTTCATCATGACAACGCTCGGCCGCATGTAGCGACACCCTGCGAAAAACTATTTGGAAAATAGTGGACGGGAAGTTTTGGCCCACCAGCTTTATAGCCCAGACCTTGCTCTGTCTGACTTTAATTTATTTCGCTCGATGCAAAACGCCCTCACCGGAATTCGCTTCACTTCAGAGCAAGGCATCCGAAATTGGATAGATTCGTTTTTGGTCGCCAAACCGGCGCAATTTTTTTGGGATGGAATTCATTAATTGACTGAAAGATGGGGAAATGTTGTAGCTTGCGATGGACAATACTTTGAATAAAATATATTGCAAGATTTTTTCCACAATAAAGCATCAAATTTCGCTAAAAAAATTTCGGTTATTAAGTTGTACACCCAATATTAGAAAAAGGATTGAGCTCTCCTGTTTACACTAAATGTAAACCACAAGGATTGAGCTCTCCTGTATCTATATTTGTATTAGAAAAAGGATTGAGCTCTCCTGTTTACACTAAATCTAAACCACAAGGATTGAGCTCTCCTAGCTTTACTTGGAAAAAAGCTAATTTTATTATAAATTCTTTAAAACGAAATAATAAAGTTTTAAAAGACGAAAACAAAAAGTTGTTAAAGGGACAACGTTATTTAAGATCCCTTAATATTTCGTTAAAAAAAGAAATTTGTAAAGAAAATCGCTCAAATAAAATACTAATTCAAAAAAATATTGAATTGGAGCAATGCAATTCGGTTTTAGAAATGCAAAATGATGCTCTCTCTAAAAGAAATTTGGCCGTTTGTAACAAAAACGACGCATTAGATAGCCGTAATTAAGATTTAATTTTGGAAACAATGCTGTTCCAAGAAAAATCATCAATGCTGCAGGTGAAAATGAATTCTTTGCTTTCACAAATATTGGAGCTAGAAGAAAAAAATAAAAAAATTGCAGAGGAAGTCGAAAGCGCTGGTCGCCTTAAATTTTTTTACTTCATTTGAAGATTTTGAAATTTTAAAAAAGCAAATTTTTAGAATGCAACCAATTTGTGCGGAAGTAAAATTTAAAGTAAACAATATGCCGCAGGAATGAATGAAAATGTCATAACATTCCAGAGCATCATTTCACAGAAAAAGGGAATTCATTGCACCGATTCGGAAAAACGGCTATTTTTGCAAATTTATATGCACAGCCCGAAGGCATACAATAATTTAAGATTAAATTTGGGCTTCAATATGCCATCAGAGGCATCTTTAAGAAGATGGTTGTCCTTAAAGGAATTTAAGCCTGGCTTTACCGGAGATCATATTGTTATACTAAAAGAATTTGTTAACAATATGAATGAGTCCGATAGGAATTGCACAATTCTCTTTGATGAAATGTCGATCAAGTCAGGACTGGAATAAGTCCCAAAGTCTGACCAAGTGGTTGGATTTGCAGACTTGGGAGATGGTTATTCTAAAAATGACAAATATTCATCTCCAGCAGAGGGTATGCTGGCCATGATGATACGCGGGCCAGGTTAAACCTTGGAAATATATTTTGGGCGTATTTTTGGTAAATAATTTCATTCGAGGCGACCACTATGCAAAAATTCTTAAAAAAAAGCCGTTGATTGTTGCGTATCAATTGGCCTTAAAGTAACAGCTATAGTTGGCGATCAAGGCTCAATGAATTGTCTAGCATTTACAAAATTCCGAGGCCAGAATATATTTATGATTTTGTTCATTTGTTCAAGAGTGTTAGAAATAATTTCTTGAACAGAGATATCTCATTACCATCCGACCCACTCAAAATTGATGAAATTTCATCTAAAGTGTGGCGTCTTGGGAGGTAATTGAAGAGTTCTACAACATTGACTCATGCGGTGTATCTCGTTTGGCACCAAAGTTATCGGATAAGTACATTGATCCAAATAATTTTCAAAAAAATGAGTGTAAAATTGGCGACACGGTGTTTTTAAACACTGTAAGCCATGGGATCAATGTGTTGAGAATGGCTGGAACCTTGGAAAGTTCTGTTAATGGTATTGCAAACATCCGAGTTTCTGAAACGAATGAACGATGGTATTGACCTTTTAAATGAAGGCACCTATCGTTTAGATAATTACATGAAATCCAAGCTGGAAAATTTCATGAGTTTTTAGATAAAATAACATTTTTGCCGGACCGCAAAACCGGCAAAAATTCAACTGCAACTTGCGTTATAAAACTAATAGCAAGCTGTCAGAGAATTATAAGCTTATGTGATAAACTTTTGGAAAGTGAAAGCATACAATATTTACGTTTAAATCGGTTTTGCCAAGATCCATTGGAACATTTATTTGGGTTGCTAAGATCCAAGTTTGGAAATTGTAAAGAACCCAATTAACACTTAAAGAACCCAAATAACATTTAGCAACGTTGCCTCATAAATCAAATTAAAAAAATGTGTTTATATATGGCTTAATTTGTAGAAATTTTTTATTTTTAGCCCAGGGGTTGGATATAAATCGATGGTAATTCAAACTCCTTATTCTTTCAATGATTTCTCTGCAAAACATCAGTTTGTTTACTTTCAATGCATTCACCACACTTCAAGCCGCCAAGCAGATTTCGAGTATAATCCAACGGTTCGCTCTGCCTGACGTGACGTCACGAGGCTCGACGTTTCACCCATACAACGACGTGCTCTCAACACAAATCTCATTTAACTCATGTTATATCGATAACAAAGTTGTGTTTTCTCTAATTTTTGGCATGTTATTCTCTTTCTCTCATTTTTAGGTTATGTTAACGTGTCTGTAAAGCCATTGAGCGAAAAATCTGAAAAGTGGACCTTGAATTCAGGCCCATCTGAAATGTGGACGTTGAATTCTTGCCCATCTGAAATATGGACACTGAAAAAACGTTACTTATGTTGTTTTTTGTTTGGGTAATAAACAAAGATTTCAGTAATAATTAGTACCAATTTTATGCGATTCGTATTGAATTATTTTCATTAAATCTAGAACCAATTACCAATGTAGACGGCCGACAAAAATGATTCCGAACTTAAATCATGTTGTTAGCAACTTAACTCCATTTTGTTATTTTTATTAAATTTCGATAAAAAGTAGTCTATTCCATAATTACATTTACAAAACTTTTATCTTTTATTTACGTTTTTTTCATTAATCATTAAACTTACTTAAGGGGGTATGGTATTTACATACATTTTTTTTTTGGCTATTTTTTTTTCTGAATGCACATCATTTGATGAATATTGCGTTAAAATTTTAGATTGCTCCGAGTAAATCTTCCGAAGTTATGAATAGTTTTCCTGAAAAGTTACAATTCAAAGTCGGTGAACATAATCCTGCAAAATCCACTTGACGAATCGTTTTTGAAATTGTTTAGTCTAGAAAATTAAGAAAATCGAAAGATTTTTCTTTCCATAATTATATAGTTTTGATATTCAAAAATATCTCCCTTAAAGGATTTTTCAAAACTCAAATTATTTCAAAGTTATAGAAGTTTTATTGTCGTGGCAATAAGCGAACAACTGGAACAATAGATAGCTGATTAAGGGAATGTAATTTATACGTAATATTCTATCAGTTACGCTGCCTGAAACTTAACTTAAGTTTAATAAACAAATGATAAAAAACGGATAGTAAAAATATCTATTGCTTTGTTTATTAATTGTTAAAAAAGATCGAAATTCAATCCTTTAGACTAAAAGCATAGAGTAAGAAACTACTCTATGCTAAAAGACAACCTTAAGTGTTCTTATTCAAATATAAAATATTTTAATTTTGCCTGGCCCAATATTAAAAATTAGTTCCTAAAAAAATATAAATTTACTCCCATAAGGAATTTAATTCCGTCCCACTTTTGAAATCAAATTCAAGCCCAACTGAAATGTGGGCTTTAAATTCAGCCCCGTGTGGACGTTGAATTCAGTCCGATCAAAGGAAAACAATAACAACATATTTGTAAACAAAGCAAAATCATAAGGCCATTTCGGTCGGTCGCCCGCATTCCTCATAAGCCAAAAAATCCGCAATGAGAGCGACCAATGCAGGTGCAGAAACTAACCATGGGCATGGAATGAAGCTCGATTCGAACAAATGAAAAACTCTCTTTTTTTCCGTTTTTCCCATACGTGGCATCACTGGAAATGTCACTCGAGAGCGCAGGCAGAGCAAATGACGCCTCTATACATTTTTACTCTATGGCAAAGTCACTCGAGAGCGCGGGCAGAGCAAATGAAACCTCTACATATGCCCTCTTCCCACAGAGCTCCATCCACCATCCACCATCCGTTGAACGGATGGTCCATAAGGTTTTGCCGTTCCGAAAATTCCCAGTTAGTTCCCCATCCAAATTTGACGGACTTTTTTATGCGATAGTTAGGCGATGTTTTTTTGGTGCAACTCTGAGTTTCTTCTTCTTGACAGTGGAATTTGGAACATTCACTACGAAAATTTAAAAAATAATGGCGGGTAACTTTTAAACAGGAAGGCGCCAATTCAAAAAATGATGTTTATACTTTTAATTAATTAGTGCTCCATCCGTATGGCAGCATTAGGTGTTGCTCCACTCTTTCCTAGGCGCATACCGTACTTACAACATGGAGCATTTAAAATGAAATAAAATATGAAATTATAATAAAACAAAAAACAAACATTTATATATGTATAATCATAACATATAATATTGACCAATAGCTGTTCATATTTGTCTGCAGGCTGGCAAAAATCTGCAGACATATTAGTTGGATTTGGTTGTTCGCGTAGATCACTTGCAGTCTGTTACCAAGTATCATTTATAACGCTGTTTTGCTCATTTTAAATGTTGTGCAAAATGCAACGGGCTAAAATGATGAGCCACAGCTGTTCAGATCAGCTGTTATCGGATGGTGGATGGTGGATGTGCTCTGTGGGAATCGGAGTTTCACATTTGTCAAAAATCCCAACCGTTTCAGACGGATGGACTCTATGGGAAGAGGGCAATAGTTTCTTACTCAATGACCATATATCGGTTTCATTTGCTCTGCCCGCGCTATCGAGTGACTTGCCAGTGATGCCACGTAGGGGAGAAACGGAAAAAAGAGAGTTTTTCAATTGTTCGAATCGAGCTTGAATCGATGCCGATGGTGAATTCTTATTGCTGCACTGGTCGCTCTTATTCCTAAGGATAGGTGCGAAAACTCCCTATACTATTGCTTGTGCTTCGCACATGTTAGAAGTGGTGAGAAACCGAAGTTAGCTTCGAACATGGCTCTCAGCAGAGCTTTGGCAGAGGCCCGGGCAGAGCAAATGAAACCTCTATATAGTTTCTTACTCTATGGTCTCTGCGACTGAACGACCGAACTCGAGTAATGAGCAAGCGAGCGTCAAAATGAGAATTAGAACGAGAAGCGAAAAAAAACCCGAAGGCACACGAAGTGTCCGGGGCCTGCCGCTACCAGCACTGGGGCATCCCGATTGAAAAATTTTGTGACCAATTTCGTTGTATGAAATGACCGGTCTATATGTTGTATGGTTAGTGCCCAATACCTTTGTGCCATACCCTTCCCCATATCCTGCCCTATACCCTCCCCAAAGCCCACATCAATTTGTTTCGGTGGCCCACCAGATGCCTTACTATTACCCTGCCCCTACCCAACAAGGGAGGGGCGGAAACCCGAAGGTCCAAGAGCCGTGCGCCATACAAGATGCGCAATGATGCGGCAGCTTCTTCAGCGGCACCTTCTTCAGCGGCGGTGGCGGCAGCGGCGCAGGCAATTACCGCCGCGATAACCAAGATGCCACCGGCTTCCCCTTCGGAGAGCAGCCCAAGCCAGCAGAAGCAACAAACTGAAAAACAAAAACAAAACAAAATGAGCACAATAAAAATATGTGTATGTTTAATAATCAAATTTAAATTATGTATTTGCATTTGTATGTCCCTGGCCGCGGCCAGTATGTATGTAAGTACATACATACATATGTATGTTTTGGTAAGCGTGGCATTGCATTGCCATTTCATGTATTTCATTTGTATGACTGTGTTATTGCTTATGTCATACTCAAACAATAACAGAAAGTCATACAAACCTTGCATCAAATGGCTTTCTCCGCGGAGTTGCCAGGCTTACATACATATAAGGTATGTCCAGCCGTGGTCAGGGGGTGGGAAACTCCCTGGGTTTAGCTACAGTGGCTCGCAGCTTATTCATTATGTATGTTTTAATTCTTTTCTCGCAGCTTTTGCTTGCTGTTACTTTTTGAAAATACTTTATATTTTATATTTTTTATTCATGTTCTTCCTACAAAAATATTGGTGAAAATAAATGTTTCTGGTATTTTTGCTGCGAATTTTGTTGCTTTTTATCGGGTTGTAGTTCTTGGTGTCGTACTTTCTAATTTCCATTCAAATTTAAGTAGTTATGTGATGTTGTCGTGGTTGACCTAGTTGTTGTCTATGCTATAGAGAAAACTAGGGATTTGGCGAATTATATGGTTTTTTTCCTTTGGTGTGGGGGAATTCAATTGGTCATTAATGCAGTGCATATATTTTGTGGGTTACAGGCCGCATAGACTTTTTGTATTGTTTCAAGTTTTTGATGGTGTTTATAATATTCAATGATGGTATATTTTTTAACTAATCAGTGGAACCATTTCTAAATTTAGTATGCTGTTAAACCTTTTATTTTCCTTGTTTTGTATAATATTTATTTTAATTTAAAGGTATATGTGCAATGATTCTCGTGGCAACAGGAGTTGCCTTTAACCTAGATTTTGATTTGAGAGCGGTTATCACTGGGACGTTTTCGGCTAGGACTTCGTCGGATTGTGGGCATCTTTTATCAAAACTAACTAACGAAATTACAAGAGAATTTATGTGCTAACCTAGCCAGGTGTTACATTTTTAGTTATGCTTATGCCTTTATTTTTTTATAAGCTTGGTGTAAGTGCTCTATATTACCCGCCCAACCTTGTTATCACTTTGCAATGCAAGGAATTTGGTATGTTAACCCTTAAGTGATTTTGATGTGTGTTTGTTTTCTCCATTATATTAAATTAGTTCAGTTTCTCCATGTTAACATTCAAATTCAAATCTTGGTCTTAAAATCAATAAATATGTATATAAAAACAAGAGAGAACGCTATAGTCGAGTGCCTCGACTATTAGATACCCGTTACTCAGCTAAACAACTTAAAATAAATATGCCTTCTTGTATGTTTTTCGCCCGCTCGAATTAGCACCTTGGCCAGCTGTTCCAAAGTCATCCGTTAGATTGCGCTACGGGCCATGAAAGGCGGAAATGTAGGCGCTAGCCAGGCTTAAGCGTTTAATGGGTTTTGGGCGTTAGAGTGGGCGTGGCAAACTTTTATTCGGCCAATCGATAGCAGGGACTGAAGAGAACCGGTACCGGTACCGAAACCGGAACCGGAACCGTTTCCTTTTTACAGAACCGGAATCGGAACGAAACCGAAATTTTAATTTTCGATGGAACCGGAACTGGAACCGGAACCGATTATTTGGCATACTGTGGAACCGAAACCGGAACCGAAACCGATATTCTCGGATTTTAAATCATAAAATATTTCATCATAGTACAGTTCTAACAGTGCTCGCAATAGGGCAATAGACGAACCAATCAGTTTGCTTTTCACAAATTACGTGATAAGCTCGACATCAAGTACTCAGAAACTCAGTTTAGTGTGCAACGCTCTTGGACGCAATAGGAGTGTTTCACGTGATGGGGCGTACACTACAAAACAAAGCTCATGAGCATTATGTTGTCGCGATTACTTTTCTACACGATTCTACATTAAAAAAATGGAACCGATACTGGAACCGGAACCGATTTGTAATATTTTTTAGGAACCGGAACCGAAACCGGAATCGTTTTGCGATTTTTCTTAGGAACCGAAATTGGAACCGGAACCGCTAACAGATTTTTATAGGAACCGAAACCGGAATCGGAACCGGTATTCCAATCGGTTTCAGTCCCTGATCGATAGGTATTGACGAAACAAATACATATCAATTAAAATTTTCATAATAGCATCAAAACTGTGGCCACAGCTTGTGGCTTGTGGGCCTCAGAGGGGGCGTGGCACCATTTTGAAACAAACTTGCGCTGCGTAGGAACTCCTAAAATCTACATGCAAAGTGCCAATCTTCTAGCTTTTATAGTTTCCGAGATCTCAGCGTTCATACGGACAGACAGACGGACAGACGGACATGGGCTAGATCGACTCGGCTAGTGATCCTGAACAAGAATATATATACTTTAATAGGGTCGGAAACGCTTCCTTCTACCTGTTACATATTTTGCACGAATACAATATACCCTTTTACTCTACGAGTAACGGGTATAATAATCAGGGGACTGAAACCGATTGGAATACCGGTTCCGATTCCGGTTTCGGTTCCTATAAAAATCTGTTAGCGGTTCCGGTTCCAATTTCGGTTCCTAAGAAAAATCGCAAAACGATTCCGGTTTCGGTTCCGGTTCCTAAAAAATATTACAAATCGGTTCCGGTTCCAGTATCGGTTCCATTTTTTTAATGTAGAATCGTGTAGAAAAGTAATCGCGACAACATAATGCTCATGAGCTTTGTTTTGTAGTGTACGCCCCATCACGTGAAACACTCCTATTGCGTCCAAGAGCGTTGCACACTAAACTGAGTTTCTGAGTACTTGATGTCGAGCTTATCACGTAATTTGTGAAAAGCAAACTGATTGGTTCGTCTATTGCCCTATTGCGAGCACTGTTAGAACTGTACTATGATGAAATATTTTATGATTTAAAATCCGAGAATATCGGTTTCGGTTCCGGTTTCGGTTCCACAGTATGCCAAATAATCGGTTCCGGTTCCAGTTCCGGTTCCATCGAAAATTAAAATTTCGGTTTCGTTCCGATTCCGGTTCTGTAAAAAGGAAACGGTTCCGGTTCCGGTTTCGGTACCGGTACCGGTTCTCTTCAGTCCCTGATAATAATCAACTTCATTTCAATATTTTATCTCTTTCTAGTTATTAACAAATACTTTATTTTCTTTTGAGAGAAGGCTTATCCTAATATATATATTCTTAGCATAATGAAGGGTTACAAAATGTATAAAAATTAATTTGATTATATTGAAATTGATTTTACCTGTCTACCAAAAATGAGCTGAGACTATCCGTCAATAAAAATTCTTAAAAAATGACCGATTTTGTACCGAATACCCCCCTTAAATGGTTAAGGTTAGGTTATATAAATATAAAAAAATTATTAATTTAAAATATCTGTGAAAGCAAGCTCTTTTCCTTGATTATTCGTCCAGTATATAGTTTTAGTTCGCATCCTTATTTCTTTTACGCTGCGCTGCTGTGCGCTTTTAGTTGATACCTGATCAACATAGCTTGGCCAGCTTGGCAGCTAAATTATTTTTGAGTTGCTTCGTCAGTTTCATTAAGTGATGGATTTAGAAATCGAACCACAAATCCTGAAACTTTATGTTTAATTCAGTCACATGTCTTAACATTTTTTTGTGACAAATTTACCTGCACATATGTAAGGGGAAAAGAAAAGCCAAAGAAGTTTATTCTGTTATTAATTTTATATTTCAAATACTGTTTACGAAAACAACACTCTTCCTCATTAGCGATCATTTCTTTTCAATTGCTTGAAAAGACGGTAGATCGGACAGTTTTTGAAAACTGCCCAACAATTTAAAATGATAACTTAAATTAATTGGAAAATAAAAAGAGAATTCTTACCTATGTTGTAAAATGTTAATTTTTTTTATTTTTGACAGTTTTTGTCGGTAATCATGCTTCTTTTACATGCTCTGCCAACTCTGTCTTTAAGTTTTTGGTTGGCGTCCCATTTTTCATGTTACCATTTACTTGCTTGTATAATAACACTTTCAGCAAATGCTTTAAATACTTTTCCTGAGCTTAGCGCATGGGTCAGTAGGAGCAAACCAATAAGGATATATTTTATTGGTTTCTTCTATGCATTTCTGCTCTAAAAATTCGAAAATATTTCGTCGGTCCTTAAATTCCGTATCAAATATATAAACATGATGTAATGTTATTTCAAACATTGCATCAGAAGGATTTTTTAAATATAGTTCATGGGAACTGTAATTTTTTGCCTTGATAAACTGTTCAGTTTTTGACTTCATATCATCAAGGCAAGCCAGAGATTTTGTGCATTTGGGGCAATTATCTGCATTTAATTTTTTAAAATAACGTAGCCCAAGAAATATCTTACAGCATTACGTTCTCCTAACTTTTCGTTAGGGCAAGCACTTTCTCTTGGTTCTATAGCCAATTGAACTGTTGGATTAACTACTTAGACTACTGCCATTCCTGCACAGCTTTCCAATTCTATTTTGCTTTTTTGAATATCCTGCGTCATTTCGGGTTCATATGACCAATCTAAGGAAATGTCAGAATCCGTAATACAATTTGTATTCTTTAGTGTGTGCTCATTTATTATTTTTGTAGCCCACAAATTTTTTAAAGCATATAATAATTGCTGTGCTGTTGGATTGCTAAAATTTCCAAACTTGGATCTTAGATCTTAAATTTTCCAATGGATCTTGGCAAAACCGATTTAAACATACGTTTATAATTCTCTGACAGCTTGCTATTAGTTTTATAACGCAAGTTGCAGTTCAATTTTTGCCGGTATTGCGGTCCGGCAAAAATTTTATTTTATCTAAGAAACTCATAAAATTTTCCAGCTTGGATCATGTCATTATCTGAACGATAGGTGCCTTCATTTAAAAGGTCAAAACCATCGTTCATTTGTTTCAGAAACTCGACAGTTGCAATAGCATTAACAGAACTTTCTAAGGTTCCAGCCATTCTCAACACATTGATGCCATGGCTTACAGTGTTTGAAAACACCTGTGTCGCCAATTTTACACTCATTTTTTGAAAATTATTTGGATCAATGTACTTATCCGATAACTTTGGTGCCAAACGAGATACACCGCATGAGTCAATGTTGTAGAACTCCTCAATTACCTTCCAAGACGCCACACTTTTAGATGAAATTTCATCAAATTTGAGTGGGTCTGATGGTAATGAGATATCTCTGTTCAAGAAATTATTTCTAACACTCTTGAACAAATGAACAAAATCATAAATATATTCTGGCCTCGGAATTTTGTAAATGCTAGACAATTCATTGAGCCTTGATCGCCAACTATAGCTGTTACTTTAAGGCCAATTGATACGCAACAATCAACGGCTTTTTTTTAAGAATTTTTGCATAGTGGTCGCCTCGAATGAAATTATTTACCAAAAATACGCCCAAAACATATTTCCAAGGTTTAACCTGGCCGCGTATCATCATGGCCAGCATACCCTCTGCTGGAGATGAATATTTGTCATTTTCAGAATAACCATCTCCCAAGTCTGCAAATCCAACCACTTGGTCAGACTTTGGGACTTATTCCAGTCCTGACTTGATCGACATTTCATCAAAGAGAATTGTGCAATTCCTATCGGACTCATTCATATTGTTAACAAATTCTTTTAGTATAATAATATGATCTCCGGTAAAGCCAGGCTTAAATTCCTTTAAGGGCAACCATCTTCTCAAAGATGCCTCTGATGGCATATTGAAGCCCAAATTTAATCTTAAATTATTGTATGCCTTCGGGCTGTGCATATAAATTTGCAAAAATAGCCGTTTTTCCGAATCGGTGCAATGAATTCCCATTTTCTTTGAAATGATGCTCTGGAATGTTATGACATTTTCATTCATTCCTGCGGCATTTTCTTTGCTCTGAATTTTACTTCCGCACAAATTGGAGCATTCTAAAAATTTGCTTTTTAAAATTTCAAAATCTTCAAATGAAGTCAAAAGTTTAAGGCGACCAGCGCTTTCGACTTCCTCTGCAAATTTTTTATTTTTTTCTTCTAGCTCCAATATTTGTGAAAGCAAAGAATTCATTTTCACCTGCAGCATTGATGATTTTTGTTGGAACAGCATTGTTTCCAAAATTAAATCATAATTGCGGCTTTCTAAGGCGTCGTTTTTGTTACAAACGGCCAAATTTCTTTTAGAAAGAGCATCATTTTCCATTTCTAAAACCGAATTGCATTGCTCCAATTCAATATTTTTTTGAATTAATATTTCGTTTGAGCAATTTTCTTTAGAAATTTTTTTTTTTCGACGAAATATTGAGGGATCTTAAACAATGTTGTCCCTTTAACAACTTCTTGTTTTTGTCTTTTAAAACTTTATTATTTAGTTTTAAAGACCTTATAATTGAATTAGTTTTTTCTCCAAGAAAAGCTAGGAGAGCTCAATCCTTGTGGTTTACATTTAGTGTAAACAGGAGAGCTCAATCCTTTTTTTAATGCTTATTTAGGAGAGCTCAATCCTTTGGATTCCAAATTATTCGGAGAGCTCAATCCTTTTTTAATGCATATTTAGGAGAGCTTAATCCTTTGGATTCCAAAATAGGAGGAGAGCTCAATCCTTTTTCTGGTACATTTATAGATACAGGAGAGCTCAATCCTTTGTATTCTAAATAATTAGGAGAGCTCAATCCATCTTCTAAAATATTTAATTTATTAAGGCTTGTCGAATTGTCTTGTCTTGAATTTTGATTTAACTTAATTTTAAATTCTGTTTGGTGCTGCTCACACAACAAAATATTTTCTGTTTCATTTTTATAAACTCTTTTTGTTTCAAAGAATTCCCTAACAGATTCAATATTTAGCTCTATTAGGGCTTCACCAATACGACAAGCCTTAATTCCACACATTAACTGTTTAGTTTTTTGCCAAGGGCTGAACATTGGTTCATGCACTGGCGTATAACCTAATTAATAATAATAAAAAACAGATTAGTAAACTTACATAAATTAAATATAATTTTATAACTTAACTTAATAACTAAAAAATTAAATAAACACTCACCCAACATTGGGTTGGAACACTTCCCTTCCTCAGAATTCCACCTGAGAAGCATTCCGGCCTGAAGTGTGCTTGGCACACCTGAGCACGCTTGGCTACGTGGCTTAATCTAAGGTTTTCCAACCATTTAGATTTGTTTCCCTCCCTCGGGAAAGAAAAGGCATTGATATGCCCCGCACAGTTGTGAACAATGCACTTCTTCAATCTGAAATAAATAAATAAAAAAATAAATAAATAAAAAACAATAAATAAATAAATTATAAAATGAAAGACTGATTTTTAAGGGGATACGGCCACAGCCCAAACCGTAAGAGCAAGAGCAGCCAAATTTTTTCACAGTATTCCATTGGGGGCGTGGGCGCCCACTAAGATCCGATATGTCCCCCCAGTGGCCCCGAACAGCTCCAACATCCATTATTCTGAGCAAAAAAAAGTTGATGTATTTAAGCTTAACTTCTAAAGTGGTTGGAATTTCGATATTTCGTTTTTTCCGAATTTTAGGTTTTGAAAAGGCCTAATTAGAAATCTAAAAGAAATTTCGATATCCCCCATAATTTGGGGGCTACATTTAAAATTAACTTTTCGATTTAAAAAATCTAAACCGCTGCTCCGATCAAGATGATTTTTTCGCTCAATAGTTATTCTATGGCCCAAATGCTAAAGTTTAATTTTTCAAGTTTTTAACATTTTTTTAAGTATTTTTAACGAATTTTTTTAGATTTTCTAAGTTATTGCGTTGCATTTTGCGGGAGCCTGTCGAGAGAACGAAACCCAGAGAGCGGAGGCCAAGAGAGCGACGGCCGAGAGAGCAACAGCCAAGAAAACTGATGTGGTGGCGGGGTAGTGCTGCATGGAAAGGGGAGGGGAAAGAGGCAATTTAAGTTAAATTTGTTTTGGATTTTAAAAACTTAAACTGCTGCTCCGATCAATATGATTTTCGATCAACAGTCAGTCCTGTGGATCAAATGCTTAGGTTTTATTTTTCATTTTGTAGCAGAAGTAAGAGCCTTATTTAATTTCCACCATGGAAGAAAATAGAAAATTACTACAAATTCTGTAAGCAAAGCCAAAATGTTTGCAACTTAAATATTAATCTTAAGATTCGAACTTTTGACCAAATACGTATGTACATAAGTTTTGAATTGCTATATGTACAATACATGTACATACATACAATGTGTGTGTATGTTTCTATTCGAAAGTAGATAATGTGCTTAAATACAAATAAAATGATTTATTATACCCGTTTATCGATCAAATGTGGAATCTGAAAATAATACTTTACTTTGCTGTTTTTGTATTGGATGCCAATCTTTTACTGTGTGTATTTCAATTCCAATTTACAAACAAGTATACATATTTGTGCGCAAATTGAAATTGCATTGATAACATTGTAACTGATAAAAAGTATACAAGCTCACGACTTTTACTTGGATCACTTTCATTTATTATATAGCTCTGCCAGTATCCTTCTGATTCTCTCTCTTGAAGGATCTTCTACAAAGGTTGTTTACACAAAGGTTTTCAAAAAACGCGCAAATAAGAAAGTCCTGACAACCCAATTTCCTAACTCCAAACTAATATTAAGCGAACGAGCAAAAAGTCGTATACAATACAATTTTACAAAGCGTTGGGGCTGAGATGGGTGAAATATTTTTTTTGGATGCACCTGGAGGGACAGGTAAAACCTTCTTGACAAACTTATTGTTGGCAAAAGTTCGAAGTTAAAAAAAAATAGCCCTAGCTGTAGCATCTTCCGGTATAGCTGCTACCCTGCTCAATGGAGGTCGAACTGCTCATTCTACATTTAAACTTCCTTTGGATTTAGTTAATTTAGAAACACCTCATTGCTCTATTTCAAAGCAATGTAATATGGCTGCGGTGTTTAAAGATTGTAAGTTAATTGTTTGGGATGAGTGCACAATGTCACATAAAGGTGGGCTTGAAGCCATAAATAGAACCCTGCAAGATATTAATGAGAATACTATGTTGATGAGTGGTATTACAGTCCTGCTAGCTGGAGACTTTCGCCAAACCCTTCCTGTTGTGCCAAGAGGTACAAGAGCTGACGAAATAAAGGCCTGTTTAAAATCTTCATTTTTATGGCCACAGATAAAAAAGCTAGCGCTCACGAAAAATATGCGAGTGCACTTAAAAGGAGACAGTTCTGCAGGAATTTTTGCCGAAACTCTTTTAAAAATTGGGAATGGCGACCATCCAACAGTTGATGGAAAAATAGTTATAACATCACGCTTAGGAAATGTAGTCAAAAACGTTCAAGACCTTACATCCAAAATATTTCCTGACATTTCCATCATATCATGTAAAAGCTTAGATTGGCTATCTGAGCGCGCCATTTTGACAACGAAAAATTAAAGAGCAACCACTATTAATAATTTATTGCTAAACTCATTTGATGGTTTAGAAGTCTCCTATAAATCGGTCGACTCTGTTCCTGATGCTGATAATGCTGTTCATTACCCTGTTGAATTTGTAAATTCTTTGAATCCTCCAGGAATTCCTCAGCATAATCTGTCTCTTAGGATTGGAGCACCCGTAATGTTATTGCGAAATTTAAGTCCCCCAAAGTTATGCAATGGGACACGATTGCAGATAAAAGGTCTTCATAAGAATGTAATCGAAGCAACAGTATTTACGGAGTGCGCGAAGGGGGAAACAGTGTTTATACCCAGGATCCCATTAATACCATCCAGTCTGCCGTTTCAGTTTAAAAGGCTAAAAGTTTGCTTTGCAATAACTATAAATAAATCGCAGGGGCAGACTTTAAAGCTGGCTGGACTAGATCTTAGAGAAGATTGCTTCTCTCATGGACAATTTTATGTCGCATGCTCTAGAGTTAGCTCTGCCAGTAGCCCTATTATTCTCGCTCCTGAAGGATCTTCTAAAAATGTTCCTTTACACAGAGGTTTTAAAGTAATCATATTAATTAACATTATTAAACCTAGAAAGTTTCAGTGGAATAGGTCTAATTGGAGATACCACATTAAAAAAAAAACGCTCCAATTTCTCTACCTCAGGGGTGGTGTGGAAATGGGAAAGTCTTGACAACCGTACTCAAAACTAATTTTAAGCGAACGAAGTCGCGCCGGGTACAGCTAGTAAATAAATAAATAAAAAAAATAAATAAAAAAACAAAAAATAAATAAAAAAATAATTATATAAGTAATTAAAAAATAATAATAAGAACTAAATTCTGTTTGTATATGAAGTACAAAAAAAATTGAGTTTTGAAGTCAAAGTCCTCAAATTTTTTTTCTGTTATTGAATTCGCGCGCATCGAAATGCAAACACGAAGACAAAAACTGACAACAAGCGTCACACACATACACACAAACAAAACAAAGCACTTATTTTTCTTCACCCTACTTACGTATTTTCCATTTTCCAGGTTTCTTGATTAATTTTTTTGCCTTGAAAATGGCTTGGTATTATAGTAAGCTAAATAAAGAAATGAAAATTAATAAACTATATCTAAATATATATTTTAATACTATTTTTTTATACTTATCTTCTTTCTCAGCTCGCTGCCACACACACATTCCACATGGGACTGAATTCAACGTCCACATTCCACATGGGACTGAATTCAACGTCCACATTCCACATGGGACTGAATTCAACGTCCACATTCCACATGGGCCTGAATTCAACGTCCACATTCCACATGGGCCTGAATTCAACGTCCACATTTCAGATTTCTCTCATTTTACATTTATTTTGCACTCAATGGCTTTACAGACACGTTAACAGAGAATAACATGCTAAAAATTAGAGAAAACACACCTTTGTTATCGATATAACATGAGTGAAATGAGATTTGTGTTGAGAGCACGTTGTTGTATGGGTGCAACGTCGAGCGTCGAATATTTCGAAATTTGCTCAATCTATGTTAATTTTGCCCGTTTCTAATGCGTCGTGCGAACGCATATTCTCTTAAATTAATTTAATCAAAACGAAAAATCGAAACCGCTTTAAAAATGTAAATGTATCACTTAAATTACAGGTAAAACAATCATTGCGCGAAAATGGGTGCAATAATTTTAAGCCCAATGAACAAATGTTATGTAAATTTAATTTAAGCAGCTCTGACGAAGAAGGCTAGTAAATACATATAATTAAATATAATATTCTGATCTTAAAAGAAACTTACAAGACTGGACAAAGAAGTTCCTTTATTATTTTATTTTAAGAACATGTTACTCGATGCCTGGACAAAGAAGTTACTCTATTATTTTATCTTAAGAAAATGTTACCAATTGAATTTTAAGCATTTAATTAATTGTAAGACTTTAAATATATATTGGAATGTGTAATTGAATACGAATGCATATTGTTTTAGTTTTATGTTGGACTGAAATATTATTAATCTTGTAAAATGAAATAAAAAACAAACATTTTTTGCAATGGGAAAAACCTTATTTTTTCTATATATAATAAGTCAATTAATATTTTTACATATTACATATTATAATTTGAATTTCCAGGCGATTTTTTTGTTATGGTATTTATAGTGGTATTTTGTAAAATATGATATAGTATTTTATAGTATATTTTTGAGACCAAATTGGTATTTCTCGTTTGGTCCGGAGCGGTCACGATGCATGGCAGGCTTAAAAGTACGTTTTTGAGTGGGTCTACGCTCTACAGAACCAGTGGGCTTACGTCTTTCAATAGCCTCTAAATAGGCAGGACATCGACGGGAAGACGCACTATGATTAGAACCACAGTTAATGCACTTGAGTTGTTCCTCATTTATGACCAAGCACCTCTCCTTGTCTTTTGTTTCATGGTCACCAGCACATCTGGCACACTTTGGCAAGAGTGAGCAAAAATTTTTAGAATGTCCAAATTCTTGACATCTGAAACACCTTAAAGGACCCTTTCTCTGAAGCTGCGGTTCCACTTTAACCACCTGGTAGTCAATTATCTGGATATCATACACATTTTTGTTATTTTTAGCTGGTTCCAGCTCCACAAAGAATATATCCCGGTTCGCCTTCCCATTTTCACCAGGGGGGTTGAATACATTCCGAGGGTTGTGTCCCAAAGCTTTAAGTTTTGCAGTAATTTCGGCTATTTCAGTGGAAGCGTGAAGTCCCTTGATGACGACTCGAAAGGCTCGTTCATTTTTAAAGTGAAAAGTGCTGACAGAAATTCCATTATCCTTGCAAAGCTTAAGGACTACACGGTAAACATTGCCGTCATCCACAGTAACCCTACAGGAAGATTTACCAGTTGTCTTGAGGCGAAAACCATTGGTCACAGAAGATAGTAAGGAAATTAGTTGCATAAAATCAGTGATTCCCCTCAAAAGGAAGGGTGGCGGACGGGGATCACGTTTTTTGGTTTTAGCTTGAGAAGAGGCATTGCGTGGGGACACCGAATGCAAGTTAGCTTCAACAGGCTCAGACAATCCATAACCAAGTTTAGAGGTGCTGATTGATTCATTATTATAAGTGGAAGTCATTGTATCATCATCGTCAGACAAAATAGCAAAGCTTTTGTTCTTTCCTAAGTAGGTAGAGTCTTCTTGACTTGAAGAATGTGATTGTATGGTCATGCCAGAGGCTGGAGCTTGAGGACGTTTATGGTCGCCAACAGGGTTTGGCAGCGATGATTTGTTGATATTACTACCTCCGAGTATGTCAAGATTTCGTCTTTTCCTTAGGTTATTTACCTGAGTAAAGCGTTCATCATCGGCAGCATTCGTACTAATCCACTTGGGGGTAAAAATGGTCATAGTCGGGACAGATGAGGTGTCTGAATAATTGGAATCATCAAATTCATCAGAAGTATCAGAGAGGCACCTATTGGCATCAAAGGCAGTCGCCTTGGTATTTCTAGAGGCATTCATAACAGCTACTTTAGCAGCTTCATCTGTATTGACTGGTGGTCGCGTAACTTGGACCTTAGCAAAGACCGAGTGCTTAGCCACATGAGAGTCATGATTGATTTCACGACAACCTTTCGTCGAGATGGCTTGAAATTGGAAGACATCTTTTTTGGGAACTGTACCAGCATCTGACATTGTACTTGCGTAATGAATTGTAATTTGCTCTGCCTGCGCTCTCGAGTGACATTTCCAGTGATGCCACGTAGGGGAAAAACGGAAAAAAAGAGAGTTTTTCATTTGTTCGAATCGAGCTTCATTCCATGCCCAAGGTGAGTTTCTGCACCTGCATTGGTCGCTCTCATTGCGGATTTTTTGGCTTATGAGGAATGCGGGCGAGCGACCGAAATGGCTATGTTTACAAATATGTTGTTATTGTTTTCCTTTGATCGGACTGAATTCAACGTCCACACGGGGCTGAATTTAAAGCCCACATTTCAGTTGGGCTTGAATTTGATTTCAAAAGTGGGACGGAATTAAATTCCTTATGGGAATAAATTTATATTTTTTTAGGAACTAATTTTAATATTGGGCAAAATTAAAATATTTTACATTTGAATAAGAACACTTAAGGTTGTCTTTTAGTCTAAAGGATTGAATTTCGAGCTTTTTTTAACAATTAATAAACAAAGCAATAGATATTTTTACTATCCGTTTTATATCATTTGTTTATTAAACTTAAGTTAAGTTTCAGGCAGCATAACTGATAGAATATTACGTATAAATTACATTCCCTAAATCAGCTATCTATTGTTCCAGTTGTTCGCTTATTGCCACGACAATAAAACTTCTATAACTTTGAAAATAATTTGAGTTTTGAAAAATCCTTTTAGGGAGATATTTTTGAATATCAAACCTATATAATTATGGAAAGAAAAATCTTTCGATTTTCTTAAATTTCTAGACTAAACAATTTCAAAACGATTCGTCAAGTGGATATTGCAGGATTGTGTTCACCGACTTTGAATTGTAACTTTTCAGGAAAACTATTTATAACTTCGGAAGATTTACTCGGAGCAATCTAAAATTTTAACGCAATATTCATCAAATGATGTGCATTCAGAAAAAAAAATAAAAAAAAAATGTATGTAAATACCATACCCCCTTAAGTAAGTTATAACAGTTCTACGTCGATTAATGAAAAAAAACGTAAATAAAAGATAAAAGTTTTGTAAATGTAATTATGGAATAGACTACTTTTTATCGAAATTTAATAAAAAATAACAAAATGGAGTTAAGTTGCTAACAACATGATTTAAGTTCGGAATCATTTTTGTCGGCCGTCTACATTGGTAATTGGTTCTAGATTTAATGAAAATAATTCAATACGAATCGCATAAAATTGGTACTAATTATTACTGAAATCTGTGTTTATTACCCAAACCAAAAACAACATAAGTAACGTTTTTTCAGTGTCCACATTTCAGATGGGCCTGAATTCAAGGTCCACATTTCAGATTTTTCACTCAATGGCTTTACAGACACGTTAACATAACCTAAAAATGAGAGAAAGAGAATAACATGCCAAAAATTACAGAAAACACAACTTTGTTATCGATATAACATGAGTTAAATGAGATTTGTGTTGAGAGCACGTCGTTGTATGGGTGAAACGTCGAGCCTCGTGACGTCACGTCAGGCAGAGCGAACCGTTGGATTATACTCGAAATCTGCTTGGCGGCTTGAAGTGTGGTGAATGCATTGAAAGTAAACAAACTGATGTTTTGCAGAGAAATCATTGAAAGAATAAGGAGTTTGAATTACCATCGATTTATTTCCAACCCCTGGGCTAAAAATCAAAAATTTCTACAAATTAAGCCATATATAAACACATTTTTTGAATTTGATTTATGAGGCAACGTTGCTAAATGTTATTTGGGTTCTTTAAAGTGTTAATTGGGTTCTTTAAAATTTCCAAACTTGGATCTTAGCAACCCAAATAAATGTTCCAATGGATCTTGGCAAAACCGATTTAAACGTATGTATTGTATGCTTTCACTTTCCAAAAGTTTATCACATAAGTTTATAATTCTCTGACAGCTTGCTATTAGTTTTATAACGCAAGTTGCGGTTTTGCGGTCCGGCAAAAATTTTATTTTATCTAAGAAACTCATGAAATTTTCCAGCTTGGATTTCATGTAATTATCTGAACGATAGGTGCCTTCATTTAAAAGGTCAAAACCATCGTTCATTCGTTGATCCCATGGCTTACAGTGTTTGAAAACACCTGTGTCGCCAATTTTACACTCATTTTTTGAAAATTATTTGAATCAATGTGCTTAACCGATAACTTTGGTGCCAAACGAGGTACACCGCATGAGTCAATGTTGTAGAACTCTTCAATTACCTCCCAAGACGCCACACTTTAGATGAAATTTCATCAATTTTGAGTGGGTCGGATGGTAATGAGATATCTCTGTTCAAGAAATTATTTCTAATACTCTTGAACAAATGAACAAAATCATAAATATATTCTGGCCTCGGACTAGATAGTAAGGAGTCCAATTTTGTAAATGCTAGACAATTCATTGAGCTTTGATCGCCAACTATAGCTGTTACCTTAAGGCTAATTGATACGCAACAATCAACGGCTCTTTTAAGGATTTTTGCATAGTGGTCGCCTCGAATGAAATTATTTACAAAAAATACGCCCAAAACATATTTCCAAGGTTTAACCTGGCCGCGTATCATCATGGCCAGCATACCCTCTGCTGGAGATGAATATTTGTCATTTTCAGAATAACCATCTCCCAAGTCTGCAAATCCAACCACTTGGTCAGACTTTGGGACATGTTCCAGTCCTGACTTGATCGACATTTCATCAAAGAGAATTGTGCAATTCCTATCGGACTCATTCATATTGTTAACAAATTCTTTTAGTATAACAATATGATCTCCGGTAAAGCCAGGCTTAAATTCCTTTAAGGGCAACCATCTTCTTAAAGATGCCTCTGATGGCATATTGAAGCCCAAATTTAATCTTAAATTATTGTATGCCTTCGGGCTGTGCATATAAATTTGCAAGATAGCCGTTTTTTTCGAATCGGTGCAATGAATTCCCATTTTCTTTGAAATGATGCTCTGGAATGTTATGACATTTTCATTCATTCCTGCGGCATTTTCTTTGCTCTGAATTTTACTTCCGCACAAATTGGAGCATTCTAAAAATTTGCTTTTTAAAATTTCAAAATCTTCAAATGAAGTCAAAAGTTTAAGGCGACCAGCGCTTTCGACTTCCTCTGCAAATTTTTTATTTTTTTCTTCTAGCTCCAATATTTGTGAAAGCAAAGAATTCATTTTCACCTGCAGCATTGATGATTTTTGTTGGAACAGCATTGTTTCCAAAATTAAATCATAATTGCGGCTTTCTAAGGCGTCGTTTTTGTTACAAAAGGCCAAATTTCTTTTAGAAAGAGCATCATTTTCCATTTCTAAAACCGAATTGCATTGCTCCAATTCAATTTTTTTTTAAATTAATATTTCGTTTGAGCAATTTTCTTTAGAAATTTCTTTTTTCAACGAAATATTGAGGGATCTTAAACAATGTTGTCCCTTTAACAACTTCTTTTTTTTGTCTTTTAAAACTTTATTATTTAGTTTTAAAGACCTTATAATTGAATTAGTTTTTCTCCAAGAAAAGCTAGGAGAGCTCAATCCTTGTGGTTTACATTTAGTGTAAACAGGAGAGCTCAATCCTTTTTTTAATGCATATTTAGGAGAGCTCAATCCTTTGGATTCCAAATTATTCGGAGAGCTCAATCCTTTTTTTAATGCATATTTAGGAGAGCTCAATCCTTTGGATTCCAAAATAGGAGGAGAGCTCAATCCTTTTTCTGGTACATTTATAGATACAGGAGAGCTCAATCCTTTGTATTCTAAATAATTAGGAGAGCTCAATCCATCTTCTAAAATATTTAATTTATTAAGGCTTGTCGAATTGTCTTGTCTTGAATTTTGATTTAACTTAATTTTAAATTCTGTTTGGTGCTGCTCACACAACAAAATATTTTCTGTTTCATTTTTATAAACTCTTTTTGTTTCAAAGAATTCCCTTACAGATTCAATATTTAGCTCTATTAGGGCTTCACCAATACGACAAGCCTTAATTCCACACATTAACTGTTTAGTTTTTTGCCAAGGGCTGAACATTGGTTCATGCACTGGCGTATAACCTAATTAATAATAATAAAAAACAGATTAGTAAACTTACATAAATTAAATATAATTTTATAACTGTAAACATAGTTGTTAAGTATGTACATATTGTATTTAGTGTAAACATCCTGTAATGTGATATGAATTAGTGAGTACGTTGTATAAATTAGAATTAAGAATAATGAATGAATGTGAACATAACTTGACTAGAACTTACGATAACTATAAGTAATGTGAAGATAACTTGACGATAAATTAATCGATAAAGATACAAGAAAGGAATAAGCACATGAAAATAAAGAGAGAATATTAATTTAATTAAATAAAGACCATCGTTTACAATTCAGGTGTGGGGTAATCACGCAAATCTTTCACATCGAGGACCAATGTTGTACAAAGATATATTAAAGTGCACAGGAGAAGAACTATTGAAACTTCTAGAAGAAAACGAAGTGCACTTTGATAAAACAGCGTCCATTCATCAATTGCGCGCTGCTGCAAAAAAGTTAATGATGAACAGAGAACAAGAAGGTGGCGCTAAAGATGAGCAGGATGTGATTTCTGGAGGCGATTCCATGGTGCAGAAGAACACAACTCGGATGCACACTAGTTCTCAGAATTTTTCGCCAATCCAGCTTGGTGAGCACACTGGTGAACAAGATCTGGCCGATGTCTGTCAAGGATTAGCTGAACTTAAATCAACTCTTTGTGGAATGGAGCAGAACCAGATCGGCAGTGGAATGTCTGGAAATTTTTCACGGGTTGACGTAGCAGATCTAATGGCAGTGGTGGAACCGTTCTCAGGAGATGGTGGAATTCCAGTGAAATTGTGGATCGAGGAATTTGAAACTGCTTGTGTTGTGCTGGGAGTATCACCCAATCGTTATTGGTTGTATGCGAGACGTCTACTAACTGGACCAGCTAAAGCTTACTTTGTATACCAGGCCGCAACAGAGTGGGAGGCACTGCGTTCTGAAATGATTGATGTTTTTGGCCGAAAGAGCAGTAAGATGGAAATATGCGAGCAGCTTAAGCGTCGTAAGCAAAGAAATGGAGAAACTGCGTTCCAGTACTTTATAACTATGTGTGGCCTAGCACGTCAAGCTGAACTGGAGGATCGTGACGTAATTAGGCACATTGTGAGCGGGTTAAACGACAAGAATGGCATCACATCATCTCTCTACTTCTGTGAAAGCCTCAGTCAATTGCGTCGTCGCTTAATGGAGTATGACCAAATTCGTTTGTCAATGCCAAATCGTAACACTGGCTACGCTGTTGCTTCTGGTCAGGAAATTAAGTGCTATAATTGTCGTCAGCCCGGACATATAATTAAAGACTGCAATAAACCAATACGTCCGCCAAATAGTTGCTTCACATGCGGAGCCATGGATCATCAGTTTCGAAGCTGTCCTAAACGTGCGACTGGAAGGCTGCAACAGACGGTAGCACATCTGGAGGAGCAACAATCTGTCGCCGACATACTTGGTAAACATTTAGTAAGTTTTAATATAAATGAACTTAGATGCACAAGATTTAAATTGATTGATATTCTTTTTGACACCGGCAGCCCTGTTAGTTTTATAAACATGTCGAATTTACCAAAGGATGTAACTTTAGCTAAACCAATTACGAGTCAGTATCACGGAATTTGCGGACCAAAAATAATATTGTGTGGAACAATAATCTGTTATTTTAAGTTTAATGAAAAAATTTATGAAATTGAAGTTCTTGTAGTATATAATGATGTATTACCGGTAGCTATGATACTGGGTAGAAATGCTCTTAGTGTAATCAACCTAAAATTAATGCAAAGTAATGTGGACTGTGAAGAAACGTCAATAATGAATATTAATAAATTTGATTTAAATTGTTATTGTGCATCTTTGTTTCAAAACGAAATAGATACTAAGCTGGAAGATCAAATAAGCAATTGCGAATTAAAAATAGATAATACTTTAAATGATAAATGGATGAGAGATATGGATTATTTATGTGCAGGTGTAACGTCAGATTTAAATACAAATTTAGATATTGGAAGTGAGTTTGGATTAGATAAAAAGGAAAAATGTTATAACTTGATTTGTAGTAAATATTTAAACATGTTAAGTAGGGAATTAACCGAACCAGTTTGTAAGATGAGTATAAAGCTAACTAATGACATTCCATTCATTTAAGCCTAGACGATTATCGTACTTTGAGAGAGATAAAGTTTCGGAAATTATTGAGGAGTTGTTACACACTAATATAATTCGCCCGAGTAATTCACCTTTTGCTTCTCCTATTGTGTTAGTTAAAAAAAAGTCAGGTGAAATCAGAATGTGTGTGGATTACAGAAGTCTCAATAAGTTAACAGTTCGTGATAACTTTCCTTTACCTTTAATTGAAGATTGTCTTGAATATTTAGAGAACAAAAATTGTTTTTCAGTTATTGATTTAAAAAGTGGGTATCACCAAGTAGGCGTCGAAGAACAGTCTGTAAAATATACATCATTTGTAACGCCGCAAGGACAATTTGAATATTTACGCATGCCATTCGGGTTAAAAAATGGTCCGTCAGTATTTCAACGTTTCATATCCAACAGTTTAATTTATTTAGTTAGAAATCGAAAAATTGTTGTTTATATGGATGACATAATAGTAGCTACAAGAACAGTAGAGGAGCACTTTGAAATTATGGAAGAACTTATGGAACGATTAGCAAAATGTCCAATTAGAAATAAATTTAAAGAAAAGTCTATTTTTGAGAAAGGTAATTGATTACTTGGGATACAGTGTTAGCAATGAAGGTATTTTACCTAATGATACACATATTGAAGCAATAAAAAATTACCCTGTTCCAAGTAATATAAAACAACTTCACTCTTGTTTAGGCATGTTTTCATACTTTCGTCGATTTGTTCAGTCTTATGCAAATTTAGCTCGTCCGTTAGTTGACTTATTAAAAAAAGGAGGACCATTTCCAATTAATGAAGACCAACTAAAAGTTTTTGAAGATTTAAGGCATCGGTTATCCACTCCGCCTGTTCTTTCTATATTCAATCCGAATCGTGAAACCGAATTACATACTGATGCTAGCTCTCGAGGTTTTGGAGCAGTGCTAATGCAGAAACAAAATGACGGTAAAATGCACCCTGTTTTTTATTATTCTCTGAAAGCATCATCTGCAGAATCAAGGTATCATAGTTTTGAATTGGAGACACTTGCTATAATTTATGCTCTCCGCCGGTTTAGGGTATATTTAGAACATAAGCCTTTTAAAATTGTTACGGACTGTCATTCACTAGTACAAACATTGAGCAAAAAATCAATAAATCCTCGTATTGCTCGTTGGTCGTTGGAATTGGAAAATTATAATTATAAAATTGAACACCGTGCGGGTGAAAGTATGCCACATGTAGATGCCCTGAGTAGGCAAACAGAATTTTTGACCAGTAAGGTAGAAAGAATAATGGAAGAACCATGCGTAGTCCCAGAATCGTCAGAACAGTCAGAAATATTAGAATCGTCAGAACAGTCAGAAATATTAAATCGTCAGAACAGTCAGAAATATTAGAATCGTCAGAACAGTCAGAAATATTAAAATCGTCAGAACAGTCAGAAATATTAGAATCGTCAGAACAGTCAGAAATATTAGAATCGTCAGAGCAGTCAGAAATATTTGAACGAGTAGATCAATTAAAACGGTGCAGTCCGTCAGAAGTGTCCGTAATGTCAGGAATAGCAGACTTGCAAAAGGAAGTAAGACTAGTCGATTTGGTTGGCATAGTAGGAGCCAGCTCAGATAATATTGACGTTGTATTGCAAACAGAACAAATGAGGGATGAGGTTATTAGTAAAATACGTAATGAATTAACAGAAAAATCAGTAAAGGATTTTGTTTTAATAGACGGTGTAGTGTACCATAAAGATGCGAATGGAAATAGGGCTTTATATGTTCCATCAATCATACAAGATGAATTAATCAAACTATCACATGAAAAACTAGGTCATTTGGCTGTTGATAAATGTTACAACCATATGAAATCTAAGTATTGGTTTCCGTTAATGAGAACAAGAATAGATGAGTTAATACGTAACTGTTTGAAATGCATTTTATATTCTGTTCCAAAATCTGTCAATAAACGGGTATTGCATAGCATACCCAAAGCGCCAATACCATTCGATACTATTCATATAGATCATTTAGGACCGCTGCCTTCTATAAATTCCAAAAGAAAGCATTTATTAGTTATTATCGATTCTTTTACGAAATTTGTAAAACTATTTCCAGTTAATTCTACAAGTACGCGAGAAGTAAATGCTAGTTTAGCAAGATACTTCGAATTTTATAGTAGACCACGTAGAATTATCTCTGATAGAGGTAGCTGTTTTACGTCAATGGAATTCAGCGAGTTTTTAGCAAACCGAAATATTGGACACATAAAAGTAGCGACATGTGCTCCCCAGGTCAACGGACAGGTTGAGAGAGTAAATCGAGTTCTAACTCCAATGCTAGGAAAATTATCAAATCCAATTAATCAAGCTGACTGGTATAAATTAATAAACAAGGTTGAACATGCAATCAATAATTCTGTCCATTCTACATTAAAAACACCTAGTACTCTTCTATTTGGAATAGATCAAAGAGGTCCAGTAATTGATGAATTATATGAGTATTTAGATCAAAAATTAAGTATTGATAAGGAGAGAAATTTGACAGACATTAGGGATAAAGCAAATATAAATATTGTAGAGTCACAAAGAAGAAACGAAATTTTAAATGCAGTCAAGCAGAAAATGCCAACGAAGTTTAATATTGGAGAATTTGTGGCAATTAGAAACGTAGACGTTACACCTGGCACTTGTAAAAAATTTGCACCTAAATATAGAGGTCCATATAAAATAAATAGAGTTTTTGAAAACGATAGATACGAAGTAACAGATATAGATAATTGTCAATTAACGCAATTACCTTATAAAGGAATATTAGAAGCAGCCAGGTTGAAGCCATGGCTACAGGTACAAATGAAAACAGTTGCATTATGTTCATAATCTAGATCGAGGTCGATCTATTTGTCAGGTTGACCGAGTTGTAAACATAGTTGTTAAGTATGTACATATTGTATTTAGTGTAAACATCCTGTAATGTGATATAAATAGTGAGTACGTTGTATAAATTAGAATTAAGAATAATGAATGAATGTGAACATAACTTGACTAGAACTTACGATAACTATAAGTAATGTGAAGATAGCTTGACGATAAATTAATCGATAAAAATACAAGAAAGGAATAAGCACATGGAAATAAAGAGAGAATATTAATTTAATTAAATAAAGACCATCGTTTACATAACTTAACTTAATAACTAAAAAATTAAATAAACACTCACCCAACATTTGGGTTGGAACACTTCCCTTCCTCAGAATTCCACCTGAGAAGCATTCCGGCCTGAAGTGTGCTTGGCACACCTGAGCACGCTTGGCTACGTGGCTTAATCTAAGGTTTTCCAACCATTTAGATTTGTTTCCCTCCCTCGGGAAAGAAAAGGCATTGATATGCCCCGCACAGTTGTGAACAATGCACTTCTTCAATCTGAAATAAATAAATAAAAAATTAAATAAATAAAAAACAATAAATAAATAAATAAAAAAATAAATAAAAAACAAAAAATAAATAAAAAAATAATTATATAAGTAATTAAAAAATAATAATAAGAACTAAATTCTGTTTGTATATGAAGTACAAAAAAAATTGAGTTTTGAAGTCAAAGTCCTCAAATTTTTTTTCTGTTATTGAATTCGCGCGCATCGAAATGCAAACACGAAGACAAAAACTGACAACAAGCGTCACACACATACACACAAACAAAACAAAGCACTTATTTTTCTTCACCCTACTTACGTATTTTCCATTTTCCAGGTTTCTTGATTAATTTTTTTGCCTTGAAAATGGCTTGGTATTATAGTAAGCTAAATAAAGAAATGAAAATTAATAAACTATATCTAAATATATATTTAATACTATTTTTTTATACTTATCTTCTTTCTCAGCTCGCTGCCACACACACATTCCACATGGGACTGAATTCAACGTCCACATTCCACATGGGACTGAATTCAACGTCCACATTCCACATGGGACTGAATTCAACGTCCACATTCCACATGGGCCTGAATTCAACGTCCACATTCCACATGGGCCTGAATTCAACGTCCACATTTCAGATTTCTCTATTTTACATTTATTTGCACTCAATGGCTTTACAGACACGTTAACAGAGAATACATGCTAAAAATTAGAGAAAACACACCTTTGTTATCGATATAACATGAGTGAAATGAGATTTGTGTGAGAGCACGTTGTTGTATGGGTGCAACGTCGAGCGTCGAATATTTCGAAATTTGCTCAATCTATGTTAATTTTGCCCGTTTTCTATGCGTCGTGCGAACGCATATTCTCTTAAATTAATTTAATCAAAACGAAAAAATCGAAACCGCTTTAAAAATGTAAATGTATCACTTAAATTACAGGTAAAACAATCATTGCGCGAAAATGGGTGCAATAATTTTAAGCCCAATGAACAAATGTTATGTAAATTTAATTTAAGCAGCTCTGACGAAGAAGGCCAGTAAATACATATAATTAAATGTAATATTCTGATCTTAAAAGAAACTTACAAGACTGGACAAAGAAGTTCCTTTATTATTTTATTTTAAGAACATGTTACTCGATGCCTGGACAAAGAAGTTACTCTATTATTTTATTTTAAGAAAATGTCACCAATTGAATTTTAAGCATTTAATTAATTGTAAGACTTTAAATATATATTGGAATGTGTAATTGAATACGAATGCATATTGTTTTAGTTTTATGTTGGACCTGAAATATTATTAATCTTGTAAAATGAAATAAAAAACAAACATTTTTTTGCAATGGGAAAAACCTTATTTTTTCTATATATAATAAGTCAATTAATATTTTTACATATTACATATTATAATTTGAATTTCCAGGTGATTTATTTGTTATGGTATTTATAGTGGTATTTGTAAAATATGATATAGTATTTATAGTATATTTTTGAGACCAAATTGGTATTTCTCGTTTGGTCCGGAGCGGGTCACGCTGCATGGCAGGCTTAAAAGTACGTTTTTGAGTGGGTCTACGCTCTACAGAACCAGTGGGCTTACGTCTTTCAATAGCCTCTAAATAGGCAGGACATCGACGGGAAGACGCACTATGATTAGAACCACAGTTAATGCACTTGAGTTGTTCCTCATTTATGGCCAAGCACCTCTCCTTGTCTTTTGTTTCATGGTCACCAGCACATCTGGCACACTTTGGCAATGAGTGAGCAAAATTTTTAGAATGTCCAAATTCTTGACATCTGAAACACCTTAAAGGACCCTTTCTCTGAAGCTGCGGTTCCACTTTAACCACCTGGTAGTCAATTATCTGGATATCATACACATTTTTGTTATTTTTAGCTGGTTCCAGCTCCACAAAGAATATATCCCGGTTCGCCTTCCCATTTTCACCAGGGGGGTTGAATACATTCCGAGGGTTGTGTCCCAAAGCTTTAAGTTTGCAGTAATTTCGGCTATTCAGTGGAAGCGTGAAGTCCCTTGATGACGACTCGAAAGGCTCGTTCATTTTTAAAGTGAAAAGTGCTGACAGAAATTCCATTATCCTTGCAAAGCTTAAGGACTACACGGGTAAACATTGCCGTCATCCACAGTAACCCTACAGGAAGATTTACCAGTTGTCTTGAGGCGAAAACCATTGGTCACAGAAGATAGTAAGGAAATTAGTTGCATAAAATCAGTGATTCCCCTCAAAAGGAAGGGTGGCGGACGGGGATCACGTTTTTTTGGTTTTAGCTTGAGAAGAGGCATTGCGTGGGGACACCGAATGCAAGTTAGCTTCAACAGGCTCAGACAATCCATAACCAAGTTTAGAGGTGCTGATTGATTCATTATTATAAGTGGAAGTCATTGTATCATCATCGTCAGACAAAATAGCAAAGCTATTGTTCTTTCCTAAGTAGGTAGAGTCTTCTTGACTTGAAGAATGTGATTGTATGGTCATGCCCAGAGGCTGGAGCTTGAGGACGTTTATGGTCGCCAACAGGGTTTGGCAGCGATGATTGTTGATATTACTACCTCCGAGTATGTCAAGATTTCGTCTTTTCCTTAGGTTATTTACCTGAGTAAAGCGTTTCATCATCGGCAAGCATTCGTACTAATCCACTTGGGGGTAAAAATGGTCATAGTCGGGACAAGATGAGGTGTCTGAATAATTGGAATCATCAAATTCATCAGAAGTATCAGAGAGGCCACCTATTGGCATCAAAGACAGTCGCCTTGGCATTCGTAGAGGCATTCATAACAGCTACTTTAGCAGCTTCATCTGTATTGACTGGTTGGTCGCGTAACTTGGACCTTAAGCAAAGACCCGAGTGCTTAGCCACATGAGAGTCATGTATTGATTTCACGACAACCTTTTCGTCGAGATGGCTTGAAATTGGAAGACATCTTTTTTGGGAACTGTACCAGCATCTGACATTGTACTTGCGTAATGAACTAAGAAAATAAAGAAAAAGAAAGTTTACCGCAGCAGCCGGCCTGCCAACCGAAGGCCATGCCGGCAAATGTTTGTTAAGAAAGTCAAAAGAAAATCGTAGACAAGGAAAACAGAATTTTGTATTAAAATTTTTTCTTTTTTTTTTTTTAATACGGGAGGGCCTTTGAAATAAACACAACCGGCATCATAGAGTAGAAACTATATCATAGAGCATAGAGTAAGAAACTATATAGAGGTTTCATTTGCTCTGCCCGGGCCTCTGCCAAAGCTCTCTGATGAGCCATGTTCGAAGCTACTTACTTCTTCAAAACTTCGGTTTCTCACCACTTCTAACATGTGCGAAGCACAAGCAAATAGTATGGGAGTTTCGCACCAACCCCTTAGGAATAAGAGCGACCAGTGCAGCAATAAGAATCACCATGGGCATTCGATTCAAGCTCGATTCGAACAAATGAAAAACTCTCTTTTTTTCGTTTTTCTCCTACGTGGCATCCTGGCAAAGTCACTCGAGAGCGCGGGCAGAGCAAATGAAACCTCTATATAGTTCTTACTCTATGCATAGAGTAAGAAATTATATAGAGGTTTTCATTGCTCTGCCCGGGTCTCTGCCAAGCTCTGCTGAGAGCCATGTTCGAACTTTTTCTAACTTCGGTTTCTCACCACTTCTAACATGTGCGAAGCACAAGCAATAGTATGGGGAGTTCTCGCACCTATCCTTGGGAATAAGAGCGAGGCAGTGCAGCAATAAGAATTCACCATGGGCATCGATTTCAAGCTCGATTCGAACAAATGAAAAACTCTTTTTTTTCCGTTTTTCCCCTGCGTGGCATCACTGTCAAAGTCACTCGAGAGCGCGGGCAGAGCAAATGAAACCGATATATGGTCATTGAGTAAGAAACTATATAGACGGTTTCATTTGCTCTGCCCCGCGCTCTCGAGTGACATTTCCAGTGATGCCACCGTAGGGGGAAAAACGGAAAAATAGAGAGTTTTTCATTTGTTCGAATCGAGCTTCAATCCATGACCATGGTGAGTTTCTGCACCTGCATTGGTCGCTCTCATTGCGGATATTTTGGCTCATGAGGAATGCGGGGCGAGCGACCGAAATGGCCTTATGATTTTGCTTTGTTTACAAATATGTTGTTATTGTTTTCCTTTGATCGGACTGAATTCAACACTGGGCTGAATTTAAAGCCCACATTTCAGTTGGGCTTGAATTTGATTTCAAAAGTGGGACGGAATTAAATTCCCTTATGGGAGTAATTTATATTTTTTTAATAAACTAATTTTAATATTCGGCCAGGCAAAATTAAAATATTTTACATTTGAATAAGAACACTTAAGGTTGTCTTTAGTCTAAAGGATTGAATTTCGAGCTTTTTTTAACAATTAATAAACAAAGCAATTGATATTTTTCTATCCGTTTTTTATCATTTGTTTATTAAACTTAAGTTAAGTTTCAGCAGCGTAACTGATAGAATATTACGTATAAATTACATTCCTTAATCAGCTATCTATTGTTCCAGTTGTTCGCTTATTGCCCCGACAATAAAACTGCTATAACTTTGAAAATAATTTGAGTTTTGAAAAATCCTTTTAGGGAGATATTTTGAATATCAAACCTATATAATTATGGAAAGAAAAATCTTTCGATTTTCTTAAATTCTAGACTAAACGATTCGTCAAGTGGATATTGCAGGATTGTGTTCACCGACTTTGAATTGTAACTTTTCAGGAAAAACTATTTATAACTTTGGAAGATTTACTCGGAGCAATCTAAAATTTTAACGCAATATTCATCAAATGATGTGCATTCAGAAAAAAAATAAAAAAAAAATGTATGTAAATACCATACCCCCCTTAAGTAAGTTATAACAGTTCTACGTCGATTAATGAAAAAAACGTAAATAAAAGATAAAAGTTTTGTAAATGTAATTATGGAATAGACTACTTTTTATCGAAATTTAATAAAAAATAACAAAATGGAGTTAAGTTGCTAAACACATGATTTAAGTTCGGAATCATTTTTGTCGGCCGTCTACATTGGTAATTGGTTCTAGATTTAATGAAACTAATTCAATACGAATCGCATAAAATTGGTACTAATTATTACTGAAATCTGTGTTTATTACCCAAACCCAAAAACAACATAAGTAACGTTTTTTCAGTGTCACATTTCAGATGGGCCTGAATTCAAGGTCCACATTTCAGATTTTTCACTCAATGGCTTTACAGACACGTTAACATAACCTAAAAATGGAGAGAAAGAGAATAACATGCCAAAAATTACAGAAAACCAACTTTGTTATCGATATAACATGAGTTAAATGAGATTTTGTGTTGAGAGCACGTCGTTGTATGGGTGATGAAACGTCGAGCCTCGTGACGTCACGTCAGGCAGAGCGAACCGTTGGATTATACTCGAAATCTGCTTGGCGGCTTGAAGTGTGGTGAATGCATTGAAAGTAAACAAACTGATGTTTTGCAGAGAAATCATTGAAAGAGGAAAGGAGTATTGAATTACCATCGATTTATATCCAACCCCTGGGCTAAAAATCAAAAATTTCTACAAATTAAGCCATATATAACACATTTTTTGAATTTGATTTATGAGGCAACGTTGCTACATAAATGTTATTGGGTTCTTTAAAGTGTTAATTGGGTTCTTTACAATTTCCAAACTTGGATCTTAGCAACCCAAATAAATGTTCCAATGGATCTGGCAAAACCGATTTAAACGTATGTATTGTATGCTTTCACTTTCCAAAAGTTTATCACATAAGCTTATAATTCTCTGACAGCTTGCTATTAGTTTTATAACGCAAGTTGCAGTTGAATTTTGCCGGTTTTGCGGTCCGGCAAAAAATGTTATTTTATCTAAAACTCATGAAATTTTCCAGCTTGGATTTCATATAATTATCTAAACGATAGGTGCCTTCATTTAAAAGGTCAATACCATCGTTCATTCGTTTCAGAAACTCGGATGTTGCAATACCATTAACAGAACTTTCCAAGGTTCCAGCCATTCTCAAACACATTGATCCCATGGCTTACAGTGTTTAAAAACACCTGTGTCGCCCAATTTTTATACTCAAATACTTGAAAATTATTTGAATTAATGTGCTTATCCGATAACTTTGGTGCCAAACGAGATACAGCATGGGTCAATGTTGTAGAACTCTTCAATTACCTCCCAAGACGCCACACTTTAGATGAAATTTCATCAATTTTGAGTGGGTTTCGGATGGTAATGAGATATCTCTGTTCAAGAAATTATTTCTAATACTCTTAAACAAATGAACAAAATCATAAATATATTCTGGCCTCGGACTAGATAGTAAGGAATCCAATTTTGTAAATGCTAGACAATTCATTGCGCCTTGATCGCCAACTATAGCTGTTACCTTAAGGCAACAATCAACGGCTTTTTTTTAAAGAATTTTGCATAGTGGTCGCTTCGAATGAAATTATTTTACCAAAAATACGCCCAAAACATATTTCCAAGGTTTAACCTGGCCGCGTATCATCATGGCCAGCATACCCCTCTGCTGGAGATGAATATTAGTCATTTTCAGAATAACCATCTCCCACGTCTGCAATCCAACCACTTGGTCAGACTTTGGGACATGTTCCAGTCCTGACTTGATCGACATTTCATCAAAGAGAATTGTGCAATTCCTATCGGACTCATTCATATTGTTAACAAATTCTTTTAGTATAATAATATGATCTCCGGTAAAGCCAGGCTTAAATTCCTTTAAGGGCAACCATCTTCTCAAAGATGCCTCTGATGGCATATTGAAGCCCAAATTGAATCTTAAATTATTATATGCCTTCGGGCTGTCCATATAAATATGTAAAAATAGGCGTTTTTCTGAATCCGTGCAATGAATTCCATTTTCCTGTGAAATTATGCTCTGGAATGTTATGACATTTTCATTCATTCCTGCGGCATTTTTCTTTGCTTTGAATTTTACTTCCGCACAAATTGGAGCAATCTAAAAATTTGCTTTTTAAAATTTTTTAAATCTTTAATGCACATTTTTTATTTTTTACTTCTAGCTCCAATATTTGTGAAAGCAAAGAATTCATTCATTGATGATTTTTCTTGGAACAGCATTGTTTCCCAAAATTAAATCATAATTGCGGCTTTCTAATGCGTTGTTTTTGTTACAAACGGCAAAATTTATTTTAGAGAGAGCATCATTTTGCATTTCTAAAACCGAATTACATTGCTCCAATTCAACTTTTTGTTTTTGTCTTTTAAAACTTTATTATTTAGTTTTAAAGACTTTATAATTGAATCCAAGAAAAGCTAGGAGAGCTCAATCCTTGGGATTCCAGATAGGACTGAATTCAACGTCCTCATTCCACATGGGCCTGAATTCAACGTCCACATTTCAGATTTGTCTCATTTAATTCCATATGAAAGTAAAATTGTAAATTGTCTACGGATTAATTATAATATTAAGCTTGGCCCAAAATACAATTTTTGTGAGCAAAACAAATTTGTATTAAATTGTATACATTTCAATAATACAAATGAAGTTAGCTTATTAGTGAAATATTTAAAAAATACAAATATTTGCATTTATTTAGATATACATTTTTACATTTTTTATAGACTTAATTAAAATTATTTAAGACGAATCACATGAAATATATACATGATTGTTTATTCAGATATATTTTTTCATTTTATTTGCATAATTGTTTACAATTATAATTATATTAAAAACCAACATAAAACATACGTAAAATATTAAAAATTGTTTAAAATATTACATAATAATAAGTATTTAATCCTTGTCTTTATTATTTAGTAACAGTAATTAAGCAATACATTTTAAAAGGACTTTTTTAATATTCTTTAAAAAGAGTCGTTTTTTGCTTAATGGCAAAGTAAAATTATACATTTATTTTTCACTCAATGGCTTTACAGACACGTTAACATAACCCAAAAACAAGAAAGGAAAGCTAACTTGGGACGGAGCCGAAGTTGATATACCCTTGCAGAATATTCTGTAAATTATATTCTTCAAAATTATTCATATGATGTATTCTTAATACTCATAAAAAGTCCCAACTTCCTAACTTTAACAAGAGAGAACGCTATAGTCGGGTGCCCCGACTATCAGATACCCGTTACTCAGGTAAAGGGAGTGCGAGGGAGATGGAGATAGAAACTTTGATCACGCATAACTTTTTAACGAATGGTCCGATTTGAAAATTTCTTCTACATTTCGATAGGTAATGATAAACACAATAAAACTGCATTTTTACTTTTCCGAAATATTTAAATTTTTTTAAAATCGTATATGAGCGATTGTGGGCGTTAAAGGGGGCGTGGCACCTTTTTGAAACAAACTTGCGCTGCGTAGGAACTCCTAGAATCTGCATGCAAAATGCCAATCTTCTAGCTTTTATAGTTTCCGAGATCTCAGCGTTCATACGGACAGACAGACAGACGGACAGACGGACAGACGGACATGGCTATATCGACTCGGCTAGTGACCCTGATCAAGAATATATATACTTTATAGGGTCGGAAACGCTTCCTTCTAGCTGTTACATACTTTTGCACGAATACAATATACCCTTTTACTCTACGAGTAACGGGTATAAAAACACCAAGTTATGGCATTTCAAATCGTTCAGTTATATGGCAGCTATTGGATATAGTCCGCCGATCCTTATGAAATTTGGTAAGTCGGATTGATTGGCCAAAAATAAAACCCATAGAAAATCCCAACTTCCTAACTTTAAAAACACCAACTTTTGGGAAAGTTTCAAGCAGATAGCTTTAAAACTGAGGGACTAGTTTGCGTAGAAGAAACGGACGGACGGACAGACGGACGGACAGTCGGACATGGCTAGATCGACTCTCCTGGTGATGCTGATCAAGAATATATATACTTTATAGGAAATGTCTCCTTCACTGCGTTGCAAACTTTTGACTGAAATTATAATACCCTCTGCAGAAAACACAGAGAAAACACAACTTTGTATCGATATAACATGAGTGAAATGAGATTTGTGTTGAGAGCACGTTGTTGTATGGGTGTGAAACGTCGAGCCTCGTGACGTCACGTCAGGCAGAGCGAACGGTTGAATTATACACAAAATCTGCTTGGCGGTTCGAAGTGTGGTGAAGACATTGAAAGTAACAAACTAAGGTTTTCCAGAAAATCATTGAAAGAATAAGGAGTTTGAATTGCCATCGATTATATCTAACCCCTGAGCCCACATTTTCCCGAAAAACCCCAATTAAGCCATATATAAACACATTTTTTTTTAATTTTATTTATGAGACAACGTTATTTGGGTTCTTTTAAAGTGCTAATTGGATTTTTAAAAGTACTAAAAATATCATAAATCTATCAAAATATAACCAAGGCCCGCCAAATTTTTTGAATTCAACCCCTACTTGGCTATACTCTTCAACCGCACGCAGCTCTTACGGCGGTCTTGCATCATATTCCTGGTCCCTCGCACATATTTGAACAGCTGATATTTTCATCACATCGTTCAAACACGGGCGTCAGGCCGGCGTCCGAGGAAATCGACGGGCAGAGCAAATGAAACCTCTATACGTTCCTTACTCTATGCCCGCGGTGAGTTTCTGCAGCTGCACTTATTGCTCTTATTCCTAAGGATTGGTGCGAGAACTCCCCATACTATTGCTTGTGCCTCGCACATGTTGGATGTGGTGAGAAACCGAAGTTAACTTCGAACATGGCTCTCAGCAGAGCTTTTGGCAGAGGTGCTGGCAGAGCAAATGAAACCTCTATATAGTTTCTTACTCTATGCCCATTGTGAATACTTATTGCTGCACTGGTCGCTCTTATTCCTATGGATTGGTGCGAAAACTCCCCATACTGTTGCTTGTGCTTCGCACATGTTAGGGGTGGTGAGAAAGCGAAGTTAGCTCGAACATGGTTCTCAGCAGAACTTTGGCAGAGCTGCGGGCAGAGCAAATGAAACCTCTACATAGTTTCTTACTCTATGGCTGCAGAAACTCACCGCTACCATTTTAATGAACTAAAAATATAATTGGATACGGTTTCGTTTATCCAATCCAAAGCTGAAAATTTGTTCTTCGCAGGTATCGAGGTTGGTCGCCTCTTTTTAAGGTACTGGATATAGCGACCGTTATTAAAGACACCGAGGCCTATCGATTGTTAGCCGACACTTACTCCGCTGTAGTTGGGCCTTACTCCGAAGGTAGCGCGTACATCAACCATTTGATTTGATTCTTAGAGGTGGATACATCGATTATACCGTCGTTTTGAAATCATCGGTGCGTTACCATCGATGTTTCCCCACCTCTATGAATCTCGTGAAATCTGGAGGTGGCGCAGCGGAAAAAACGGAATAGTTTTTAAAAATCGCAAGACAGGTGGAGCGTGTGTTGTTGCTGCTGCGCGCGTGGAATCGAATTTTTATAGAAATATCAACTAAACTATGTGCACTTAGGACCCAAAAAAATATATAAAACGGAAACTTGGACTTTTTTTACTTTAATATTTTCGATTAGAGCGCGCGCGGGTGGTATTTCCCACTGTCAAAACCCGAAATCACAGTCTACAAAAATAAATAAAGACGTTGCCAACGTACGCACGCGTACAACTACAATTTACACACAAAATAAAGCAAAAAGTATTTTGATATGCACAAAATGCTTATCTAAGTGAAAAGTGCGACCAAATTGATTTAAATAAATGACAAATAGCTGAATTTAGGCAATATTTTGTGCAAACTACCTGTTCTGCAACAAATACATATACAAAGCAACAACAACTGCAAAGTCTAACTGTTGCGCTCCGCCGGCTCTCTCCGTCTCCCTCTCTCCCTATACTCGCGTGTGTGTGTTTGCACTTTTCAATTGTGTTGTGGCTTTTCGCCAAGTGCAAATAGTTCGTTTTCTTTTTGTTTTTAACCAAATTCATGTCCCGGTAACTGTTAAGTCAGCCGTCTGCTCCAATTGGATACGCAAATATATTTTAACAGGTGCGTGGCCTTAACTAACGGCTGCTAATTAGCAAACTTTGAAAAGCACTGCTTTCTTATATTTTGGAATTAGCAAAATGGGAAAAACCTCAATAACCAGAACTAATTGGGGAATGCTAACTAGTTAAGGGGAGCAGAAGTTTAGTTCTGTAGTTCAAAACCTGGTATACGAAGACTCTCGAGTAATCTTAACGAACGTTTATCACATTTCCATATAATTTCTGTAGGAATAATCCCTAATGATCTCGTTCTTATCTGATCTCAAGACCGCGCAAAGATAGTTATATTTACTTACGAGAATTTCGACTTTCTTAACTCATTAAAAGTAGTACGCACAAATTATATTTTGCCAAGAACCCAATTTATTTTCTCTTGCATATATATTTTTTCACATTAAATTCGATTTTGTTTAATTTCAATTGGAATTAGATTATTTAAAAATAATCGTATTTATTTCTGTGATTTGTTTGTATTTTAATTTGTCTGTTTAAAAGGCTAAATCTATAACTTCTAAATTCAATAAAGAATAAAACATAGTTTTTAATTAACATTTTATGATTTATTTTTATTTATTTTTTTGAATAATTAATTAATTAACAATTATTTTAAAAACATTACTGTTCGCAAATAATAATAACATAAAGCTTTTATGAAAGTCATTGCTTCCGACTATGATATATGCAATTATTTAAATATTTGTTTGTAAAATCACTAAAATTAATTTTCGTTAGCTTTGTCAATGGTGTGACTCTCAAATGACTGGGTTATTAATTTCCGTGGCCTTTCACAAAACTGTCACGCGTTTCCTAACATTATTGATTCTCGAATACAATTTGAAACAGTTTAGTAGGTATCGTCTTTATTTATTTTCGGGCAATTAAGTAAACGACTTTTTGCTCATTATTTATTTGGTGAATGTGTTTGTGAGTGGGACAGTTGTACCATTTCCACGAATGCGAAAATTCGCAATTGTTTTTGTTGATTTCGGTAGGCCCCTTGTTTTTGCGCTTGCAATTCTCTCATCGCTTTTGTTATTGTGGGTTTGAGCCAGGTTCGTGCCAGCCGGAGACATCGTTGACTTTTGTTTTTGTTTTGGTTTATTTGCTATTTGGCTTTTGTTTTCTCCCCACCCTCCCACATATTTCTAGGCTTTTGTGGTTTTTGGAGTTTGAGGAAGTTATGCCACCGACTAATTAATTACAGTGCCCGGCATTGTCAACTATTTCGGACCACCTGCCTTATTCTTATCCTACAGGATATTCAGCCCCACAAGTGGCTCATCTTGCACTCAAGTATCTTGCTGTTTTTCCCTTAGTAATCTGAGATCCACTTGGGCATAGATGGGAAATCTGCAGGGACAAGCTGCTTCCTCTTTTGATTGCATCATGCTGTTCAGTGTAATTTGATATTTTTTTGTTTGCAAGTGCGTCCATTTCCCCTAAGTTCATTTTGGCCTCTGTTTAACATGGCTTAGAGGTTCTCGTTTCACATTTGCACTTTGCAAAGTCTGCCAAAAAAAAAGAAAACAATACTGGGCAACATACAAGAGAAAAAAACCAAGAAAGAAATAAATTTTGCTGCTGGCTTGGAATATTTTGCCTTGGCACAGTTATGCGGCTTTGGTCATGTTTTTTTTTTTGTGTTTTGCATTTTTTTTTATTCTCAGCTTGGGTGTCGAAAACACATAATTTACAAACATTCATTGCCAAAAATCCTCATTCTAATTGTTTACCCATAATCGTAATTAATATTTTAATTGAATTATTGAGAAGCCATAAAAACCAATAAATCACAAATGGATACAAATGTAAACTTTTATTTATACATATGTACATATATATATGTACACATAATATACTTTTAATTGATTCCAATCTCAACATATAATTTAAACAAATTTATTGCCATTAAATATTCCCTTCCAATGTTAACCCTAAAAACTTGAACCGAAAAGTCATTAATATTTTAATTGTTATATTGAAAAAATGTTTAAAAAAAGTATTAAGCCAAATGCAATAAATGCAAAAGCGAATAAACGAAAAAAAACTGTAGCTAAAATTGAGTGTAATTAATTGCTTGAACTTCAATTCACTGAGATTCAAGGTAAACAAGTTGAAATAAAAGATTTCGTATTTCTTTAATTTTATTTCACGTCGATTTTTTGTTTTGTTTATAAACAAGGCAATGACGAGAGAACTCGTGCCAGTTGTTGCTATTATTGTTATTGTGCCAAAAGCTAAACACGAATGAAAAGGGGAAAAAGAAAAAAGAAAAGAACATACATAGATAAATGAAGAGAATATGAAAGAATTCAATTGTGGCAGAAACTTGTTTAGACGAGGGTGAGAAAAGCTCTCAGGAGGGGTTGAATGAATGGCTGATTGAAGAGCCAGATGACGTCGCCAATTGACATTTAATTGGTTTAAACAACAACCTGGAAAACACTCGTTGATCGACCGACTGACTGAATGAGCGACTCAAATGGAAATGCATTCAAATGCCATTTCATCAAACTGGGTCAAATGCCGCTTCTTCACTTCCTCTTCTTCCACCTGTGCCGCCGGTTCAATGCACCAAAAAAGAAGAATCTATCAATTAAGTTTTCTTTATACTACTTGGTTATACACTCTAAAAATGGACCTTATATGTTAATCAATAAGTGGAACGAATATTTGATAAAAAATGTTATTAAAGCTTGTTGATTTTTTTATATTCAAGCTTGATCAATCAAAGACTAAAAAATTCAATATTTCGCATTATTTATAATTTTTTTGCACAATACTATAGTACTAGTTCGACTTACAGAGCTTTCGAGTTATGGAAGATTGACTTGCTGTAATATAATTTTTCAAAGTGTAGCTTGTGAGGAAATCCTCTTTCCACATTTGGTTCTCCTTCCTTTTGAAGAGCCCGCATCTAGGCAAAGTAAATAATTGCGGTAAACGAAATGCATTGCAAAACACACGAAAAGAACTCAAAAGGTGGGCCAGAAGGAAGAGGGGTGGTCAATGGGGGGTGGGGGGACTTCCACAACTTTAAACAGGTGTCGCATTTTATGACAGTCTGTTTTGTTTCCCTGTGTTTTTATTTCTCTATTGTGCTCTGTCATGTGTTGCCATGTGGTTGAATGTGTGTTTTTTCATATTTGTTGTTGTCAGTGCATCTTACTACAGCTAACTTTACATGTATATAGATATTTATATACCAGGTTATACATCGGGTGTAGACTTCCGTATTTACTTTTCACTAAATACACTAACTAGGGCTTGGTTGACATGCTTGATTTAATTCAAGCCGGAGCGAAAGGTAACCTTACTGAATTATTGAAGCATAAAAATGTTTGTCAATACTAAATTAAGTAAAAAATTACCTATTATAAACTTTGTTTTTTGTAAAATGTTTTTGTAAATGTTTATAAGTTATGATATAAAACAATAATTATCAAACGGGGAATGATTTAAGTACATTTTCAAAACCCTAAGGTTTATATAAAATACATTAAAATTAATCACATTTCTTTATATATAATTCTTACTAGTTCTCTATTAATTTTGAATACAGAGTTCAAACAAGTTCTCTGCTAGTTTAGTACAAATGAGTTTTATTAATCTTAAAATACTTTTTTTAATATATTAAGTTATTTTACAAACTAATTAGTTTGCAATACAATTTCTTACCTAAATTTGTACCTCCTCTGATTGGTGTTTTCCCGGCCTGATTTTCCTGACCTGCCTCAGTCTTACCTCAAGATCTCGCAGACAAGTCTACAGAATCTGCCGGGTTTTCTTCCGCCCCTCACCTCCTCTATACACCCAGTAGCATAAGGAACGGCACGCCCGCCTCATTATTCATTCAGCAAAGGCATTCACCAAAAACTTGACGTGGAATTTTCGCTCTTGTGGGATTCTCCACGGGTCTCCTGGCTTCCGCTTTCTGTGTGCGCCCCGGAGAATTCGAAAACCTGCGGGAAGGGACACAAATTAGCGGGAACTGCCAGCGAAGCATTCTCCGGATCAGAAATAGAGTGCAAACTAGAGAAGGAAGACATTCGGAGGGAGGTTCTCCATGGTGCCGACAGTTCAAGGCATAAAAATAAATTCACAGAGCTAAAATAAAATATGTCAACATAGGCGCAAATGAGATTTGTCTTTTAGTTGATTCAGACGTGTCGTGGACCTACTAATTGATTTGAAAGTATACAGAATGGGATGACGACATGCAGTCCATGTCAGCGACATAAGGATTAAGATTAAGATATCAAAAATTACAGACTGAAATTCTTAGGGGTTTAAGGCCTTGAGTTCAATTTTTGTAACAAATTTAATTCAACATGTTAAAAATTGAACTGAAAATTGGAAATCGTTTTTATTTATTCATTTATCATTTTATCAAAATCTAATTGAGAATTTAATTTTCTCCTAATGTTTTCACTCAATTGCTTTCTTTTTCCCACTTTTTGTCGCTTTTTCATTGTTAAGTTCCCTCACGTTCCTCTTCATTTCACTCCCCCGAATGACCCAATTTTTCCTATTCAAGTGTTGTAACAAAGTTTTCCTCTTTGTTTTCCCAGTCTGTGTTTTGTATAATTCATCAATATTGCTTCAACCTCTTTGGTTTCTGTCTTTTCTTTGATTGTTTTATACTGTAGGTTTTTTTCGGGGCGTTTTTTGTTAATGTGGGGCGTTTTTACTTTGGGACTTTGGGAGTTTCATTTTTTAGATAAGCTTATTTAAGGGTTAAGAGGAAGATACGAACTTGGTAATCAGTTTTGTATTTGCCGAGTTAAATTTGTTTTTTACCCGCGTTGGGTAAATATGTGAGAAAAAAATCGGAACATGGTTTTATATGAATTGCGAATTTTAGATAAATCCCTCAACGCGTTTTTATTGCCTTTGTTAGTTACTTAAGCAATTGATTACTCTGTCGCTGAATATTTACCTAAGAGCACGTATTACATTTGAAATGCATTGCGGCTTAGCGAAATTCTCGTTTTCGGACGTTAAACACGTTTACCTCTCTATGAAATTTTTTAAACAGATTTGGCAGGGTTAGATAAGAAAATAACTCTCTAAAATGATTTGTTGAGCCGAGCAAAACTAATTGAAAAACAGCTGTGTCTGCTTATCGATGCGATGCGATCTCTCAAGCAGGTAGTTGAAAAATCGGCGCATCTGTTGCCACTTGAGAAAAAGGATCTGTCGAAAATCTCCGCAGTTTCCTCGCTTTAATTGGGTATTTTCATTGGAATTTTCGGAATAGTTCTCTTGAAATGTGCAATCCACTCTCGGCATCGGCATCGGATCGAATTCGAACTCGCCCATTTGCCACATGGCTTTAAATCTTTAATGAGCTTCCTTCGGTTTTGGTATCTTGTATTTTGGTACGTGCGGTTTCATAATCCCTAAGTATTATTGCGACAACAACACAACATCTGCATAATTATTGAGTTAGATGGATGGATGGATTACATGTGTGGTGACAAAACAACCGACAAGTAATTGAACAATCTGGTGGATACTGCTCCCCCATTTTCTTTCTCTGTCTCATCGGTTCAATTTTTTCAATTGTTTTCTCTCGCACAAGTTCAAGTTTATTAGTCATAAGTGGATGGCAGGGGAAAATCGGGGAGGGCAGCCAGCTGGTCAAGTCTCGGATAACATCTAATAGAAATAAAACCGAAACTCAGTTGCATGCTGTCAGCGCACCGCCCCCTCCAATTCACAACTTGAGCTATAATTATACAATTCCATATAGAGTTGAGCACACACATATGAGTTTGGTTCATTTTTTGCGAGGGCGGGATCGGGTTTTTGATCTTAGCATATGGCTAATGGTTCGGCCTTATGAACTGCAGTGCCTCATTTTTATGCGCTGGTATTGCCGTTAATGAATTGAAAGTGCCTGAGAAAATGGTTTCAAGGCTGGATTGGGTCTCTTGGTTAGTGGGTGAATACGCGTGAGATTAGACTGGCAACATAGAGAATTGAAAGAAAACAGATTTATCAATTAAAATGTTATGATAACTAAATACCCCCTAATGCTCTTCTCCTTAGTTAAACACAAACAATTTATTTACAGGTAGTGTTCTGTTATCTATCGGGTACCAAATCAAAGCTTACAAAGGTTTTTATAAAAAAAATTTTAAACTGAATTTTTCCACGTGTTTTATGAGTTCAATCCCATATTTCCCCCGTGGAACCGCGCATTATATAAATAATTAATAACATTGCAAATAGAATATATAGAAATAGTACCATTATCATTTTGCCGAGAATGGATTAAAATTCTCGGCAAATGCAGAAAGTATTAAAACAGATTATATGTAATGAATATCAGTATATAGATAAATGCATTGAAAAATTGCAATAGATTTTCCAGTCACCGTATACCTGTTGCATGTTTAAATCTCCAAACTTTGTTGCAAGCTCAATCCAAGTTAATCACGACATTCTTTGCCTCTCTATACCTACATATCTTCCTTTTGTTTTGAAATTTCACACAATTCTTTATTCATTTATTTATATTTCAAATATTTCTGACTTTACTTTGCATATCAGGTAACGATAATTGCAACGATGCTGTAGACAAAAGAAGACCGTTCATGGAAATATATTTTATAATCTCAATGAGCACAGGGAAAAACTCATGGGGAAGCTCTGAAAAGTCAAAGCCCCTTGAGCATCTTGCAGTAACTGTAAACCGAGCGGGCCGGCTGCTTCTAACTGCACTTCTTGCTTAGCTGGTTGTGGATTTACTCTTGCGTTTTTGTGACCAAACCAGCTGGCGAAGAGATTGCTATTTGCATTAATATCAGTGGCACAGATTGTATTAAAAATAAAATAAGCAAACATTAGGAAAGGAAGCCAACTTGGTAAAGCGGAAGTTATTATACACTTGCAGATTCTACCCAAAAATCCATAGGATTATATTTTTAAATATATCAAAAAATGATTTCAACCATTGTTTTGTAATAAAATCAAACTGAGTTTGAGTTTTATAAATGGTATTTGGAGTATTATATTTAAATTTTAAATTTAATGTTTGGTTTTAAGAAATTTGATTTAAAAATAGTTTTTAGATGTGTTTTTTTGAAATTTTTTGTATTTTTGAACTATACTTATATCAATACCAACTGAACCTGTATAGCATACCCAAGGCAGGGTTGTAGTTTTCGAAACTATTTTGTTTTATTAAAATAAAATTTGTATGTTGGTTTGAACAAATTATTTTTAAATTGGTTCTCAACGAAAAATACTTATACTTCTTATAAACATCAATACTCATTAACCAGTGGTGGGAAATACCACACATAGCCAAGTTAGTCGAGTGTCATACCTGTCAGCCATGTGACCCATCAGGGGTGGTAGCTCTCACAAAAAACTCACGCCCAACTCCAAACATTATGCAAAGCAACCAAAGCCAAAGAAAACATTGCATAAGGGAAAAAAGCATTTTTTTTTGCGGTGTGTTTGTTTTGTTTCATTTTGAGTAACTTTCATCGATTTTTTCAGTGCACACTTGTTATTGTTTTTGTTGGGTTCGCCCAAGGTTCGTTGCTCTTTTGCTTTTGCATTCCCTGCTTTCCCTCATCCGCCTCTTTTTGCGGGTTGGTCAATGGTATATTTGATTTGATTTCATTGGATTTGATTGCCGGTTGTGTGTTTACTATTTTTTCTTTGCTTTCTTGCAAACTTCACTCTGCGAGCCTACTCTGTTTAATCACATATTTATGCTCATTATTGCATATTATTCCAGTTAAAAAAACGTTTGCATCGAATTAAGCAGACAATCGATATTTAATCACAAGTTTATGGTTGGTTTATTATGAAATTGATGCCTTCGCTATAATAGCTATTTCAATTTAATTATTTTATTTTTGAAGAGAATTTGTTGTGAAGAGATAAAAAGATGTCATACCATTTCATCCTTAATGAGAAAATATAATTTAAATGAATAAAAACAATTGATGATTACGAGATGATCATACGAATTGTTATTAATACTCTTACAATGAATGACTGATTTGTCTCCAAAATGATGGAAAGAAAGTATTAAAAAAGCGGTGGAAAATATAAAAAAATTAATTTTTACCCGGTTTTGCTAAAGCCTTTTTTTTGACTAGGGGCTTGTAGGTATTTGTCACTGAAATTTTACCAATTCCCTTTAACAAAAGTTGACCTAATTCTGCTTTCTACACAACGGCCTGACATATCAATCAATCATCCATCGACACTCGACCAATTGTACGTACAATATTTATAGATTTTTGGTCTACCTTTCCCATCTGCCTTTTACAACCCACCGCTATTTTGTGACCATGCCCAAAAGAAACGAAGCGTGAAACTCGGCAAAGAAACTCGAACACTGCGGCAAGGCAGAGGCTAGACCAATTAAAAAAAGAAAATATAGGTAATTACTCACGCTTAGATCGCGGGACTTCTATAAAAGTACTTAGGCCCTTAGTCATGCCTCAAAGTTTTGGGTAATTGAAGGGGAGGGAAAGTGGGGACTAATGCAAGTGGCCAGTAAAGGAAGTAATGTCCACAGCAAACCTCGACCCAATTTGGTAATGACGTTTTGGGCTGATAATTTTCATTTCCTTCTGCCGGAAAAGGAAAAGACACCTGTTGACGGCCGTACCTGAACAGTCGAAAGGTTTTGGATATGAAGGAAATGCATTTATTAGTACTATGTAGTACAATTGTTAGTTAATATTTTGTTGTTCTAGCTGACTATTAAATTATATGTATATGGGAATTAATAGGGATTTCGAGGTATATTGATCTGCTAAAACAGTTTTAATTTCACTAAGTGCACAAGGTAGTGTCTGACCAAATTACAATCTCGTAAAGTTTCCAATCAATATTGCAATGTTTTAGATTGATTCGTTTTTTGCGCTTTTGCTAAACTTTTTGCAATTGCATGTCGAAGTTGGTTTAGCACTTTGACCTATTGACCTGCATGTCATGTCTGTGGCCAATTGAATATCTAAATAAATTCCGAAGACAACCAGTTTAAACCTTTAAATTGTTCATTCTTATTTGCAGTTGCTGTAGTTTTCCCCCAAAATGGCGCCAATGCCCCGAATTCAGTTACCCAATGGAAATGCGTCGATAAAGGGCAATACAAATAATTTTCTCTATGCGGAGACGATGTCCGGCGATAGTAGTCCCACCCCTAGCAGTCCGCCCTCCAGCACAGGTATGGATTTAATAACTATAACATCCTTTAACATACTATTAATTAATGAACATTTTGATTTAACAGCGGGCGTAGCCAAATCCCAGTGTTCCTCGCTTTCTGATGGCGAATCCTTTGAGGGCTATGGCGAAAATGAGTATCCCACCCAACTTCGTGAAGGTCGTAGTTCCAATTCCAATGGAAGCAACAACAACAGCAACCTAATTAACAATAATAATGACAATCTGAGCGTAGGGAACGTGAGCTCACAGCACAACCACAGTGAAACACTCGAACGACGGCAATAACAATTTAAATGGAAGCAACGGCATCGAACTCGATTTGGCCCCTCATGTCGGCTCATCAACACCCCAAGAGTAAGTTGTCAGCGTTTGAAAAGTGTCTTAAAGAAATTTTAATTAAAATAGCTGGAATTAGATTATATGTTTAGTTTTGTATATAAAGTTCTATGAAATGAAATCAATGTGGTCTTTCCACGAAAAACTCTATCAAGCCTCTAAACTACAACTGAAAGTTAATGAAAAATGGTGTGTTTTTTCTTTTACAAAATTAGAAAGAAACTCAAATTTTGGTTAAGTGATATGGCATTATTGAAAGTCTTTAGGCCGAGCAAAGGATCACAAAAGAATTTTATTTTATTTCAATACATTTTCCTAACAAATATTTGAATTGTAGTTCTTAATAATTATTGTAAAATTGGCAGACAATATTATTTTCTTATCGAACAATGTTGAATGGTTGTTGTGTATTAGAGTATTTCTTAAATATGAAAATATTTCCTTCTTGGAACTATTTTTGTTAGATATTATACAGGCAAATATGTACATATATTAAAAGCTGTTGGTTTTTACTTTTATTGTGAATAGCGAACAAAGAACTATTTAATTTATAAAGACAATCTGGATCTAATTGCTAGAACTATTTGACACTGAAATGACTCGTGTATTTATATTACTGTACCGCTGACATTTATTAACTCGATTTCATTGTTGCAGTGATGACGAGCTGAACATAATGCCCCGGGACAATTGGGCCAGGCGCAGTCTGAGACGAACTCCCACCAGGTAATCTCGCTCATTTGATCGGCCACCTCCGAAATGGAAATCGAAGCGAATGCGAATTTCCTTAGTTGTCAGACATTTATAAGGTTGCACACATAAGCTGGCTGAATACGTAATAGCCGTGAACATAAAATAAAGCTGGCCAGACCCAGAGACTTCATCAATTTAAAACTCCTAATTTGTCTGTCCGAAGCAACATAAAAAAGCGTTTTGAATGGTTAACCTTTTCTTTTTTCAAACCTGTGTTTGTCTGTTTGAACGCGAGTTTGTGTGTGTGGCATAAAAAATGCATACACAGTCTGAAACCAGTTTTTTCTATGCTCTGTCTTGGGCACATGAATCGTTTTGGGCCGTGATTCATGCGTGTCTCTGTCTTCGGGTCTCGGAATCTCTCACATCACAGTGATCATGCCTCTCTTTCTAGTCGTGTTCTCCCGTCTCTTTCTGACTGTTTTCCGCCTTTGTTCAACACTTGGCTAAAGCCGTGGTGAATTTACAATTCACCTGATTGTAAGAGAGACGGTTTAACTCTCTTAAGCCATACCGTGATGAGAGCTCATGTCTGGCATGATAACAACAAGATATAACAAGATATATTCATTATAATAACAAGAAATATTTTTTATAATAATAAGAAATTAAAAACTATATAAAATATGTAAAATGTAATGTTTAAAAAATTAGTTTTTGTAGTAAGCAATTGATATAAATTTTGATAATTTTTTTTTATTTTTTGTGTTTCACAACAATGTACCAACTTAGTGAACTCTTATAAAAATTTGTTCTTCTGATTCGATTTTAAATTTTGTAACTAACAAAACAATTAATACCATTTTATAGGATGAGTCTTGTGTTCAGAAACCATGACGTACTATTACAATGATCTACATTTAACCAAATTAAAAAATGCAATTCGTTCCCCAAATTGATAAACATTTTTCTTACAGCAATCCTGATAGTTTATCCCAGCGTCGTTGGGGATCCATGAGACAGTAAGCCATCTCAAATATATTTTACTTTTTGGGATTTCATGTAGAGCTTCATAAATATCATAACCCCCATTGTTGACCCATTTTGGTTTTGGTTTTTTCATTTGTATATACATTTTTTGAATTCATTTATTAATAATGTTCTTGTCTTGTAAAATTTTTAAATCAATATTTAAGGACATCATATTTGTATATATTATTGCCAATGACTTACTATTAGAAACATCATTAGTTATTTTACAAAAATATGTTCCTATTTTGAATCTCAATTCAAATTTCCACAAGAAACGAAATCATTTTCTTGGGATCTTTTTCCCAGTATGTTAATTTAATCTATAAGTTTGCTCACAATTTTTCCAATTTTCCATTAGTTGGCTTGTTCAATTGCTGAGAAAAACTCAGCCGAAATAAGTTATCAGTCTTTTCCCATCTTTTTCCCCTGTTTCAAATGTTGTATAACCGACTGTTCAATTGGGTAATTTTCAAGAGCTTTCTTTCCTCCACCACCCCCATAAGCCGAAATTTATGATTATTGCCTGCGGGCTGTCATAAAAGTTACAACAAACAAATAATTGCTTACTTTTCTGGGACTTAATTGCAACTAAGACCACAACAGAAGTCAAATAAATATATCAGATTAATAGCAAGATTTAGTTCATACAATGAGAGCTCTGAGATTGGATCTGCTAGAATTTATACAACTTCCTTTGGCAGTTCTGCTTGTCAACTGGCAACCGTGTTTCCTGCTCCCATCTTCTTGGACTAAAAGTTGTTTGGCCGCTTTTGTGAACTCTTCTCGGGAACCGAGTGAAAAGGTTGAAGGTAGAAGATGCGGGTCTTTCCTTCATCTCCCCTCTTTTTGGCCAACTCCTTCCCTCTTGACTTGGCTTACAGGTTTCGCTGACTCGATGGGGTTGTCATGCCTTTGGAATTTATTTTTTCGCTCAACGATCAGAGGAAGTGAAGTGAGAGGGTCCAGAAACAGGTTTAACATGCGGCAATTGTTTACTCTTCAAAATTTAGGCCGACACTTTTGTCAACTCGCAAATAAAAATTGACCCAAAATAAAAGTCAGTTGGTGAATTGCAAACGATTTTCGCTTTTATAAATCAACGACAAATTATATTAGAATTTGTATTGTAATTTGTTGTTTCTGCTGGCTTTAAAAAGAATTAACTTATAGTCTTGATTCAATCGCAATCAATTTAAACATTAATAGTAATTGAAATTTCTATACAAAACTTTCCTTTTTCGATTTTTTGTAATTTTTGTCAGGATTTTTAATAAGATGGTTGCCATAATCAATCTCGCTTAACCTGCCTTAAAACTTGAACACGACTGAAACAATGCGAGAAATCAGCAAAAGTAATTAGATTCCATTGCATTTAAGGCGTGTGCAAATTAGTTAACCCCACGCAGGCTGTAAATTGTGGATGCCCTGTCAACTTTCCGGACCTTGATGTTTCCATGGCTTCTCCTCTTTTTGAAGCGACTACAACTCTGGCCGACTTGAATTTGTCATGCAAATGCCTTTGTTTTTGCTCATCTGCTGGGAACATGTTTTTCCCAGTCTCTGCACTTGGCATTCAACATTCAACAAAGCTGCGCTGGGAAATGGAGGGGGAAAATGCATTCAAAGAACAGAGAACAATTAAGGGAAAATTGTGGGAAGAGCTTAAAGATTTGAATCAGAAAATGCAAAGGGCACTGTGAAAATTTAACCACTTGTTTGTTTTCAGTAGTAGTTTAATGCAACAAAAAGGTTTACCAAACAGAACTGAAAAAACTGTTTCCAAATAAAAAGTTTGAAATGTTTTTCAATGTTAAATCTAGCAATCAGAGAATATAACGTTATCCGTTCAGCTGAAGGATTTAGTTCAATTTGGTAACACAAGTTAACAACATCTTGTTTCCTTTGGAAGTCTTTCCAAATTCTCCTCCAAATCAACAAAAATAAAAAAATGTGGGATTACCGCCAAGAAATTGACTTGGAAACATCGGTGAAGATATCACCGTACTGCCACGCTTGGCAGTCGGCTTGCTGGTTTATGCTCAAGGGCCTTGATCTGTGGAGATTCTTGGTATGGGATCGATCAGCGTTATACCTGGTGGTCCTTACGACTTGCCTGATTGGCCTTTCTTGGATGTTATTTAAGTCGTTCAGGCGTAGGTGGAATGAAGTGAGTTTATTGTTGAGGCCCACAAATTAGAGGACTTCTGTTTTTAATGGGGTTTTCCCCCAGGTGCCCATATCGGAGATCCAGTTGCTGAGAGATCGTGTGCAGTTTGTAAGCCAGGATATGGTCATGTTGCAAGATGCCCTCAATGCGACCTTAGTGTCCAAGCCAGAAGCTAGTATTTCTAGTGAGGTCATTGATGCAATGCTTGAGAAGAAGGCCGCCGAAGATGAGGAAAATTCGCCTTCGGATTTTAAATTCCCCAGGGGCTCTAGATCCTCAAGATCCTCAAGATCCTAAAGATCCTCCCGATTCTGATACGATTCCTGAATCAGCTGCCAAGAACCTTGATCCCAAACTTCAAGAGAATGCCTTAAACGAAAATAACGCTCCTGTTGAAGAGAAAGTGCCAGAAAAGCAAACCCAAACTGAGAACAAGCCCCTTGTAAAAACCAAACCCAGACGTGTAAAATCACCAAATCCACGTGATTTACAAGAAAATCCCAACGTGGATAACCGAAATATGCGTAGACGCCAACCTACACCAGATTCGAATCCAGGATGGAAATTGTAGATTGATTTTGTCATTGAAATAGTCAATTGCAAAACATCAAATTAATTGTTAAAATTATCATGTGAACTCCTTGTTATATAAATGTTTTGTAATGTTTTGTAATTGATTTAAAGAGTTTTATCATTTTGATACAATGTCATGATTGTTAATTTCAATATAATATTTTCGATTCATTTTCAATTCAATTTCTCGTCCTTTCTATTTTTATTCGGTTCTTTTGAGCCGACAAATTCAACTTATTTGAACAGCTTTCCCCATTTACTTTTTATTATGGCCCTAGTACTACCTTGACATCTTTCCCTCAAGCGTTTGGCTTTGATTTTCAATTGTCTGTAGTTGTATTTCTCACCTATTTCGTTGTTTATCTCTGTTTTCCCGTGCATAATCGCCAAGTCTATCCATGGTTGGCCCTCAATTAGTCTTAAGGTGGCCGGCTGCCTAATCGAGGCATTTTCGAAGCCACTTTGCGGTGGCCCCAGTTTGTTGGCAGTTGGCTTGCATTTCTCGGCTAATTGGCAGACTCGGCGACAATTCCTCGTTTTTTCTTGCATGCATTTGAATGATTTGGCAGCCGAAAACCGCTCGAAAGTCCCGTCTGTCGCCAATTTGGCATCGGTTTGTGGTAGCTGGTATCTAATAGATACTTGAGAATGGACATTGTTTGCCAGATTTGTTGATGTTGTATAGTTTTAGATTTTAGTTTTTAGTTTTTAGTTTCGCCGGGCAACATGTTGGGAGCAAACAAGTTGCGTGGGAAAGAGCAGTCTGCAGAAGAGTTGCCAGACTTTCATGAGGAAGAGACTTATGTTAATGGAAAATTGTTAAACATAGCTGGTAAACAAAAATGTTATTACTATTTTCTATAACTTTCAATATAATGGTGTATATTTATAAATTTCAAGGGGTCCATAATATAGTGTAATGTTTAAAATAAATAATGTTCTCTTAAACTTCCATTAGGTTTTACATAAATAATACTAAATACTAAGACTGTATACTTAAACTTTTTAAATAAGAAATTCGATTGGGTTCTTTTCCTTCAAAGATTAATGCTACAAATACAAGTGGAAAATAGTATATTTACACTTTCCAATATCATTATTTAAATGATAATATCGGAAAAATATCAATATCTAACATTTCCCTATTAGCTATTATTACTTTCCTCACACTTCCAACTATTTCCAGCTATCTGGCAACTGTATGAGCTGCAACAGAAACGGAAAACGGTCTTGGCCCTCTCAGTTTCTCTCCCACACACACTTGTTCGCTCTTTTGGCCTGCTTTTCGCTTTGTTTATTATTTGGCTTGTTGGCTCTCCCGCCTCGAACCTGTTTGTTGGTCGCCTTTAGATTGGCAGGCGGCTAAAGAGTTGGAATGTGGCTTTTGGTTTTTGGTTTTAGTTCGAACTTCGCTGTAACCGAGTGCGGATGTCAGGCAATCGCTGACGTCGTTTTGGCCCGATTTGATTATTTATTAATCGCCCGAGAGTCTGTGACTAGTGTTCCGGTACAAAACCAATAAAAAAAAACATACAAAATTCCGCCGCATCCAGTGAGAAAACCAAAGTATGTGAAAGTGTCTGTGTGTGGCCGCTTTTGCCTTTTGTTTTTATATTTTTTTTGGGGACCCCAGACAACGCGCCGTATGTGATACATTTGTGCAAATAGATTTAATTGTGATTTTTTTGTGGCTTTTGTTTTTGGCTATAAATTTCGCTTTCCACGGATAGAAAACGTTTTTAATTTGAGCCGCGCGGTTTTATGAGATTTCGTACATAGCTTTGTGCTGTAGTTTACACTTTGGTAATTCACGGCGTCACGCCTTAATGACGTTCAACTACCATCATAATAGCCACAATAACAAGCGCAGTCTTTGGCCATGTACCTCACATTCCCATGCAAAATCGCCTTCTTCTCGTGCGTTATCCTCTTCTCCATCTTCGACATTTGTGTCTCGTCTCTTGCACGTGACTTTTCCCCGGGTTTCCAAGGGGCCCACGCCCTTTTGTGCTGCACTTTTCGCATGCATTCATCCAGATTAAAGCTGTTAGTGCTGGCAAAATGTCAAAAAACAGTTTCTTTAGAAAACTACTAAAAAAAATGATAATTTAATAATATATAGGTTTTGCTTAGAAAACATAATTTTAACAATCGAATTTATTTGTTTTAAACAGGAAAACTACAGTAATAAAAAATACATAAGCATGTCCTTAGGTTTTAAAACCACAATTTATACGTAAATTACTGATTAATGCAACAAGATCAACGAAAATATCAACATTTCTTATTTTATTACATTTTTTTTGTACAACGTTCGGATATTTTGAGAGCATCTTATAGTGTAGAGTAAATTTTAATATCGGTTATCTGTATTGTTAATTTTCACAAATACATTTCTGATTACAAATATTCTAAGTTATATACAAATGTATTTCCAAATGGTTAATGTCATATCTTTTTTCATAAACCTTTAATATCTACAAACTTTAATCATCAAAATTGATTATAAGAACGATAAACCAAAGCTTTAATATATACTGTTTTAAAGCATTTGCATTCGAAATTAAAAGAAAGTTGGCATTAATTTTAAATATAAAAAAAGAAACTGTTATATAGTAAACCAGAATGAATAGGAACAAGGTACCATCCAAGGAGTTTTGATAGCTTCCACTCAGGTTTCATTAGGGCTTTCTTAAAATGTGATTAATGTATTTATTCAACATTCTTTTTCCACATCACACTTTGGTTTCAACACCTTTTAAACCCAGTAACGACATAGCCAATTAACTGAAGCTCTCGATTGCGTTAGGAGTTGTAAGAGCAATCGACTTTTTATACCTGGCCTGAGACCAAGTGCAGTCGCAATGGGATGATGGGTCCATTGCCACACTCACCGCATCTCCAACTCGGCTTCATCGCCCTTTCCTGATCGCATTGTCGAGATCCATCAATCAAAACCGAATCAGTTTTATAGCCTTAATTACCCCGCAGAGCAGCCGTATAAATGTTGCCCGCCCGGGGCTCCACAATTCATTGTTAGTTGAACAGCGCGGTCGGGAGTGCAGTTTTTCCAGCGATTTTCTTTTCGATTTTCGATTTGTATTTCGATTTCGCTGGCGGAGAGCGTTTAACAACGTTATCAGAGCGATTTCCAGCCGCGTGTTCGTAAAATATTAACCATCCGCTCATCGGCTGCAGTTGCGGTTTGGCTTGGATGTTCAGCTTGGGGAGATTCGTAATGAAAAGTGAAGTGTGGCTGGCGGACCCGTCAATTGCGAAAGTGTGTCTAATTTGCAATGATGAGTGCGTTTTCTCGAACGAAATTTCCTTTTCTGTGGCAAAAAACGAAGCTACCAATTTGTTTGAGCGGCTCATAAACCAAATAAAAAGTGAAGCTAATGGGTGTGCCACAAATTTTCTGCAGAAGTGTAAAGAGTTATTAATCCAGGAAAATACATATCTAAAAGTCATTCATATCAACACATCATAAGTGTCAATGATATTTTGACATACTTACCAAAATTAATCTTTGTCTTTAAAGATCATTCCCTAAAAAAAATAAAATCGAAGTACAAGTGCCAAAGAATTTAGAACTGCATTATAGATTCCCGAAAAACTGTGCAATTTAATAATGTGCTTACAATTGAAGTATTAGTAACTGCTGAAGTGAGAAAAAAAATGATTCATTTTCGAGCATATAAGCAATTTCTCCAAAATTGCAAAATTGCCTTTTTAAAATATAGCTCTATATAAACACTTAAAGCTAAGCTGTAAAAAAATACTTCAAGAAACTAAGTTACTTATTCAAATGCCAAAACTCAATTAAACAAATTTTAATGAAAATAACTCTTATGAGAATGAATATCATAAACAACGTTGTAATGATAGACAATAGACTTCCAGTATAATTCCTTTAAAATATTTTAATGACTAAATAAACAAGAAAATTCTTGTTTAACTCTTGCAAGCCTTTAATCTTATCGAAAAGTTAACAAAGCGAACTTTATCGGTTAAAGTCAACAATTTAAAGTCAATGACGTGTAAATTGCAGCAAATGCACCTTGTTTATCTGTTTAATGAGCAAATGGGCTAACCAAACGACAAAAATATAACTCCATTAAACACTTGAATAAGGAAACAGATCTCCCCTAAATGGATGACTGAATATTTTGAGTATTTTTCCTTATGACCGTCGTCGCAGTCATTTGAGAGACATGTGCGTATTAAATCCTTACTTTAAGCCCTTCACAAACTTGTTGTTGTGTTGCACTTAATCGTAGTTGTGTTGTTTCTATATTAATATCTAATTCTCAAGAAAGCTCACAAGACACGCCCATTGTGGCCAGTTGGAGAAGTCACCGCCCCACATGTCCATAAATACTTTCACTTGTCCGGCCACAAAAGACCGTAAATTTCTTCTTTATATTAACTGTGACTCAGGGCCATTGTTTCTTTGGAAATCGCAACAATCGCGACATTCTTGACCCCTAGTAATTTTGTTACCATTTCTAAAGAAAATAACTGAAGCACATCCCAATGTTTGTTAAGGTAAAAGTTTTTCGTAAGCTAAAAAAAGTGTCTGCATTGCACAAGAATTATTTGAAATCAGTCAATTAAAATGCAACAACTCAAACCTACCTAGGCAAGCCGAAGTTTATAGTCCCTTCCAGCTAATACCAAAAATATAATATTAATAAAACGAGTACATTTCGATTTTTATGTGTCTATTAATGTTATTTTAATGTATTATGTTTTTAATACATGTTTTCGGTTGGAGTCTTATGATAAAGCTTCTTCTATTTACTAACTGCAATTTTTGGAAAATATTCGTCCAAAACACTACTTAAATGAGATAAACTTTCCTGGTTCAGAGTCACTAAGAACGAAGTCAATTTCTATGCGTTCACTGAAATTATAGTAAACTGCTTAATACCTTATACATTTTTAACCACTTATTCTTAAATTTCTAAATGTAGAATTCAAATTCATTTTGTAGACACCATATTGCGGATCAATATAAATTATAATTGATTTCGGCTGTTATATTAATAATTTATGAAAGGAATATTTGAAAGTATGGTTTGTTTTACAACAAATAAACTCATAGTAGAAAACGACACGAATCATGTAATTAAATTTAATTTGATTTCCCAACTCCTCTCGTAATATTTTTTTTATTCCATCCCTTTCTCTGGCTTTCTTGAATTTTAATGAATACTTTTGCGCCCTTTCCCATAATTTAATTATCCACAAAACTCTCAAAAGAAACAAGCTACTCTCGTAACCGGACAAAAACACAGTCTAAAAACATAGTTGTTTTAATAATTTCAATTAGCTGAACTTCCCAGGCGCTTGATGAGCGGTCTTCAAGTCCAGGGGGGAGGGGGCGGGGCCAGGTGAGTGGGCAAGGTGTGCTTCACCCTTTGGCAACACCGCTAAAATGGTAACACCAAGCAGGCTAAACCACTGTGCGCATTGAGGCGTTTCGCCGTGAACAACAATTTCTGCAATAGAAAACTTGATTGGGCAGCCAAAAAAAGCTTCCGCCAAAGAGGCAGCGAATTTATGTGGGTCAATCTCACCTGACGGGGACAGGTGTTTGTCCAACTTATTTTACCCAGCTTTGTTTGCTTTTTCCCTCCTTTATTTTTGCATAATCCGGTCGTGATTGATTGACGCGCTTTGGGGATTGGCGCGGCAAATATGAGAACATAAATTGCACTAAAGAAAGACAGGGAAAACAAAGAGAAATACTGAAAATAAAAGAAACACGGGGAGATAATAGCAATATAAAACACAAACATTAAGCAGCGTAAACTTGGCTGGTAGCCATTGTCTGTTTCTGTTTTTGTTTTGAATTTTAAGCAGTAAAGTTCAAGAAACTTTTGCCACCTTTGCTTAGTTGATTATTTAATTTATGAAGACCCTCAGCACCGGGTCCGGGGATCATTAAAGTTTTCCGTCAGTCTTGCCTTGACTTTTACTTTAATTTGAGCTGGGCCTCACAACAAGTGCGCAAACTGGTTGCCACTTCTGTGTAAAGATTTAACTCGTTATGAGACGGATCCCTTTGTCAGGTGACCTCTACTTGGCAGAGGAGGCGGGAACTTTTCCCCTGCATTCAATTAACAGTTCCGTGCTAAAAGGTAAAGGTGCAAGTGACGTGGTAAAGGTAGTTAAATTCCCTTAACTGTTGTTTTTTTCTCATCACTGTGGGAGATAATCAGCCATAAAACCAACTTGGAGTACAGAATTCCTGTTTACAGGGTATGAGCATTTCTAGTTACTGACAAGGACAATGTTTAAGAAGGAAAGCACTTTAGGCAACCAATAAAAAAAACAACAAATATAAAATAAATTGTATTTTTGTGCAGAGTATAAATTTTGGTTTCACTTCTTTGATTATAAGAAATCATTACCTTTCTAGCAGAATAGCAAACCTTTATTTGCTGTTAGCATTGTTATCCTACAATTTCCATTTCTGATTACACAACTTCATAGGCCAACAAATCCGTTCGAAAAAATTACATAAAAGTATATTAATTCGGGTACGACTGCCATTCATTCTGAATAACAATTGAATACCTTCGAAAGCTCTGTTATTCGTGTCCTCTCTGAGTCCACCCTTTTCAGGGTGACCCCTCGCAATTGTTAACGAAGCGGACCATTTATTCTATATAAAGTGGGGGTGGGAGGTAGGGAAATGAGCTTGCAGTGAGTGGTAAAAAAGGTAATGCGGAGGGGTTAATTGTGGTAGACTTTGTTATTCAACAGGTGTTTTGGTAAAACGCTGGTTGACAGTTATTGTTTACCTTTACCACCACTTCTTCGCATTTTAATTTCATATCTCCTGATTTATTACCTCTGAGATTGTGCGCAAAATTTTAAACTCCCCCAAAATTGAGAATAGGTAAATAATGGAAACAGCAGCATGATTTCCCGGTCAATATCTTCGAATTTCATTCAAATTTTCCAGCACTCCCTCTTCGAAATTCAAGGTTACCCAAATGCTGGAAAATAATTCAGTAATTCAAACTCCACTCCCCTATGAACCCCTCCCCTTACCGCCTCTCCTCCACATGCTGCCAACGACCTTAATCAAATTTAAACAACTTTTTTTTGGTTGCTAGAAGAGATTACATGCCATTACCTTGGTCGTTTTTCTTTGTATGTAAAATTAACTGTCATTTTTTGATTCGTTATTTTCTTTTGGTGTTTTGTTTTATGTTGATTTGTTGTTCAGCTTAATGTGAGCAAACAGAAAAAAATTAACCAAAAAAGTAGTTCAAAGTAATTTTGGCCTGCAAAAGTTTGTATAAGTTTTTATTTCTTCCGTTTTAAGCAATTGTATTTTGATAAACTTTAATTGGCTGTTAATCACAAATTGAACCCGTTTTGTATAATGTCTGACGCCAATTTAAAAATTGTTTAATTTGCACTCAGATTAAATTAATATCAATAACCCTTATTATCCAAGAACTTTGTTATGTTGAACAAAAAATCTATTTAACTGGTTTTTAAAACAGGTTTTATGGCTGCCAGCAACATTTCATATTCAGAAGGAATTTAAAGTTGCAAACTTTTCGACTGTCAACTTCGCTTTGCATCAATAAAATGCCAGACGTCCACTGACTCATAAAAACTCCAACTAACCGCAAATGTTTTTTTTTTGCATTTCTGCTTCTGCTTTTGGCTGCAAAAATTGCGCAATGTTTTGCAGCAGGTCCTCTCAACACATTTCGGCTATGGTCAATTTGCAATAATTTGCTGGCTTGTTTTAGATTTTTTTTTTCCATTTTTTACAAGCACGCAACTTCAAATTGTATGTTTGTTTTTTGCATAAAGTAAATTAAAATAAAATAAAGTTGCGTTCACGGATGTGCCATAAACCCAGATGAGATACATAGATTTTCATGAAATGTTGTATGTTTTTAGCTCAATACACTCAAAAGTGGGTAATGAGTTCAGTTGGGGCCGAACTGAGACAAAAGAGGCGAGAAAAAGTGGAATAGCTAAACGTTTTATTTGCAAAACTTTTTCTGGCTTGCGAATTTTACTTCATTTCTTGTTTTCAATTTTCCAAAACGGAAACCTATTTGTGGTTTTCATATCTACGCTTTTATGGCACAGGCTAAAAGCAAAGCATTTTCCATGAATTTTGCCATGTGAGATCACCTCAGATGGAAACCGCAATAACGAAAACAAAACACTAATAAATGTAGTGATGTTAAAGTTTGACAAGTATTTGTTTATTTCTTGTGTGTCTGTGGTTTTTTTTGTTGGTATGAGTGCTAAGTTGTGAAAATGTTAACTTAAAACGCATCAAACAATACAATTCAGCTGTCCAATAGTTTTTTAGATAAGTGATTTTATTTTTATGATCACAGAAACAGTAGATTTATTTATTTATTTTTGCATCCGCTTATAACAATTCTCTTTATAATCACATATTCGATTAAACATTGTTATTTAGCTGGTTATCAATACATAAAAAGTATGCAACTTCACAACAAATATATATTTTACAAATACGTTTCAACAATAATACTTAATAAAGACACTTTTCCGGCATTTCCTTTGCTTCTCCCATTCCCTTTCTCCTCATTTGGCTTTCAGCATTGGTAGTTGCAAATGTCTCCCACCTTTGACCCATTTTCCCGATATGCACTTTACATAGACAAACATTTTCCCCACTTTTTCACTTTTACTCGAAATTTAGTCGTCTGCGTCTTTGTCTTCATCTGTCTACATCAACATCTTCGCAATTATTTTGTTGACGTTTCTTTGCTGCTACAATTTCTTGGCTGCAGTATGGCTTTTACTTTTTTTACCTGCTCGCGTGGGTGGCGCATTGTTGTTGTGTTTTCGGCTGCTATTATTGGTAGTAGTTTCTTTCATTATCACGTGTTTGGTTTCTTTTTATTTTTGTTTGGCTGCCTGCGTCAAGTTGTTTTACAAGTTGCCTTTGTTGGTAATTCCCTTTTTGTGGCTATTCAATGCCAGCTAATTTATTTGCATTTCGAATTTCTAGAATTTCTTCCATTTTGGTTGAAGGGCTTCTATAGGTTGTAGTGGGTTAGGCTTAGGGTTAAATTTGCATTTATCCATTCTTAGTGGTTTGGTGGTTGGCTTGCGAGGTGTGAAGAGCCATTGAATTATATTTAATTTACCTATTTATGTTTTATTTATATTTTTCAGCTCCGGGCGCAGACAGATTAGTTCAAATGCCTTAGCAAGGTAAGTTTTAATACCTTATTTATTTCGTAATCAATTATTTTTTAATGCATTATGTATTAAAAAAAATATGATAATTTAATATATCCATGGGACTTCAAAATAATTATAAATACTCTTAGGATAGTTAAACAGTAAAATTGGCATTAAATATTATTTGTTTGCTTGATAGTGAAATACTGTTTGAAATTCATTGTGCATTCGGTTCGGGTCTCGGCTACACCTACATTACGGAATAGATATTAAATACACAAACCGTTGACGGTGTAATATACATGTGGGCTACCGTAAAACAATGTAAAGTTGTGTAAAATTACTCTTTCAATAAATTGAACAAGAACCTGGTCCGGTTGATGTCAAGACTAAGTTGGCATGGAACCAAAAAAAAAATTTCTTTAAAATTGACAATTTGATAGTTATATATTTAATGTATATTAAACAATTTATTGTCCAAGTATTTAGATAAATGCAATATTTACTTTAAGTATTTGACCCATTATTTAATTTAAATAATTTAAATGTTTAAACAATTTATTTTAGCCAACTCTACAGATCATCGAGCTTTAACTCTTCGGGCCGTAGCTCCAACTGTGATACAACAGAAGACATGTACAGCGACATTAGCTTGGAGAATCGTCATGACTACGATTATAGGGTAAGTACACTCATTAAATAAAGATACATTAATTAAATAAACTTAGGCACTACTCCATCCGAAGGAAATAAAAGATTGTTGTCTTAGCAATGAGATATCGTTAAGGCATCAAATTAGTTTCTTTCGACTTATTACACATTTGTCTTTCGCAATTTGATTTCAAAGATTTTGACATTAGATGGCAAAATCAACGGAATAAATAAATAAATATGTTGCAGCATGAATAGGCAAAAAAAATTGTCAATGTCTGATATTTCATCAAAGAAATTGCTGATGGAGAGGGCATAATCTGCCCTTGAACCGAATTCGCAATTGCAAAATTATTTCCCAACTTTCATGTGGTATGAGCTTGAAAAACATTTTCATTGAGTCGAAATTTCGAAAATGTTGGGAAAAAAGTTCCCTGGAAAAGTGAATTTGTGACTTTTCACTTTGGATCTTCGGCCGCAATGAATTAAAACGTGTTTTCTTTCCCTCAAACCGCCGGTGGCAGTCACCTTCGCTGGTATTTTCGCTGGGAATTCGTGGCTACCTGGCAGGTGAAATTCAGTGCTTTGGTCTTGTGTGGGTTGCCGTTGTCTATCGCGATCTGCGGATCCAATCCGATTGTGCTACGCCGCGGCCCGTTATATAAAGCTGAAAAGCAAAAGCATTCAGCAGGCTCTCCGCAATTGGCCATGGCCAATGGGGGAGTGCAATTGGCGCCCTCAAGGTCATTGAAATTCACTCAGCCTCCCTTGAATTGCTGCCAATTAGATTTCCCACTGCCCAAGTGCGAGTGTTTAACGTAAAAGCTTTTTGATTGAGTGCCAAAGATGTCGGGAAACCATCGGCGCCTCTGGGGCATAGTTTTCGCTTTTCTTTGTGGGAAACGGGAAACATATTGAATAAACAGGAAGATACCAATGCATTTGTAGTTACGGTATAAATTTTTAAATTTAATTTTTATAGGAGGAAACAAACTAATTCAACGTTAAAAAAGTTAATATTAAAGGTTAACATATATAGTATGTAGGTTTTTTTGAATTACTGTTTTCAATTTAAATAAGTGATATATGTACATCTGGGGTATATTTTATGCTTTTCTCTGTGGGACACATCTTAAATAAGCGAAGAAGGGCTCAATACATTTGTAGTTCTGGTCGAATTTTTAAATGTATTTTATACAGTGTTTATACACAAATGTGTGGCTTAACATAAAAAAAGGTTGGTCAAAATATTTTAAATGCTGGTTTATTATTCTGCTGCGTACCAAATTAGTTTAAGCTTATTTAATATAATATTTAATAAACTCTTCTCTAAAAATAAGTTATTGCTTTCATTTAATCAAGTTCGATAATATTAAATACCTGTTTAATTAAAACAAATTTTCCCTGTTTAAATATATAATCTGATAACATCTAATAGGTTTTTCCAATCACTACAAATAAAGGCAAAGACTTTCTTTCCTGCCATATTAAACTTCGAGATTTCCCGAAAGAAAGTTAAGGGAAACAAAAAGCAACTGATAGGGATACACATATGTAATGGCGATGTGACAGGTGTAAAATTGCTTTCTGCATAATTGCGAAATATAAACAAATAAAAGGAGTGCGAGCATGGTAAAAGTCGCCAGCCCACGACGATAAAAGAAAGGTGCAGAAGCTTAGAGGAAAAACAAGACAGGAAAACAAACGAAGTGAAATAGAGTTTTGCGAAAAATATCACGTACCGAATCAATTTTTAACGCCCCCTGTGCGATTGTTCTTTTATGCAACAGGCCAACGGGGAAACGGCATGTGGAGTTTGTGGGCGAGGGAAAGGGGATTTGGCCAGGTGTGGAACAGGTGGGTGGAGTTGGGCTAAAAGATCATTACAAGTCATACAAGTGCCTCGCATTTGGTTTGATTGTTGTGTGAAACTCTGTGCTGCATCAAAATGAGTAGCGAGCAGGAAAAATGTTATTTATGTTTATTAAGCGGTAGAATTTTCTTGGACTCAACTGTACTTATATTTGTAAGCATATACAAGATTTAATTATAGTTTATGAGATTCAGATTTTGTGTAGATTATATAAGGGTTCGGTTTCTGTACAAACTCGATTACAAATAGAAAGCCGGCCTGTGCCACCTGCAATATTACACTATCAATACATTTTTATTTTTTAAGAAGCGTAGTTAATACAGTTTATACTGGAACAAGTATACATTTTGACGAAAGACGTGGAAAATAAGAAATTCATGTAGTATGGCCTTAATTAAAATATGGCCATTTGTTTTTTTAGAACAAAGTAAATTAATGTTTAACTGTTCTGATCATAACTTTTTTAATTTGTAAAAATTTGTACAATTAAGGTCACTCTAGTTTTTTCTAAAAATGGAATCTTAACCCCTGAATGAAAGTGGAACGGTTGGAAACCCAAGAAACTTTCCAAATCTCACCTTGGCCAGATGCCCAGGAAGTGTAAGCGTATCCAAAAAGATTTTCACTGCACCAAATCCGATTTCCCATTTAATTCTTCTTCACTTCTACTGGCCCCAATTTCGGTCCACCCGTCCCCGTTTCTTCAACTGCTCCGTTGGCTTAATTAAGCTGAGGTCACTTTTAGGCAATCTAATGCGGAGAAAAGAATCGCACTGGATTGAGTCGAACTTATTACATAAGGCCTGGGGATGGGGAGATCTTGACATCGTCTTCCCAGTTTTCCCAGCGCTGTCAGAGGTTGATTAAAATCTGCATTCGTCTTGAACTATTTCCAGCTGTTTTGCATCGTCGCACTTATGCAATTATAACTGTAGGCAGGCCCAAGACAATGCCACAATTGCAATTTGTTCAATTGTCAGAGTTGGCAAGAGATGTGGGGAAGAAATCTGTTGTTTTTTTGGGTTAATACATGCACAAGTGGAGTATCTGCGGTGACGACATCCCTCGAAGTTGCCCAAGCAAAATTTTAGGATTTGGTAATCTCTCGAATTGAATATCTCCCCGTCGTCGTCTGCTCCAGTGGCAATATGGATATATATATCTGCGCCATTGATGAAGGCGTTGACTGGAAACAGCCACCTACAAGACATCGCATAAACAAAAACTTCCACCAGGTGTCTTGCTAATAGAATGCATACGTATAATAAATGGAATACAAATGAAGCTAATGTCAGCAGGAAGGGAAAAGGAAATTACCATTTTATTTCATAGAACAACACTTTATTTATTATAAGTACTTGGCACTTCCTAACGTGGCGATCTTTGTAAGGGTTCTACCATTATTAATTGTTAATCACAGACACCTTTCTTAAATGATTTTATAATGTTTATTCCCACTTTATTTAAAAGTAAACGCAATAGACTTTGCTTAACAAAAGCTTTAATACTCCGAAAATTCAAATACTCAAGGACGGTTTCAAAACTGCACTCCATAAGTTCCAATCGAATTATGACCAAGCCATCCGAATTCCCTGCCATTCGGAACAATTAACCTCCCCCTAATGGACTTGCATCATCTATCCCATCACAACAATTTTCCTCCATTTGGGCTAAACGTTTCGTAAACGTCTTCGAGTATTTAATTCGGTTTTATTTCGGTCTACTTTAAGCTGCATTTGCATTAATTATGATAATTGCAACGTTTATGCTTCAATTCGTTGTGTGTGGGTCTCCTTTGTCTTTTGGATTTCGACGGTTTCTGGGTCAACGTCACATTTGGGTTAAAAATTGATTTTCGTTTATGGTTTTTACTCGCGTTTTTCGTATTTTCCCTCCATATCTCATTCGGCTCGGCTTTATGCTTTTATGTTGTGTCGGGCCTCGACTTCTGCGGTCTTAAGGTGGGCGTCAGAGGTGCCAGCGAAATTGTTTAATCGATAAGACGAGCCTAGCAGGTGGCGAATGGAATGCACGAACTGCTAGACGAAGCCCATTTTCAGAGGTCTTTTTTTGGAGACAGTGGGTGTAGGAACAGTTTTTCTTTGCCGGTTCGCATTTGATGGATCGATCAATGATGGTTTGGAATTAGTTAAACGGCATTTGGCTCGGCGATATATATAATTATGCCCGGAAAAATGAATAATTGGATAAACATTTTCGCAAAAAATCAACGAATAAATATACATTTTAAATGTGTAGTTCTAGGATTTAATTTTGCATTCGTTATTTTCTTTTTGTCAACTTGCTATTGCTTGACATTAAAGTTGTTCTGTTGTTGACTTTACATTCCCCTCATTTCCATATCCATTATCTTAATTTTTGCTATTCCAAATCTAATAATAATTCGTTCTTTGTTTTCCTTTACTTCCAGGTAAGCACAATAGCCAAATACAAACTACCTCAAGCACTCTTATCTTACCGATTCCACTTGGTAAGTGTTAAAACGAACCCACAAAGTGTTTCTTGTCTGCCTTTTATCTAAGCTGAAAAATCGGCCGAAGAATTGGCCATAACGTGAATTCATGTTCCCACACACACATACACACTCTCCCAAGCGATGCGCCTTTTTCTGGGGGCGTGGCTCTGGGAGCAGTTGCCAAGTAGAAATCCTACGCTTTCCATTACGTCATGTTGGCTTTTCGTACACTGTTTTTGCACAAGGTTGTCCAAGGCAAACGGGCGTTACATTAATTGGTAACTAGTCGAATCGGGTTCGAGTTCGAGTTCAGTTGAGGCTGCACTTGTCTTAGCCAACTACGGCTTGTATCTTTTCTTGTCTTCGCTATTTGGCCGCACAGCATTTATTATAAGTAATGAGGCGGTGGAGAGTTGAGTTAACAATTACGGCCTACGTGCGAATTACTTTTTTTTTGCGATCTTCTTGTATAAAACCATCGTGAACTTTTGGCATTTAGCTATGGGACTATTAAAGCAGTTGAGTTTTTAGATTATAAAAAGATAACGTTTTTTCATCCATTTGTAATAAAAACAAGAGAGAACGCTATAGTCGGGTGACCCGACTATCAGATACCCGTTACTCAGGTAAAGGGAGTGCGAGGGAGAAACTTTGATCACGCATAACTTTTTAACGAATGGTCCGATTTGAAAAAATTTCTTCTACATTTCGATAGGTATTGATAAACACAATAAACTGCATTTTTACTTTTCCGAAATATTAAAATTTTTAAATCGTACATAAGCGATTGTGGGCGTTAAAGGGGGTGGCACCTTTTTGAAACAAACTTGCGCTGCGTAGGAACTCCTAGAATCTGCGTGCAAAATGCCAATCTTATAGCTTTTATAGTTTCCGAGATCTCAGCGTTCATACGGACGGACAGACAGACGGACAGACAGACAGACGGACAGACGGACATGGCTATATCGACTCGGCTAGTGATCCTGATCAAGAATATATATACTTTATAGGGTCGGAAACGCTTCCTTCTAGCTGTTACATACTTTTGCACGAATACAATATACCCTTTTACTTTACGAGTAACGGGTATAAAAACAGCTTGAAGAGTAAAAGATTATCACAAGGAAGGCTTTAAAATTATTTGAATGTATATTTTACCTTTTTTTATATTTCTCAATCGATATTAATTATAGAACGAACACTTTAATAGTTGTTCTAAAAATATCTAGAGCTAAAGGTAGCTTACTTTTTGTCTTTCTGTTTACAACTTCCTAGGTTACCAGCCAATCTTATCGTCCAACCCTTCTTAGTATTCCTCCATAACAATTCTTATGTATATATCTACCCCAAAACCAATCGTTGCCGTGGCAACTTACAAACCGTGCACTATAATGTGTATACAAAATAAGCGAAACACAAACAAACGGTTTCAGGGAGTGATACACGCTCAAATTTAAGCACACAAATGCATGAATTCAATTGCAATAGCAACTTCTCAAACTTTAATAATTCTCACAGTTTCCGAGCAATACTTTTGTTTGCTTTGGTACATAAATATTGACTATACTTTTGG
>JAYMZC010000086.1:0-25015 GCA_036346975.1 Drosophila prolongata | reverse complement strand
TTGCGAGGATCCGCTCGCGGATCGCCTTTTCCAGAGTTTCCGTCGTTGCCCTGCTCATTGGCACCATTTCGGTCCACTTGGAGAACCTATCTACCAGCACTAGTAGCATAGAATTCCCGTGTTTGGAGCGGGACAGTGGCCCGACGAAATCTGCGCACACAGTGGCCCACGGCTCTTCCGGTATTTGGGTCAGCATTTTTTCCGGCCCCCTGTAGTTGGCTTGGCTTATATCGTAGGCAGCTCTCGCAGTTTTGCACATATTTCCTTATGTCGCGGTGCATTCCCGGCCAATGGTATCTTGCTGCGACTCTGGCAATTGTTTTCCGACTGCCCATGTGGCCAGCTGTCGGTGAGTTGTGGTTCTCCGACATTACCCGCCGCCTGGACCCCGTTGGCACGCACAGCTTCCATGATGTGACATCCTCGTTGCCTGCTCTGTGCGGTATGTGGCGATATAGCTGGTCGGCTTCTGTCATGTAGTCTGGATATTTTTGGGGATTTTGGGAAATCTTGCTCCGCATATCCCTTATCCAGCTACACTCGCCGGTTTCCTTGTGCTGTTCCTGTGTTTTTTACCCGTCGACATGTTTCTGGCAGTGGCTGTCGTGATAGTGCGTCTGCTACTATATTCAGCTGGCCCTTTCTGTACGCGATCTCAAAGTCATATTGCTGCAGTTCCAGCGCCCATCGTGCGATTCTTCCGGTTGGGCTCTCGATGCTATTCAACCACTTCAGTGCCATATGATCCGTGATCACTTTGAAGTGGTAGCCCTCCAAGTATGGCCTGAACTTGCGTATGGCCCACACAATTGCCAGGCATTCCTTCTCAATCGCTGAGAAATTTCTTTCCGAACCATTTAGGGACCTACTGGAATACGAGATCACCCTCTCGCCTTGGTCGGAATTCTGTGTGAGAATAGCACCGAGCCCGTAATCGCTGGCGTCGGTCTGCAGCACAAATGTCTTTGTGAAATCTGGGCATGCTAAGATTGGGTCTGCGATTAGCCTGGCCTTGACAGCTTCAAACGCCTGTTGATGGTCCTCTGTCCATTCCCATTTTGTGCTTTTCCGGAGCAGGCTATTCAAAGGATGCACCAACGTTGCAAAATCTGGCACAAAAACGCCTGTACCACGACGCCACTCCCAAATATTGTCGTAACTCCTTAACGTTGGCCGGTGGTTTTATTAAGGCAATTGCCGACACTTTTTCTGGGTCTGTTCCGATGCCTTGGTCTGTTATGCGATGCCCCAAGTATTGCAGTTCCTTTCTAAAAAATTTGAATTTTTCCGCATTTACTTTCAGGTTAGGATGACGATAATGTCGTCCTGATACGCGAAGGCATGCGGCATCATTTCTGGTCCAATGACTTGATCCAATGCCCGCTGGAATGTTGCCGACGCGGAGTGTAGGCCAAATGGCATCACCTTCCATTGGAACAGGCCCTTCCCTGGTACAGTAAACGCCGTATACTGCCTGCTGTCTGCCTCCAAGGGGATCTGCCAGTAACCGTCCTTTAGATCGAGACTGCTGATGTACTTCGCCTCTCGCAGCTGGTCCAGGATGTACTTTATCATCGGCATCGGGTATGCGTCCTTTATGGACCTCGCATTTATTTGCCGGAAATCCACACACAGCCTCCACTTTCCAGTCTTCTTTCTCACCATGACTATTGGTGAGCTGTAGGGACTCCTGGACGGCTCGATACATCCTTTTTCCAGCAGCTCGTCTACCTTGGCATTTATCTCACCCTGCATTTTTGGATTTTTAGGGTAGTACCGTTGTTTGACTGGTTGGTCGTCCTTCATGGTGATCCTATGTACGGCCACGTTGGATGTACCATTTATACCTTCCAGCTCGTCCAACTCGGCTTTTAAAAATCCCTCCCTTTTCCGCAAATCTTTTGGGTGTTTCAACTATTGCCACTGACAGTTTTTCCTCCAGCCATCCTCCTCGTCTATTCTTTGCCGGTATCGACGCGCTGTGTCCTGCGCACTCGACTTCGGCCCCCGATTCTGGTGAGGAAAATTCCATCCCAACACCAGGGCGTCGATCAGTCCTGGTAAAATCAGCAGCTCCATTGAAATTGTTTTCGTTCCCAGTCCAATTCTGGTCTCCAGCTGTGATCTTATTTCCCCGCAGCGACCGTCTGCCATCCGTACTTGCCTTCTCGTGGGTCCGACCCTTCCTGCCGCCTGCACCCTGTCCGCCAGCTCTTCGCTGATGAAACTCGCCGTGGCGCCGGTATCCACCGTGGCCTTAATCTTACTTTCACCTATGAGCACCGTGGCGGACAGTTGCATTTCTTCCGCCTGCAGGTCGCCCATTAATTTCGAGAGGCAGCACCTTGCGATCCCTGGCCGCCCCTCGGAGGCTGGGGTCGCTGGGCGTTTCCCGACCCGGAACAGCACTGAACCGTCCGAACTCCTATTTTTCCGCATCGCCAGCAGAACGTAAGCCGTTGGTTTCGGCATTCCTTCGCCCAGTGGTCTGGACCCCCGCATCTGCGGCAGGCCTGGGTAGGATTTGCTACGAATCCGCCGCGATTGTTTGCTGGTTCGTGGCCGCGCGGCGTACTTCGTGGTTTTGCGTCCGGGTCCTCCTGGCATCGCCTGCACACCGCACCCTGGTCTGATCTTGGCCTTGGTACTGGATGGCTCTGCCCTTGCTGCTTGCGGGGATTGTTTTCCAGCTCGAATTTCTCCCTCTGCTGGTCGAGCTCCTCAAATTCGTCTGCCAGCGCCATCAATGTATCCAAATTTCGACATTCATATGGGCGAACGAACATTCTGAGTGCCGGCGTGCTGTTTTCCTTTATCCTCTCCAGCGTTTCTTTGGTCGACATATTCAGTGGCCGCATCAGGGTCTGCATATCCACCATAAAATCTTTGAAGCTCTCCCCATAGGCTTGCTTCCTCTGTCTGACCTGGTCCGCCAGTTTCGCCATGGATCCTCGGGGCAGAAAGTAATTTTGGAAGCTGTAGATGAAGTCTTCCCAGGTCTCCCAGTGCCGATTGTTGGCGATGAACCACTTCAAGGCTCTGCCTTGGAGTAGCTCCGGCATTGCTCGTGGGATCTGGTTTATGTCGAGACCGTAAGTCACGACTGACCACTCTACTTGTTCCAAAAATTCCAGCGGCTTGTCGTTTCCGTCGTAGCGGAAATTCCACTCCCGGACCTGCTTGGCCACCTTCGCGTAGTCCTGCGTGTGCGTCCTGGAACTCTCCTTTCTTTCCCGGCTATTTTCCCGCTGCCGGCTTGCGTGGCTTGCGATGCTCGACACATCCAAGCTCGCTATCAGGCCCTCGGCACTTGCGGTTGTGATTTTGAATTTTGGCGTGGGCATTTTTCGGAATTTCTTTTCCAGGCCCATTACCAAATCGGCGATGTCTGGCTCCTCTGCTGTCTGGTCGACGAAGTCTCCCAGGGTCTTCCTCATCGAATCGACTGAGCCCTCCAGTTCTATTCCCAGAACTTGACTCACCTCGTCGAAGTCCTCCTTCCTGAGATTATAAATCCAGGACTTCCCCATCTCGGAACTTTTGTTTCCTTGGTCAGGACAATCACTCTTGGGCGCCAGATGTAACGACCTGATTCTTTATTTCTGCTCGCTACGTAAACGTGCGGCTAGCTCAGAGAGGTTGTGAGTTCGTTCCACCAAATTTATATTGAGAGACCGCCCGTGACCACAGGATAACGTCAGAAATGATTAGGTTGGTGCTGGTTTATTGATTCTCTAAAATATAGCCTTATTGCTATTATTCTGCTGCCCGTTGTCGCTGTCTCGCTGCTGCTCTGCTCCTGGCGTACTGCTGCGTCGCTCCTGGCTTACCGCTGCGTCGCTTCTGGCCTGCTACTGCGTTGCTTCGGCTTGCTGCTCCGGGTGACTGAGATCGGGACGACTCCACCAAAACCCTGGATGTTATGCGAGCTTCCCTACCTAGGCCGGCAAGGTGTATCGCCTAGCAGGTGAACCGAAGTTACGCCTTATCGCCTAGCCACCTTTATCGCCTGGCTTCCGGAGTTCAGCCTGGACTTTGTCGGCAAGGTGTATCGCCTAGCAGGTAGAACACAGTTCTCCCTTATCGCCTAGCCACCTTTATCGCCTGACACCGCGCAAGGACTCCCTAAGCTTGACTTTACCACGACCTAGCACCGTTGGATCTCAGCGTTGTAGCCTCAGCCTTGTAGACTTGTCGTCGTTCGGCGTCTCGACTTTGCGATCTTGATCCTTGGGCACTTCGGTTTCGATGTTTACTTATTCCGTGTTCACGCACTCGCTCTGATTCTCGCACTCGTACTGTCCCGAGCTGCGCTTGCGCCGTCCTTTTTATAGGCGCTGTAGGTGCCGTTATTTCCCTCGGGTCCAAGGTCCACTGAGGTACCGTTAATTCACGGTGTGTCCTCTTTGGGCGGGTCCGAAGTCCGCCATTTTACCGTATGACCCCGTTGCCCTTGCCGGGCGCGGGTCCAAGGTCCATCGAGGTACCGTTAATTCACGGTGTGTCCTCTTTAGGCGGGTCCGAAGTCCGCCAATTCACCGTTTGACCTCGTTGCCCTTGCCATATGAGGGTCCAAGGTCCGACTGTTTCCCGTTTGACCTGGATGCCCTTCATTTCTCCGGCTTTCTCGCCTCCTCCGCTGTTGCTAGGCCGATCTCCTGCATCGGGATTTGTGGGGAGTTTAAGACTCCTCACACTGCATTACCTATTACTTCAACCAAATTCTGATTTTCTAAAAATTCTCTTTCATTTTTATACCCTAGCAGAGGGTATTATAATTTTGGTCAAAAGTTTGTAACGCAGTGAAGGAGACGTTTCCGACCCTATAAAGTATATATATTCTTGATCATGATCAATAGGGGAGTCGATATAGCCATGTCCGTCTGTCCGTCTGTATTAATACCGTTTGCGAGCTCAGTTTAAAAACTAGCGATCTGAAACTTTCAGATTATTTCGCGCAGTGTAAAAGCTATGGCCCTATATTTTTTTAATTCGTATTTTTTTATGTATTTCTTCATCAAGGTAAAAGCGTGTGCTGATCGGACGTCTATATCCTTTAGCTCCCATTGGAACAATATAATATTTCGCGCTGTGTATAAGCTATTTACATAAATTTTTCCAAGTCTTACTTATTTACGCATACCTTGATCAGGGTAAAAGCGCTTGCCGATCGGACGTCTATATCTTATAGCTTCCGTAGGAAAAATTTGTAAAGTCAGCAAGGGTATTAAAACTTCGGCTTGCCGAAGTTAGCTTCCGTCCTCGTTTATTTATGTATTAACCTTTAACATGGAGTTACATGTTTTTTGTTGTGTGTGTGCGGTGTTCCCTTAAATTTCCAAAATTCCAAAATTAATTTAAATTCTTCTACGAAGTCTATACGGTTTTCTATCGTTGAGCGCCAATTATATTTTAAGTGTGCGCGGCGCGGGACGGGTAGCTCGGTTGCACGCGCCGTCGCTATGGAGTAGAGAATGCGGGGGGAACAATGCTGCCCCGCTGCTAAATTGCTGACCACTGGCTTGTGCATGCGGGAGGGGCGACTTTGGCTGAACGCGCTATGTCACCAGGCTGTGGAGAGGAGGTTACCGTTACAAGACTGTCCCACAAATTTGGTTGCTGCTCAGATTATTGATGGTTGGCGGCTGGAGGGGCAGCCGCACGAGTATACCAAGCTGTATTGGAAAGAGTCCTGATGCAGCTAACGTAGTTGAGTGTTACAACGATTAATAGACAGCCTCCAGTATTTGCTGCCTAGGGTGGTTCCACGCAGCTGTCGTTATATTGGAGTGTCTAATCGACTGTATTCCAATTGGTCTTGGTGGCCAGTTGGCCGGTGATCCCCAAATGTTGATTTAGGTAGCTTAGGATGGGAGGGTGACTGCCCTCCTTAATCTGCTACCCTAGAGACTCAGGCAGTTTGAAGTGATAAAAAGTAAACGGCGGTTTGCCGGAGTTATACTAAATGGAGCACAAGCTCTTTATTCAGTGAATGACAAATGATAACTAAATATGAATTATTGACTTAAAGCTAACATAAGTTGGGGACTCATAGCGGCCACGCAAAAGTGCTGTGCCTGCCGGCCAAAGGCTGTGTCAGCGATTTGGCCGGTGCATGGCCTTCGGACAGTCGGTCATTGACGCTGTCCGGCTGACTCTAGTTAACTTACATTGTACATTATTGTTATACATATTCTTAGGCCTATAAAATACCCAAATTTACAGCAACAGGAACCCTTTATTCAAATTAAGCTGAACATTAAAAAATACCTAAAATACTCGAAATATCGATCATTTTTATACCCTTGCAGAGGGTATTTTAATTTCAGTCAAAAGTTTGCAACGCAGTGAAGGAGACATTTCCGACCCTATAAAGTATATATATTCTTGATCAGCATAACCAGGAGAGTCGATCTAGCCATGTCCGTCTGTCCGTCCGTCTGTCTATCCGTCCGTCTGTCTGTCCGTCCGTTTCTACGCAAACTTGTCCCTCAGTTTTAAAGCTATCTGCTTGAAACTTTCCCAAAAAGTTGTCTTTCTATTGCAGGTAGTATATAAGTCGGAACGAGCCGGATCGGGCGACTATATCATATAGCTGCCATATAACGGAACGATCGGAAAAGCTATAACGTTGGTGTTTTTAAAGTTAGGAAGTTGGAATTTTCTATGGATTTTATTTTTGGCCAATCAATCCCTACCAAATTTCATAAGGATCGGCCGACTATATCCTATAGCTGCCATATAACTGAACGATTGGAAATGCTATAACTTTGGTGTTTTTAAAGTTAGGAAGTTGGGACTTTTTATGAGTATTAAGAATACATCATATGAATAATTTTGAAGAATATAATTTACAGAGTATTCTGCAAGGGTATATCAACTTCGGCTCCGTCCGAAGTTTGCATTCCTTTCTTGTTTACGAGTGGTATGTATGCCCTAGCACTTGGTTGGAACTACCCTAGCGTCATCAGAGATAGCAATTATCAGTTCCTTGTTCTAGTTTTCCAGGATGCGAGAGAAAGAGTCGGATTCCTAATTTTAATTTTAATTTCACTATTGCCAATATCTACATTTTCCCTAATATGTACAACATACTGCTCTGACTCAGGAACAACCTTCTCTTCTTTCTGGGGACGACGTTGATTCCCATTCTTAGATAATAAGGAATTTGCTGTAGATTTTCGTGGACATCGTGATGGTGCCCCGCAGAGAAGCGCCCTTGGTCTGGACTCGTACACTTCCGATCTTCCAAGCCCAGTACCAGCTGGTACACGGCACGATTCATGGCTGCGCCCTTCAGTCAGTTGGGTGTGTGGTGATCCGTGGTATTCCAAGCGAAAAAAAAAACAAAAAAAATCTAAATACAATATATAAAATATATAGTCGCAAGCAAACACTCATCGAGTGCAAGGACAACCACAACGCGAATATATAATATAAAAACAACATCAACCGCTATAGAAAGTTAGAAAAATAACATGAAGCACACTGCGAAAAGCTGACCTAATTTACCCAGAGCTCTACGTGCCCAACTTCAAAAGGTTAATTACAGCTTCAGTTATGCCAAAACTGCTAAACAGGCAACTGATGGGACTACCACCACCCCTCAACCAGAGGCCAATCCCGACAGCCTGATGGAAGCAATGATGGGCAGGATAGAATCCAATTTCAAAAGGATAATGGAGCAAGTGATAAGAAAAATTTCGAAAATGATCGCTACCGTTTGCAAGTCCCTATGCCAGTGGTATTCAATACTACCATTTGAAAGCAAATGGCCTGACGAACGACAGCCACAAGGTCGAGCTATACTGCAAGACCATTTAAGCAGACATTACTCATCTCCGAATCCCACTTTTCTGACAGGTCTTACCTCACCAGCCTAATGGTGACAGATTCTCGACAGCCTGGGCCCCAAGGTCGTCATAGTCGGAGACTTCACTGCCAAGCACACCTGGTGCTCAAGCTTAAGACTGAGAAACGGCACCTTCGACGAAAAAGGTTCCTCTTAAGGAATTAAAAAAATTATTTCTTAACACAGCCACAAAGGAGCTGCCATGTTATGTACGGTTTATCTTAACCTAAATTTGTGCTATCTCGAAACAAGTTACTTACTCAAAAGATATTTGTCTGCGAATTTTTATTTGTTTTCCTTTAGACCATTGGGTTTATTTATCACATCTTTTTTGAAATCGGGTTATATACTTTTAAATTCGACAGAGATAAAAGCTTAAAAAGTTATGGTAATCTTTTAGTTAGTGCACAAAATATATACAGTTCACTCGCAAAGCGAACGGAATTTAAAAGTATATAACAAAAAAGATGTGATAATTTATTTTCCTTTAGACCATTGGGTTTATTTATCACATCTTTTATGAAATCGGGTTATATACTTTTAAATTCCGTTCGCTTTGCGAGTAACCTGTATTTATTTTGTGCACTAACTAAAAGATTACCATAACTTTTTTAATCTTTTATCTCTGTCGTTATTCTTTGGTTTGTTGTCTGTTTAAATCGAAGTGTTGTTTTTGCATTCACTTAACGCTCTCTTTTTCTCTCGTATGTTCTGTTTCCTCACTAAATCGAAACTTCTAAGCGTACAGTTTCTGTTCGCTGACAAATTTCAAATTCGATTTCTTGGTACAAAGGTACGAAAATGTAAATCGTAACAATTTGGTATTTTTTGCAAAAAGTTAAGCCTGGTAATTAGTGCTGACCAGTCTAACATGACTTGCTGGCTGTGCCCAATTTGCTATTCTGTTTTGACTCGTGAATCGAGATGGCGAACGAGATGAAATATATCATGCGCAAAATTAAAGGTGGCTTGAATGGCCTGATTAGCTGTTTCGGCGTTGCTAGAGGTAGCTTTCGCCAAGCTGATAATCTTCTATCTGCGCTGGTGTAAGCTGGTGATAAGCAACAAAGTGGGACCACCCTGCCGGCTCAAGCAAAAGAAGAGCAAGGCACTCTCGCGGATCAGCAGCCGATCGCAGCTACCCCTCAGAAGCTATAAAAATTCGGTATGCAAACAATCCAGAAATTAATTTATGCAATCAGGGACGCCTAAAAAATACTATTTTTCCGATGTGGCTTAATATGTTTACACCGCCACAAGGGATTACATAGTCCGGTCTACCGACCCATGTTGGTTCTGCAGAAACAAAGTCTGCTCTATATTTGTTTCTCGGCTTTCCCCTGGTCAAACATCTTCAGATGTACTATTGTTTTATATGCAAGACAAAACTAACTGATTATCTTTCAAGATCAATGGCCAAATGAGCTTTTTGAAAGCATATGCAAAGTAAAATAAGTAAGTTCGAAGCTAAGATATACAAGAAAGGGGCCCATGGAAGTATACTTCCTAGTCGAAACCAAACTAATGTACGATCTTCTTCTTTAGCTCTCACTTCAAAAAACTTGCTTCTCACCTCTTTCATTCCAATTATAATGCAAGAGGCTTGCGTAGCAATCTTTTAAATTGTATTCTGATGCTCGTTCCTTCCCAACTCATATAAACTTGCTTACAGAAATCGGGTTAAAGCCGAGTTTTCTAAGCTACGAAATTTCCCCTGTTAAGAGCACAATACTACTGTGGGAAAAAAGTAAGGTGAACTTTCAATTTAAAATTCGCGGGCTTAAGATGGCGGACTAGTTCTTTTTTTCTTGAGTTGGCAGGACTGTTGATGACCATCAATTTTTTGTTTGCGGAAACTTCAAAGAGGGTCGGGAACGTGTTGATGACTTGGAGCGCTCCGGACGACCATCGACGTCAACAGATGACCAACACGTCAATGAAGTAAAGGAATTAGTGCTCAGAAATCGTCGGTTGACTTTTAGAGAGCTTGCTGATATGCTGATATGATCGGAATATCAGAAGGATCAATGAAAACCATTTTGAAAGACCATTAGGGCCTACGAAAAGTCAAATCTCGTTTGGTACTGAAAACGGTCAACTTCTGCACTCGTTCTTCATGACCAAATCGCCAAGAATTCGACGCATATCGTTCCGCAACCACCTGTGTGACTTTTGGCTATTCCCAAAACTCAAGAGACCACTCCGGGGAACGTTTCGAGTCGATTGAAGAGATAAAAGCGGAATCGACGAGGGCGCTCATGGCTATACCGGAAACGGACTATTTGGCCTGTTTGGAGGATTTGAAAAAAGGTTGGCATAATTTTTTTATGGGGAGGGGATTACTTTGAAGGGGATGAAATTGATTCAGGAGAATAAATAAAGAATTTTCACTTTACAAACAAATTCACTTTACTTTTTGCCCACAGTAGTATATCTGTCTCTCGAGATGGTCGTGGATTTAAACCTCACGTCAGAAGAGTTATTTTTGAGGAATTTAAAGTTTATATACTTTCTGATATATTTTTCCGTTGTCTGAACTTTCTGACTATTTAAACCACAACCCTTATCAGGCTGAAGGCTTGGGCAAACCCTTTTAAAAATTATTCACATTATCTCTATAAACTTCACAATTTTCCCTTATTTTGATGGAATTAAGTTAGAAGACAGTAACTTTTGAGGTAAATGTAAGTTTTCTGCTATCCCTAAGCTTTTTCAAAAAATTATTATACCTCATTTGCAGCACCTTTGAAGATCAATTAAAGCTTCATGTCAACACGGACTTAGATAATCAACAACTAACGTTTTGGAGCTCACTTTATTTGTAATAAGTGTCTTAAGAAGTAGTTCTTAAACACTGATTTAGCTAAAATAGAAAAACTCCTGTTAACGATTTTCGCGTCCTTTTATTTCTCTAGTCCGTCGGACTCTGGAGAATGGGCCTCCCGTATGGAGTACACAAGCGGAATACATATTGACTGCAAAATGAATGCAAATTACAAATACGTTACCGAATGTATTTAAAAAAATATAATCTTTATTAAATTAACTTCACTTAGACTTAGAATACAATCATTCTTAGACTTAATTCACGACTGCCCAAGCTTGAGTTGGTTCTCTTCCCTTGTTGCCTCGGGATCGAAACTTTTAAAGTTTATCTTCGTAATTTTCCGAAGTCTTGGTTTCCGAAGTTAATTCCCGATTAAGATTGCTGTGTTCAGCATGGAAAATTTGGAAGCGAACGCGATGCCTAAAAAAGAGGGTTCGCGGTGTTGGGATTCTTACGGATGTTTAGTCTAAAGTTTGGCTGGCCTTTGGCGGCTAGCTAGGGGGAATTTGTTTACGTCTGTCTCAAGCTTGGCTCGCCGTTTGCGAGGGTGGAAATGTTTATAAGATAAGAACCCGTGAGAGCTCAGTAGCAAGCTCTGCCAAAATAAATTGTTTACAATATTAATTAGAATCTTTAATTAAAGTTATAGTTAATCCTCCCCCTCCTAAAATGAAACGTCCCGATTTATTACAAGTGTGCTGCGAGGGAGGAGATTCTATTGTTAAGTTCAGCAAATGTTATTTCTATATTATTTTCGGGTTCATTCTATGTAATGGTTTCAATTGTATTTTCGGGTTCTGGGATTTCTATTTCTATTTTTGTTTTTGTGCGTTTTTTTTTGAATATGTTGTTTAAGATTTTGGGTGATTTGTATATGATTAAGGAGGTAATTATTAATATTAACAATCTTAACCTAGGGGTATTTTTGTATTTCCGATTTTTAAAAATGGATTTATGATATTTATGTTATCTAATCTTAAGGCAGGCTTGCACCTTGTGAGGTCAAAAAAATCATTTTTTTTGCAGTTTCGGATAGATACATGTTTCAATTTTACTCTCCTAAAATTTCAAGTCGAAATCTCTTGAATTACGAAAGTTATCGGCCGTTTGGTGGACCGGACATACATTGTTGCCATTATAGTGCAAATTTTCAATCGCGTTTTTCTCGAAACCATGTTTTTCGAGTTGGCGGAAGTCGTACAAGTCGCAAAAATTGAGCAATCGTCATGAAATTTTTTATACATGTTCCTCAGAAGTATGTGCATGTCTGGAACTAGGATCTTTTGAAATTATTAAAAATTGTTTATTTAAAAAAATAATGAGTAACGAAAAAATGAGGAAAAAACCGATTTTTTTTTCAAAAGCTCATAATTATTGCATTTTTCATGTTTTTTCAATTATCCTAGTTCAAGCAATGCGAACAAGTGTACATATTAAGAATATATTCGTTTTTTGCGTTTCAGATTATTTCTAAAAATTCCAAAAAATCCGCCATGAGGACGAGTTTTTCGCGGACATGCCGCCATTGTTGGGTACTCCCCCTCCCCCCTTCGCTTGGATCGCACTCAAAAAAAATTGTGTAGCTTCAATAAACTGTACCCTAAAACTGGCTTAAATTTTATTCCCATACCTACCATACTTTCCAAGAAATAAATTCCAGAAAAAAATCAGGTTTTGGGCGCCAACAAGGTGCACGCCTGCCTTAATTCGGAATCGTTTGAGAAGATGTAGTCTGTGATCATATAATTATTATATTTATATTGTGTTATGTATTCTAACATCTTTTGCTTTTCATTAATGTATTTTACGTTATTAATGACAATGCTTTCATTAAATAAAATCAGAAATGCGCCGTTTAATTTTGTCTCGTTAACAATGTTTTCTCCGGTGAGGAGAATGTCGCCATCATCTAAATTTTCAAAGTTTTTATTTTTTTCCCTAATTTTTGAACAGTTTGCTTTTTTCCCATTTAATAAATTTATGAAACAGGAACTCTCGTTAGAAAGCTTACAATAATTATTAAATATTTCTTCTTTAAAATTTGTTATCTTATAAAATATTCCGTTGCAATACGCTGTCTTATCATCTATTATTAATTTTCCATTATTTTGGGCCATTGCCCTTGATGTATACAAACTACAAATATTATTAATTATTGGGTATTTTATATATATTTTAAGTAAATCTTGGTTTTTTACTATTTTGAATGTTTAAATGTCTAGTAAATCTGATAGTACAATTGGTTTATTTTCGTGTCTAAAGATTTCTTTTATGTCTTTTTCATTTAAAATTTTTGTATTGAAAACGTCGACTTTTGCTAAAGTGATAGTATCGATTAAAGTTTGAATATCGAGTGTAATTAATTTCAGACGGTGTTGTCTTACTTTTGTTTCTTTTTAAAAAATGATTGAATCAAGGGTTTTGGTGATTAATTGTACTTCCTGAAATATTCGTGAGTTTATTGTAAGTGGTTTGTTATTGTTTTCTGTAAGTTCGTTAATTTTATTTTCAATTCTCATTAAGTCGTCATGGTCGGGTGTACCTGATAGCCACTTCCATACTGTTCCCAATTCGTTAATACCCCTTTTATTTCTAGATGGTAATAGTTGGGACATGAGGATTTTAATAATGTTTAAATTTTGTGCAATGTCCCATTCTAATTCAGAATTCAGACTTTTATTACTAATACTATTTTCAATTTGAATTATTTCTTTGTAAAAACTTAAATTAGTAATATGGAATAGGTCCTCAAAGGAGTCGTAAGTCATTACATCGTTTTCGTTTTTAAGTAGTAAATACTCGTTGTTAGTGTAGTCAATAATTTCCGAGTGGCAAAAAATAATCAAAATAGCGATGACAATTGGGATTTCCATCGTCTGTAAGAGATGAATTATTTAATATTATCTTTATGAATAACTCTTTTTTATACCCTTGCAGAGGGTATTATAATTTTGGTCAAAAGTGTGCAACGCAGTGAAGGAGACATCTCCGACCCTATAAAGTATATATATTCTTGATCAGGATCACCTCCTGAGTTGATATAGCCATGTCCGTCTGTCCGTCTGTCCGTCTGTCTGTCCGTCTGTCTGTCCGTCTGTCTGTCCGTCTGTCTGTTTCTACGCGAACTAGTCTCTCAGTTTTAAAGATATCGAATTGAAACTTTGCACACACCCTTCTTTCCTTTGCACGCAGTATATATGTCGGAACGGTCCGATCGGCCGACTATATCCTATAGCTGCCATATAACTGATTGATCGGAAATGCCATAACTTTAGTGTTTGTAAAGTTAGGAAGCTGGGATTTCCTATGGGTTTTATATTTGGTCAATCAATCCGACCTACCAAATTTCATAAGGATCGACCGACTATATCCTATAGCTGCCATATAACTGATTGATCGGAAGTGCCATAACTTTCGTGTTTGTAAAGTTAGGAAGCTTGGACTTTCTACGGGTTTTATATTTGGCCAATCAATCCGACCTACCAAATTTACTTTGGTGGTTGTAAAGTTAGAAAGTTGGGATTTTCTATGGGTTTTATATTTGGCCAATCAATGCGACCTACCAAATTTCATAAGGATCGACCGACTATATCCTATAGCTGCCATATAACTGATTGATCGGATATGCCATAACTTTGGTGTTTGTAAAGTTAGGAAGCTGGGACTTCCTATGGGTTTTATATTTGGCTAATCAATCCGACCTACCAAATTTCATAAGGATCGGGCGACTATATCCTGTAGCTGCCATATAACTGAACGATTGGAAATAACTTTGGTGTTTTTAAAGTTATGAAGTTTGGATTTTTTATGAGTATTAAGAATGCATCATATGAATAATTTTGGAGAATATAATTTACAGAGTATTCTGCATGGGTATATCAACTTCGGCTCCGCCCGAAGTTAGCTTTCTTTCTTTTTGTTACTAATTTCTTTTACAACGAGGTATTTAGAGTATGAATCGATGCAAGTTTAAAACGTTAGATTTTGTGCGTAATAAATATCAATATGTAAATGTTGACCTTCTATTTTTGGAATTGGAGCTTCTCCGATAGGGATTTGTGTTGGATTTCTGTTGTGTTTTTTATATTACAAATTTCGCAATTCATGATATATTCCTTTAATTTGTTGTATAAGTTTGGCCAATAGTATAGCCTGCTGATTTGTTTATAATTCTCATCTAATCCTCTGTGAGCTCGACAATGGGTTTCCTCTATTATTATTGCTTTATCTTCGTTATTTGTTATATCTTGAACAAAAATTTTTGTATATAGAAATTTATTTGTAAAATTATCTTTTAGTGGAATTTGAATTTCGTACAATACTTCAGGGGTGCAGTGGATTCCTGTGCTAATATTCGGTTGTAGAAATTCTTTTAGAATTGTAATTAAGTTTTCTGGTTGGTCATATTCTATGATATGCCTTCTGTTGTCGAAGACATTGATTTGTTAATGTATTGTAAAGTTTCCTTTTGCTAATAGAAGTTGTTGTTTAAACTGATTAAGGGGTTTTTTTGTTTCGTTAATTATGTTATCAAAGCTGCTTTCGGCTGAATGTTGAGTGCCAGAATCCGTGGATTCTTCATTCTCTTCTTCTGTTATATTATTTATTTCGATTCTAGAAAGGTCATCCGCTACTACATTAGTAGTACCAGGCTTATATATAATTTTTGGGTTAAAACTTTCTATGTAATTAAACCATCTTTTTATACCCTTGCAGAAAGTATTATAATTTTGGTCAAAAGTGTGCAACGCAGTGAAGGAGACATCTCCGACCCTATAAAGTATTGTAACGAAAGCCGCCGAAAAACTTGGGCTTTCGATAGTCGGCTAGGTGGCAACGCTTCAAGCAGCGCCAAAATGAGACTTTGACAGCCCGGCTGCCTGGTCTCTTTATTTTCTCTCTGTCCCCTTATTCCTTGATTCCTTCTTCTTTCTTCTAAAAACGAGATCAGAGAAAAGCACATGGCGCCTCGTGCGCTCTGTGAATAGGAGAACCAATAAAGCTGCGAAATAATTAAGAACTACGCGTGCGTTTTGGTTGAGCTTAGGCGAGGGAGTGGGTATTGACGGGATCGTGACCGCACACCGATCTAAAAAGAAGTTCCGCTCGGCTTTCCGTGACGAGATCCGCCCTTCCACGGCGGCAAAATCGTTACATTGGTGCCAGGTGTGGGGTCACTAGGGTTTGCGAGAACCCTGACCTGCGTCGAAATGCCTAAGAATTCCGCCCGCCACCGCCGTCAAGCATCGCCAGCAGGGCGTAGTTTAGAAGATCCGCAGGATGGAGCTGCCGCGCTGGATGCAGTGGGCCGCGCCATCAACCGCTCGTTCCGCCTTATCGAACAAAAAGTGGAGGCGTTGGATCAGTCGCTCAACCTCAAGTTCGAGCAAAAGTTCGAACAAATGTGGGCGACGTTCGAGAGGACCATGCTGGGCAACAGCGAAGGCGTGAACAAAACTGGGGGTGAGCGACACTCCGCCAGCACCCCGTGCTTAGCTGAAATGGCCAATGCCGGTTCAGGACCGCCGCAGCAAGTGTTTCCACGGAGAATGGACGGCATTCCAGGGACCGCGTCGATGGCTGCCCATCGTCCAGTCGGAGACATAACCTCACAATGGGGAATTCTGGAGGTGTCGGATACAGAGCCGCCTCCTACCTTCGATGGAACCCGTCCCTGGCCCGAATTTCAACGCCTACTGGACGACATGGCCGAAGAATACCACTGGTCAGAGAGGAAGAAGTGCAGGAAGTTGTATACGAGTCTGCGTGGGCGTGCTCAGCGTTTTCACGCTACTCTGCCAGAAGCCACTCTCAGCTCATACATCCCTGACATCCGCCATGCGCGAATACTTTACAATCAGTAAGCACACTGGCTATCACACCTTCCACAATCGTATGCAGGGACCACGAGAGTCTTTCGAGGACTTTGCACTAGAGCTGGAACGCCTGGGCAGAGCTGTATTTGGGGAGTTACCAACCGCCACCTACAACAGCATCATCGTGCAGCGTTTTATTGACGGGATACGCGAGACGGGATACCAGGTCCCTATCATTAGCAGCCACCCGCGCTCTCTAACGGATGCCCTCGATATGGCGTGCCGCATTGAAGCCCAGTGCCGACGACGTACAGCCGCCGCAGTAATGAACTTTGCTGCCGAAACCATAGAAGATCCCCTAGTCTCTCTAGGAAGAAGAGCCCGAGGATCAGGAAGCCATAACCCGAGAGGACCGGGGTTTTCCACTAACTCCGTGCCACTATCGGGAAACTAGCTACGGTCAGCCTCTCGGGGCGGAGGTTGACAGACAACACCGTAAGCCCCAGTGAGCAGCCGCTCACCCCCCCCATTCCCCAACGGCGGTTCCGCAACCACCGTACGTCTCCGGCTCACCCTCAATCGCTCACCGCGCCTCCCCGGGTTACTGAATCCGGTTCCAACACCTGTAACGCCCCGCCGCACCTCCACTCGATGCCACCGCCTTCCGAGCAACCCGGCGCCCGACTAAATGCTTCTCCAAATGGAGTGGAAGCCATCGTGGCCCCCTTGTCCCCAGAGCCGTCGCCCGAAGAGAGTGCCGCGCAGTCTACGGACATTGAGCTTACAGCGGACCGGAATACCCACACAGCACGCCGACCGACGGGTTCCCAACAGTCGAGACCTCCCCACCAAGTAGCTGCCAGAACGGGCTCACCTTACGACGAAACGCAGGCCGTCCGTTCGCAGCCGTTGCAGAAGCCGCCGCCAACCAAGCAACACGGCGCCCGACTAAATGCTCCTCCAAATGGAGTTGAAGCCTTCGTGGCCCCCGTGTTCTTACAGCCGCCGCCAATCGAGCAACCCGGCGCCCGACTAAATGCTCCTCCAAGTGGAGTCGAAGCCATCGTGGCCCCCTTTCCCTTACTGCCGCCTCCCAAAGAAAGTGCCGCACAATCTCAGGAAATAGAGTTTGCCGCACTCCGGAGCGCCCGCACCCTCCTTAGACCAACGAGTTTACATCTTACCCCGGAGCCGACATCCGGCGAGATCGCCAACGTACCGCCGCCCGCTCCACTAGAAACCGGTTCCATCCGATATGCCGCTGCCGCCGAGTCCTATGGGAAACTACCGCCGCCGCTTGCTGAAGGAGAAGAACTGAACTCACCCCCCGTGGACACCGTTTTGGGCCGATTGTTCGCTGAACACCCATCCGGAAAGATGCCACTAATGCCGTCAATCGCGGCGAAACGGACAACTACAAACCCTATACAATATGACCATCGCGGGAGCCAGTCTATGCCAGCCGAAGCTACGTATACCTGTAGTGCCGTTGGAGGCCAACATTTACATTGTTTGATCTTCTTACAGAAACATCCTATACGGCTGATCGTCGACACTGGTGCCGCCGTCTCCCTTCTAAACGAGCGGGATACGCCAAAGCAACTACCCAGTGCACCTTGCCGCGTGACTCTGCAGGGACCATCAGCCGAGAAATTCGTGGCAACCGCACGAGTCGCCGCCAGACTTGTTGTTGCCGGAAGGCCAGTTGAACACGAATTCCTGCTTGTGGAAGGCAGCACCCCAAGCCTGTTAGGCATGGACTTTCTGCTGCAATATAAGGCAACCGTAGACTTGAAAGATCTTCAGTTACGGTTCCCGTGGGGATCCTTGCCGCTATATGCCCCGACTACGGAACAGCGAAATATACTTTATTCGACCGCGCCAAGTAACATCCTGCCATATAGCGACACCCACTTAACGGTTCGATGCATGTCGGAGGAGCAGCTGCCCGCAGCTCTGTTGGAACGTGGAGCTCACTCCCAATTGCCCCCCAAAATTCTACTAGGCAGCACCCTGCTGGACACCACAACCAACACCAGCACACTGCATCTAGTAAATCTCAGCGCGCACACGTATGTTCTCCCAGCGCAAACAATTGTGGGAAGCAGTAGAGGTTCTGGAAACCCCTCAAGATCAAGACGGAAACGATGAAGCAACTTCCCACAATGGGGAAGTACCCCCGAGTTGCCACCCCCCCTTCGCTCCAAGTGGACGGCCTTGATGAACCGCTTCCAGCGAGTGTTTGCCCGAAGCGATGACGACTCCGGGCATACCAACCTAACCCGCCATGTGATCGATACGGGTCTATCTAGGCCTATCAAGCAACCAGTGCGTCGTCTTGCGCTGGCAAGGAAGGCTGAGGTGGAAGAACTGGTTGCCGACATGAAGCTAAGAGGCATAATTCGCCCATCCACAAGCCCGTGGGCCTCACCGGTCGTTCTAGTAAGGAAAAAGGACGGTTCTACCCGGTTCTGTGTGGATTATCGACGTCTAAACGATATCACCATCAAGGATTCTTATCCCCTACCAAGGATGGATGACATCTTAACCACGATGCACGGCGCCTGTTGGTTCTCCACAATGGACCTTCAGAGCGGTTACTGGCAGGTGGAAATGGACGACGCCTCAAGAGCCAAGACCGCTTTTACGTGTGATGCCGGTCTTTTTGAATTTAACGTGATGCCGTTTGGCCTGACCAACGCGCCAGCGACCTTCGAGCGTTTAATGGACGGCCTATTCTCCGGACCTGCCTGGAAATCCACGCTGGTTTACCTCGACGACATCATTGTGTACTCTCGGACAGCGGAAGACCATCTGATCCACTTGCAACAAGTCTTGGATAAATTGCAAAGCGCAGGACTAAAGCTGAGTCCCCGCAAATGCCATTTCTTCCGAACCGAGGTTAGTTACCTGGGCCACATAGTTAACCACAAAGGCTTACGGGCGTGTCCGGAAAAGATTCGAAAAGTCATCGATTGGTCACCCCCCCGTAACAAGAAAGAGGTACGATCCTTCGTGGGCCTCTGTTCCTACTACCGCAAATTCATCCCGGACTTCGCCACCATCGCTCGCCCTCTACATGAACTAACGGAAACTAAGCGTGTCTTCACATGGACCTCATCGGCTCACGATGCCTTTGAAACGCCCATTCTAACGTTTCCCGCTTCTAATGGTGTATTCGTTTTGGATACAGATGCGTCAAACCATGGCGCGGGCGCTGTGCTCAGTCAACAACAAGAAGGACAGGAGCATGTACTGGAGTATTACAGCAAATCCTTTAATGCTGCCGAACGCAATTATTGCGTAACTAGGAGAGAGCTGCTAGCCGTGGTTCTATCTACCAAACATTTCCATCACTATTTATATGGCCGGAAATTCTTGCTGCGCACGGACCACTCGTCTCTCCGATGGCTGTTCAACTTTCGGGAACCCGAAGGACAACTCGCTCGCTGGATTGAACGCCTCCAGCAATACGACATGGATATCCAGCATCGCAGTGGCAAGCTACACGGTAACGCCGACGCCCTGTCTCGCCGCCCCTGTGGTGAATGCCGCATATGCACTAAGGCAGAACAAAACGATGGTCAAGGGATTTTGTTCTTACAGGCCCAACCAGTCGACATTGCTATCAGCCAGGAAAAAGATCCCACTTTGTCGTTGATCCTGCAGTGGTTAAAAACAGGAGAACGACCAACTAAATCCACAACATGGAGTGAGAGCCCCGAGACAAAAGCGTATTGGCACTTGTTCGAACACCTTTTCGTGGAGAGGGGTCTTCTAATGATTAAAACCAAAACTGCGGACGAAGCCTTGGTAGTGCCTCGCTCTCTTCAGGAAGAAGCTCTGCGCAGCGCTCACAACTCTACCACCGGCGGACACTTCGGAATTTAGAAGACAGTCGCCAAGCTCAAGCAACGTTACTTTTGGATCGGACAGACTGCAGACGTAGCCCTTTGGTGCGCACGCTGTACCGAATGCAATGCCAGAAAAGGACCTACTCGCCGTACAGTGGGCCAACTACAACCCCGCGTCCTAGGTGCTCCATTTGAACGACTTGCGATCGACATACTCGGCCCTCTGCCAACTACTACTCACGGAAATCGCTACATCGCTGTGGTGATGTGCTACTTCACCAAATGGCCGGAGTGCATAGCTCTTCCCAACCAAACCGCCGAAACTGTAGCTCGAGCACTCATCCAAGAAGTGTTTTGCCGTTTTGGTGCCCCATTTATCCTTCACTCGGACCAAGGCCGCAACTTCGAATCAGAGGTATTCCAAGCTTGCCTACGCCTCCTCGACGTGGAGAAGACTCGCACCACACCGCTACACCCTCAGTCGGACGGGATGGTCGAGAGATTTAATCGGACCCTCCTGGATTACCTGGCCAAATTTGTTGCGACCGATCAACGCGACTGGGACCAACTGTTGCCGCTAGCTCTCTGGGCCTATCGATCGGCTCCACATGAGGCAACTGGGTTTTCACCGTCGTTACTGATGCTGGGACGGGAACTCCGGCTACCGAGCGAACTGCTGTATGGACGACCATCCCCTCATCCGGATAGTTATCCCGCCTACGTGGAACAATTGCAGAATCGCCTCCGACTCACACAACAGATTGGACGACGAAACTTGATGGCAGCCGCTAACGTTAACAAGTTACGCTACGACCTTCGATCGCATCCAGTTGAATTCGCCGTTGGAGAAGAGGTTTGGCTCTACTGCCCTACACGAAGAGTGGGCCGATGCCCGAAACTGCAGTCTGATTGGATTGGACCCGCCGTCGTCACCCGACGTCACTCCGACCTGGTATACGAGATACGACTACCAGGGAAGCGTGCCACCAGGACCGTCCATGTCAACCGATTGGCCCCTTACCGAGGCCCAAGTCCAGCCGTACTCGGCCAGGAGACTCGAGTCTGAGAGGGGGGTAATGTAACGAAAGCCGCCGAAAAACTTGGGCTTTCGATAGTCGGCTAGGTGGCAACGCTTCAAGCAGCGCCAAAATGAGACTTTGACAGCCCGGCTGCCTGGTCTCTTTATTTTCTCTCTGTCCCCTTATTCCTTGATTCCTTCTTCTTTCTTCTAAAAACGAGATCAGAGAAAAGCACATGGCGCCTCGTGCGCTCTGTGAATAGGAGAACCAATAAAGCTGCGAAATAATTAAGAACTACGCGTGCGTTTTGGTTGAGCTTAGGCGAGGGAGTGGGTATTGACGGGATCGTGACCGCACACCGATCTAAAAAGAAGTTCCGCTCGGCTTTCCGTGACGAGATCCGCCCTTCCACGGCGGCAAAATCGTTACAGTATATATATTCTTGATCAGGATCACCTCCTGAGTTGATATAGCCATGTCCGTCTGTCCGTCTGTCTGTCCGTCTGTCTGTCCGTCTGTCTGTCCGTCTGTCTGTCCGTCTGTCCGTCTGTCTGTCTGTCCGTCTGTCTGTCCGTCTGTCTGTCCGTCTGTCTGTCCGTCTGTCTGTCCGTCTGTCTGTCCGTCTGTCTGTCCGTCTGTCTGTCCGTCTGTCTGTCCGTCTGTCTGTCCGTCTGTCTGTCCGTCTGTCTGTCCGTCTGTCTGTCCGTCTGTCTGTCCGTCTGTCTGTCCGTCTGTCTGTCCGTCTGTCTGTCCGTCTGTCTGTCCGTCTGTCTGTCCGTCTGTCTGTCCGTCTGTCTGTCCGTCTGTCTGTCCGTCTGTCTGTCCGCCTGTCTGTTTCTACGCGAACTAGTCTCTCAGTTTTAAAGATATCGAATTGAAACTTTGCACACACCCTTTGGTGTTTTTAAAGTTAGGAAGTTGGGATTTTTTATGAGTATTAAGAATGCATCATATGAACAATTTTGGAGAATATAATTTACAGAGTATTCTACAAGGGTATATCAACTTCGGCTCCGCCCGAAGTTAGCTTTCCTTTCTTGTTAATTCAACATTTGGGTTTTTATCCGAAATAGCGTAAGAGAGCGGTTGATGGTCCGTATGTATTTCTAGTCCTGATACTCCGTATAAATTATTTCTTAAGTTTTTTAGTGCCGAAACTACCGCTAGAAGTTCTTTTTTATTGGTAGCGTAATTTCTATCGGTTTTATTGAGTGCCTTAGATATAAAGGTAATTGGGTTTCCGTTTTGGGAGAGCACTGCTCCTATAGCTAAATCAGAGGCGTCTGTTGTTAATGTAAATTTTTATACCCTTGCAGAGGGTATTATAATTTTGTTCAAAAGTGTGCAACGCAGTGAAGGAGACATCTCCGACCCTATAAAGTATATATATTCTTGATCAGGATCACCTCCTGAGTTGATATAGCCATGACCGTCTGTCTGTCCGTCTGTCCGTCTGTCTGTTTCTACGCAAACTAGTCTCTCAGTTTTAAAGATATCGAATTGAAACTTTGCACACACCCTTCTTTCCTTTGCACGCAGTATATAAGTCGGAACGGCCGGGATCGGCCGACTATATCCTATAGCTGCCATACAACTGATTGATCGGAAATGCCATAACTTTCGTGTTTGTAAAGTTAGGAAGCTGGGACTTTCTATGGGTTTTATATTTGGCCAATCAATCCGACCTACCAAATGTCATAAGGATCGGCCGACTATATCCTATAGCTGCCATATAACTGATTGATCGGAAATGCCATAACTTTCGTGTTTGTAAAGTTAGGAAGCTGGGACTTTCTATGGGTTTTATATTTGGCCAATCAATCCGACCTACCAAATGTCATAAGGATCGGCCGACTATATCCTATAGCCGCCATATAACTGATTGATCGGAAGTGCCATAACTTTCGTGTTTGTAAAGTTAGGAAGCTTGGACTTTCTACGGGTTTTATATTTGGCCAATCAATCCGACCTACCAAATTTACTTTGGTGTTTGTAAAGTTAGAAAGTTGGGATTTTCTATGGGTTTTATATTTGGCCAATCAATGCGACCTACCAAATGTCATAAGGATCGGCCGACTATATCCTATAGCCGCCATATAACTGATTAATCGGAAATGCCATAACTTTTGTGTTTGTTAAGTTAGGAAGTTGGGATTTTCTATGGGTTTTATTTTTGGCCAACCAATCCGACCTAACAAATTTCATAAGGATCGGTCGACTATATCCTATAGCTGGCATATAACTGAACGATTGGAAATAACTTTGGTGTTTTTAAAGTTAGGAAGTTGGGATTTTTTATGAGTATTAAGAATGCATCATATGAATAATTTTGGAGAATATAATTTACAGAGTATTCTGCATGGGTATATCAACTTCGGCTCCGCCCGAAGTTAGCTTTCCTTTCTTGTTTTATGTAATCTGGTTGAACTAGTTCTATGTAGCTAATTAGTTGTTTTTTTAGTTCGTTAATGGCCTGGATTGCCGGATCATCGAGACTAATTGAGACATTTTTTGACATTCTCTTTGAAATTTTTACATTGGAGCCCTCTAAAAATCTGGTTAGGGGTTTGGTTTTTACGAATTTTCTATAGTATCCTGTAAGTCCCAGGAAGCTACGCAGCTCTCTGATATTTTTGGGAATAGGATATTTCGATATGGTTTCTATTTTTTGAGGGTCGGTTTTAATAACGTTCTGTGATACTACATATACTAGAAATGATGTTTCCATTTTAAACAAGAGAGAACGCTATAGTCGGGTGCCCCGACTATCAGATACCCGTTACTCAGGTAAAGGGAGTGCGAGGGAGATGGAGATAGAAAATTTGATCACGCATAACTTTTTAACGAATGGTCCGATTTGAAAAATTTTTTCTTCATTTCGATAAGTATTGATAAACACAATAAAACTGCATTTTTACTTTTCCGAAATATTTAAATTTTTAAAATCGTATATAAGCGATTGTGGGCGTTAAAGGGGGCATGGCACCTTTTTGAAACAAACTTGCGCTGCGTAGGAACTCCTAGAATCTACATGCAAAATGCCAATCTTCTAGCGTTTATAGTTTCCGAGATCTCAGCGTTCATACGGACAGACAGACGGACAGACAGACGGACAGACAGACGGAGAGACGGACAGACGGACAGACGGACATGGCTAGATCGACTCGGCTAGTGACCCTGATCAAGAATATATATACTTTATAGGGTCGGAAACGCTTCCTTCTAGCTGTTACATACTTTTGCACGAATACAATATACCCTTTTACTCTACGAGTAACGGGTATAAAAATTGGTATTTTTCTAGTAATATTTTCATATAGGCTTCGTGTAGAATGTTAATTATCGAATTGAGGTCATTTAAATGTGTTTTGAGGGAGTGAGAAAAAATAATTATATCGTCCATGTAAACATGGCAGAACTTTCCAATATGTTCTCTAAATATATCGTATATTGCTCTATGGAATATTCTGGGCGCATTCGCCCGAATTCGTATTTTCCGTTGTTAATGGAAAATGAAGTTTTTTCTACGTCTGATTCTTTCATCAAGATTTGATGGAAACCTGATTCTAAGTCGTACTAAAATATTTAGCCTTTCCTAGGTTAGATAAAATAACTGACGGATCCTGCGTGGGGTATCTATCCGGAAT
>JAYMZC010000008.1:0-72330 GCA_036346975.1 Drosophila prolongata | reverse complement strand
AACTTGGGCAACACTGGGCTAACGTACGAGGAGCTTCAAACGATTGCAATCGAGTCGGAGGCAATCTTGAACTCAAGACCAATGGCACCCCTTTCGAAGACCCAAACGATGGAGAGGAGCTTAGCCCAGCGCACTTGCTGTTTGGGTCCTCTTTGATGTCCGTACCGGAGCCTTCAATTGACGAGAGCAGACCATCTTATCTTACGCGGTGGCAGCGCGTAATATATTTGAAGCAGCAGTTCTGGGAGCTATGGAGGCGTGATTATTTACACACGCTTCAGGAGCGCTCCAAATGGCTCAAACCCCACGCCAACATTCGAATTGGCCAAATGGTGATAGTTCACGAGGATAATACACCTCCCCAGGAATGGATCCTTGGTCGCATCACCAACACGCATGTCGGAGCTGATGGACGAGTACGAGTGGCCGAGATCAAGGTGAAAAATGGAACCATTCGAAGACCCATCTGTAAGATAGCGCCCCTGCCTGAGCAAACTGGTGCTTGAATACTCCTTGGATCATTTAACGGGCGGAGAATGTTCGATGACATCATAAGTCAACATTAATTTGATTTAATTATTATTATTGTTATGAATAACTTCGTTCAAGCTGATTAATAATTTGAATTCTTTGCCAACTTGTTATATTTAATTACCCCACACTGTAATCATATGCTTATGTTTTGAATTCGCCTTACGCTCTTTTATACATGCAGCTTACACATGTACACACATACATATGTCTCTTTGTAATCTCGAAATCGAACATTAAAAATCAGTGCATATTAGAGACCGAAACAAGTCGAACGTTTTATTCTATTCTAATAACTCTGCATTCGGCAGAGTCCGCACATTTTGGCGACCGTGACAGGACTCTGGATTCGGCAAGTCCCACCATAAACCACTTCGAATCATTCCCTCTGCATTCGGCGGAGAAATAGATTCCATCAACGCCAGAATAATTGGTGAATTTCGGCACGCAGTGCAGCTCATCGGAGTATTGACATTGCGTTTGGCATCATCGTTGGATCTCCGGAAGCATCGTTGGATCACCGGGATCATCGCCACTGGATCGTCGTGGATACCTGCAGGGTATGCGCATTATAACCGTCGCAAGTACAGATTTGGAGACCAAAGAACAGCGTCACAAAGAGGACGAAAAACTGTTAGCTAGACTCGCGAATGCAATCGCGGTTTTGTCATTCCACTCTGAACCAAAGGGCATTGCCCATATACACACATACACACAATTGAGTTATTCTCCCAAGCATCGGAGTATTTTGTTTTCTCCCTCTGAACCAAAGGGCATTGCCAACATATTTGGAATTGCTTCACTAAATAATTCCTCCTTAATTAGTTTTCGCTAATGAGAATGCATGAACACGCATACATACAAAGCCCAATTCAAGCGCAGGGCAACCTTCTCCAAAATGCCCGTCTCTGCGACTGAACGAATGGTTCCATTTTTCACCTTGATCTCGGCCACTCGTAATCGTCCATCAGCTCCGACATGCGTGTTGGTGATGCGACCAAGGATCCATTCCTGGGGAGGTGTATTATCCTCGTGAACTATCACCATTTGGCCAATTCGAATGTTGGCGTGGGGTTTGAGCCATTTGGAGCGCTCCTGAAGCGTGTGTAAATAATCACGCCTCCATAGCTCCCAGAACTGCTGCTTCAAATTATTACGCGCTGCCACCGCGTAAGATAAGATGGTCTGCTCTCGTCAATTGAAGGCTCCGGTACGGACATCAAAGAGGACCCAAACAGCAAGTGCGCTGGGCTAAGCTCCTCTCCATCGTTTGGGTCTTTCGAAAGGGGTGCCATTGGTCTTGAGTTCAAGATTGCCTCCGACTCGATTGCAATCGTTTGAAGCTCCTCGTACGTTAGCCCAGTGTTGCCCAAGTTTTTATCATTAGGCTCTTCATGGACTTCACTGCGGCATATAAACACGGCCATGTATGTTTTATATGGCACCTTGCTTCGAATGCGGTATGATGTGGAAAATGGTCCACATAGGTCGACTCCAGTTACAAAAAAGGTCGTTGTGAATGAAAGCGATCAACTGGAAGTGATCCCATCATTTGTTCCATTAAACGAGGCTTATAATGGTAACAGTGTGTGCAGCGCCGTACAATCTTTCGCACAACTTCTCTGGCGTTTACAATCCAAGCCTGAAGTCGCAGGATTCCAATGAGAGCCTTTGGTCCAGCGTGCATGTGATGCCGGTGGAGATACTCAACAAATTTCAACGTGAAGCAATGATTCTTTGGTAGAAGAACAGGAAATTTGGCATCGAGTGAAATGGGCGCCTTGGCTAAGCGGCCTCCTACACGTAATAGTGTTATCGAACCGTTTGATCCGTTAGTCGCTGCTAGGAACAGATTTAGTTTCTGAAATTCGGGTTTTAAAATCCTGTTTTCCTTTAGCTGCTGGATTTCGTTGAAAAAGGTCTTCTGCTGAATATGTGATACGATGTGCTTGACGCGTATTGCAATTCAGTTGCTGGTGTATGAATTACATCGACTAAGTTCACCTTTTTGTTGACCTTGATTATTAAAGACGCGCAACACAAAAGCTATGACTCGCAAAATGCGCCGATAGGATGAGAATTTGTTGATAACTTCATCGAATACATCTTCCTTGCTTCCACTATCGGTACATGTGAGGACTGTTGCTTTTCGCAGCTCCAACTCTTCATTGGTGTCCTGAGAATTTGGTACTGGTTAAGGCCATCCAGATGAGTCTTGACGTAAGAAGCTGGTCCACGAAACCATATAGTTTCCATAAGCTCGGACCCTGCGCAGCCTCTTGAAACTATGTCCGCGGGATTGTCCTTGCCCGGAACGTGCCTCCAAGTGATGTTTGACGTGGTTGATTGCATCTCAGAAATCCGGTTAGCGACGAAACAGTTTAGCCTGGACGAGTGCATGGTAAGCCACTGTAGAACGATTCTTGAATCTGTCCAAAAGAAAATACTATCAATGTATTTTTCGAATTTATGCTTAATCTTGGCCCATGTTTGACACAATAAATATGCGGCGCACAATTCTAGCCGCGGCAATGAAATTGCTTTTATTGGGGCCACCTTAGACTTGGCGATGATTAGCATTGATTTGAACTCTCCGTTTATGTATGTTCGTAGGTATAGGCAACAGCCATAAGCTCGCTGCGATGCATCTGAAAATCCGTGTATTTCCGATAGATTTTTAGGTGACGAGTTAATGAATCTTGGAACTTCGATGGTTTGAAGATTGTGCAAATCTTCTTCTATTCGCTTCCACTGAGATTGAAGCTCAGGGGGAAGTGGATCGACCCAGTTTAGACGATGCATCCACAACTCTTGGACCAATATTTTGCATCGAATAACGACTGGTGATACGAGCCCTAGCAAATCGTACAGGTGAGCTACAAGTGAAACGATGCTCCGCTTGGTGACGACACAGATTGTAGGTAGGGTATACCTGAAACAAAACACTAGTTTTGGTTGCCACGACATGCCCAAAGTCTTCGTAACATCTTTGGTATCAACCTTAAATTGAAACTCTGCTCCGTTGCCTTCTATTTTGCTTGTGTTCCACTTTGCAAGCTCTAATCCAGCCTTAGAAAGTATGCTGGTGACCTCTGTGCCTTGAGATGAAGCTCTTCGACACTGTCTGCTCCAGTAAGGAGGTCATCGACGTACATATCTTCTTTAAGTACGGCTGCTCCGATGGGAAACTGATTTGAGAACTTATCTGCAATATATTTCAAGCTCCTGATTGCTAGAAATGGTGCGCAGGACATGCCGTACGTGACAGTGTTGAGCTGAAACAATTCTAAAGGAGCTGAGGATTCTCTCCAGAGAACAAGTTGATACATACGATCGTCTGGTGATACTTCAAACTGGCGATACATCTTGCAGATATCAGCTACAAGTGCATGACGATGTAAGCGAAAGGCAAGAAGTGTTAGGATAAGATTCTGCTGGATGCTTGGGCCAATCATCAACAACTCATTCAGAGAAAGGTTCGACGTTGTTTTGCACGATGCATCAAACACAACACGCAGCTTGGTAGTCGTGCTTTCTGATCTCAGGACTCATGATGCGGGATTACATAATGGGTCTTTTGAGAGTCGAAATCAGATGCCAATTGTATGTGATTCAAATCTAGGTATTCCCTCATGAATTGAACGTACATCTCCTTTAACAACGGGTTGCGGCTCAACCTCCGTTCATTTTGCAAAAACCGGGATTTGGCAATTTCAAAAGATTTACCTAACATGTGAGGATTCTCCTTAAATGGCAAGCAAACTTGGTCTCGTCCAGATGTGAGAAACCTTGTGTTTGCCACAAAATGTGGAAAGTAAATCAGAAAACTCTTGTGTGCTGATGAGTAGGTCAATCCGGTGAGGCATGTAGAAGCCTGGATCTGCAAGGTCAATCTCTGAGGGTATGTTCCATTGTGAAGTGTCAACGAATCGCTCTGGCTGATTAAGCGATATTGTCTTGGCTACAGTGAATTATAAATGCCATTCATTTACAGATAATCGTGATCGAATAGTTGTTGAGACCGAGAAATGTCATACTTCTGTCTCTCGAATCTGAGCTGAAGGAGCTTGGCCAACTCTTCAGAGATGAAATTTATTTCAGAGCCTGAGTCAAGCAAAGCTCTGGCTGGCTGAAATATTCCGAACTTATCCCTAATCAATACTATTGCCGTAGGAATTAAAGCGCGCCTCGAATGACACGAAAGAGATGTGTGGGAGACAATTTGTGTTGGTTGCTCTGGATGAGCAGTTCTATGCAGAATAGCCTTGACAAACGCGGCAACGAGATCTACTTGGACATCTGCTCGCCAAATGGCCGGTGCGCAAACAATTTATGCACAGAGCGGATTGCTTGACGAAATTCAATTTATCCTGCCAGTCTAGTAAACCAAATGAAGGGCACTGATTGAGAGAGTGATCAGTAACAGAACATTTTTTATAACCACCCTGTGCCGTAACAAAGGCTCTTCTATTCTGCGTGGGCCTTTCCTTTGGCTTCTCATCAGATGTTCGTTTAACGTTGCTCTCCAAAAATTGACAATAACGGCTTAGACTGCGATAACAATCCTCCCAAGTAGGCAACACCTCGTATTCTTGAACCCGATCGTACGATAATTTCGAATCTGCATCAATTTTAGATAAAACAAGATTAGTATTGCGTTCATAACATCTGCTTCTGTTCCTAACGACAACAACGATTCACGCAGCGCGGAGACGGTATCCAAGATACAACGAAGAGCTGCGGGATCAGATCTTTTCATAATTTGAATAAGCTAGATATGTGCTCTATGAAAATCAAAACCTTCTTATCGTAACGCTCCTTTAACTGCTTTAACGCCTTTGGATAATTGATTTCGGACACTTGAAAAGGGGCCACAACACTCAGCGCGGGGCCAGACAAACAGCTAAGCAAGTAGTTCAATTTGTCAACAGCTGATATAGAAGCGTCATCATGTACCATGCTAGTAAAGGCAGTAATAAACTTCATGTAGTCACCATACTTCCCGTCGAACTTAGGCAGCTTTAACGAAGGCAAACGATTATGGTGCCCAGTTGCGCAATTTGCCGATGAATTAAAGAAACTTGCATCTTCTGGCCGGTCCTTCTTTGACGCCCCAATACGAGTGATGATAATTGCCTTGGTTTCTATGAATACGTCCTCTAATTCTTGCCGGCCGTCGTCAGCCGCATCCAGCCGTTCGATCTGTGATTGAATTTGAAGAATTTGTTTAAAATACGATTCCAAAATTTGTGACTGGCATTCAAGGGCAGCAAGGTCGTTCTGCAGTTCGATGCGAACTTTGAGATTAACTATATTTCGCTGAATTGTATTCCTTTGTTGTCTTAAAGACACGAGTTGAGTATCAGTCATTTTGCAACGAGTTATTTAGCGAAAACTAATTAAGGAGGAATTATTGAGTGAAGCTATTCCAAATATGTTGGCAATGCCCTTTTGTTCAGAGGGAGAAAACAAAATACTCCGATGCTTGGGAGAATAACTCAATTGTGTGTATGTGTGTATATGGGCAATGCCCTTTGGTTCAGAGTGGAATGACAAAACCGCGATTGCATTCGCGAGTCTAGCTTACAGTTTTTCGTCCTCTTTGTGACGCTGTTCTTTGGTCTCCAAATCTGTACTTGCGACGGTTATAATGCGCATACCCTGCAGGTATCCACGACGATCCAGTGGCGATGCTTCCGGAGATCCAACGATGATGCCAAACGCAATGTCAATACTCCGATGAGCTGCACTGCGTGCCGAAATTCACCAATTATTCTGGCGTTGATGGAATCTATTTCTCCGCCGAATGCAGAGGGAATGATTCGAAGTGGTTTATGGTGGGACTTGCCGAATCCAGAGTCCTGTCACGGTCGCCAAAATGTGCGGACTCTGCCGAATGCAGAGTTTTAGAATACAATAAAACGTTCGACTTGTTTCGGTCTCTAATATGCAATGATTTTTAAGGTTCGATTTCGAGATTACAAAGAGAGATATGTATGTATGTACATGTGTGAGCTGCATTATAAAAGAGCGTAAGGAGAATTCAAAACATAAGCATATGATTACAGTGTGGGGTAATTAAATATAACAAGTTGGCAAAGAATTCAAATTATTAATCAGCTTGAACGAAGTTATTCAAAACAATAATAATAATTAAATCAAAATTAATGTTGACTTATGATGTCATCAAACAATATGTATGTATTCCAAATAATATAAATCAATCTAATGAGATAGGAACAGGGCACATCGCAGTCGGTGTCTGCGCTTAGTGGTTGAGAAAACTTCAAACAAAATCAGCTTTGGTTGTTGTTCTGCGAGTGGATGGTGCCTGCATACCCTACCGACGATTGAATTTTAGGGCGGACAGAGACAAATAACTCCCAAATTGTTAATCGAACTTCCAAACTGTGCAGTTGAGGTTATTTGTAAACTCTTCAACGGGATTACACGACTTGGCTATTTCCCAAAAAAATGGAAAAATCGGTAATCATAATGATCCCAAAGCCAGGGAAAGATCACACAACCAGCTTCGTATAGACCGATAAGTTTACTCTCGTGTCTGTCAAAACTGTTCGAAAAATGCCTTCTGACGCGCATCATTCCATATCTGAAAGAGCACAACGTTATTCCAGCACATCAATTTGGCTTTCGAGAAAGCCATGGAACAATAGAGCAGGTCAACAGATTAACAACAGAAATAAGGACTGCATTCGAGCTTCGGGAATACTGCAGTGCGGTATTCCTTGACGTTGCACAGGCTTTCGACCGAGTCTGGCTTGATGGCCTTATCCATAAAATCAGAACGATCCTGCCAGGAAACACTCACAGGATACTGGAATCGTACCTTTACAACAGAGCCTTCGCCGTGAGATGCAACACCACAACATCCGATGACTACGCTATAGAGGCTGGAGTTCCCCAAGGTAGCGCCCTTGGTCCAACTCTATTTCTCCTCTACACCGCAGATATTCCCACGAACGAGCGGCTAACTACTTCTACATTCGCAGACGATACCGCGATCATAAGTCGGTCCAAATGCCCAACTCAGGCAACAGCACTACTAGCTGATCATCTCGTTGTAGTGGAGAGGTGGTTATCAGACTGGCGTATAAAAATAAATGCGCACATAACGTTTACTCTTAACAGACAAACGTGTCCCCCGCTAACCCTGAATAACACGCCACTTCCACAAGCTGACGATGTAACGTACCTTGGCATCCACCTAGACAGGAGACTTACATGGCGGAGACATATCGAAGCTAAGAAAATTCACCTAAAACTAAAATCAAACAGTCTCCATTGGCTTTTAAACGCGCGATCCCCCCTCTGCCTGGACTTCAAGGTCCTGCTCTACAATTCAACGCTTAAGCCAGTCTGGACCTACGGCTCCCAATTGTGGGGAAACGCGAGCAGCAGCAACACATCGACATTATTCAGCGAGCACAATCAAAAATCCTGAGAACTATCACTGGGGCACCTTGGTATGTTCGGAACGACAACATCCACAGAGATCTTGGCCTCCTACCCGTAAAAGATGAAATATCAAAACAAAAAGCGTCCTACCACACCAAGCTAACTTCTCATCCAAACCAGCTCGCCAGGGGCCTAGCCAGGGCTTCCATCCGGACCCGATTGCAACGCAATGACCTTCCAGCTCAGCAATAGTTATTAGAGCCCCTAAATTTTCGCGCCAGTCACCTTGACTGTCAGATAGCTTTTTAATTTAAGATTCTATATACTTATTGTTAGTCTCAATTCAGAGAAGATCCAATAAATAAAATGCAAATGTTAAAAAAAAAAAAAAAAAAATATTGTTTTAGTTTTCGATTGAAATTTAAATATATAAAAATCATTAAAACTTGCATCTTGATTTAAAATAGTAATACTAATTTCAGAAAATCACGTCGAATATTTTTGTCTGTACTTTATAGTGATTAAACAATTTGTTATTTTCAAAGATTAAAATTATACAATTATTATATGTATGTATATTTATCGGTAACTAATCCGAGCGGCGACTTTCAAGAATAAGCATACATCAAAATATATACAACTTGATCATTAAATAACAACATTAAACAAAATTACCCTCCGAATCAAAAAAAACAAGAAAGGAAAGCTAACTTCGGGCGGAGCAGAAGTTGATATACCCTTGCAGAATATTCTGTAAATTATATTCTCCAAAATTATTCATATGATGCATTCTTAATACTAATAAAAAATCCCAACTTCCTAACTTTAAAAAGACCAAAGTTATGGCATTTTCAATAGTTCAGTTATATGGCAGCTATAGGATATAGTCGGCCGATCCTTATGAAGTTTGGTAGGTCGGATTGATTGGCCAAATTTAAAACGCACAGAAAATCCCAACTTTCTAACTTTACAAACACCAAAGTAATGGCATTTCCGATCAATCAGGTATATGGCAGCTATAGGATATAGTCGGCCGATCCTTATGAAATTTGGTAGGTCGGATTGGTTGGTCAAATATAAAACCCATAGAAAATTCCAGCTTCCTAACTTAACAAACAACAAAGTTATGGCATTTCCGATCAATCAGTTATATGGCAGCTATAGGATATAGTCGACCGATCCCGATCCCGACCGTTCCGACATATATACTGCGTGCAAAGGAAAGAAGGGTGTGTGCAAAGTTTCAATTCGATAGCTTTAAAACTGTGAGACTAGTTTGCGTAGAAACAGACAGACGGACAGACAGACGGACAGGATATAGTCGGCCGATCCTTATGAAGTTTGGTAGGTCGGATTGATTGGCCAAATATAAAACCCATAGAAAATCCCAAATTCCTAACTTAACAAACACCAAAGTTATGGCAATTCCGATCAATCAGTTATATGGCAGCTATAGGATATAGTCGGCCGATCCCGTCTGTTCCGACATATATACTGCGAGCAAAGGAAAGAAGGGTGTGTGCTAAGTTTCAATTCGATAGCTTTAAAACTGAGACTCTTGTTTGCATAGAAACAAACAGACGGACAGACGGACATGCTTATATCAACTCAGGAGGTGATCCTGATCAAGAATATATATACTTTATAGGGTCGGAGATGTCTCCTTCACTGCGTTGCACACTTTTGACCAAAATTATAATACCCTCTGCAAGGGTATAAAAATCCACCAAAGCTCATTAAACATATAATTCAAATTCAATCGGCAGTAGAACAACAACCAAAGCTGATTTGGTTTGAAGTTTTCTCAACCTCTAAGCGCAGACACCGACTGCGATGTGCCCTGTTCTTATCTCATTAGATTGATTTATTTTATTTGGAATACATACATATGTGCAAAACATTTGTCTGCTACCACTGATTTGAATTTGTAAGCCAAAATGAAATATATGCAGAAATATTAAAAATATACTATAACATATATTATAATACTTTTATTTTTATCATTAACCCAATAGTGAATACGTCCATATTGTTAGGGTACCAATCTGAAAAGTAGCAAAAGACAAAATATTCTTGTTGCATCGAAATGAAATGATCGCACACATCGCACCCCTGTATGAGAATGCATATATTATCGGACGTTGATGCACTATGATCAGCGCGAACAAGTGGCCCTTACGACACCAAGCAGTGCTTGTTACGCGCGGAGCCTAATAGGCGTAAAAACGAGATCGCGAGAAGTTAAAAGCACAATGTAGAAGCGGACAGACTAAGTTAGAAATACGTACGAGACTAATACTAATACTAATTTTGTGCTAAGTAAGATAAAATTAATGATTTTAGGCTTGGCAAAGAGTCGGTAGTAGAAATAATGTGGTATAGTCTATTGTAGTCGTTACACAGTACTCTAAACGGTTCATGCATATCAAAGTTAGATCTACAAATATTTAATGTAAGTGGAATATAGTTCCTGGTAATTCTATTAGGCACGGAGAAGCTTATGCGACCCAGTAACTCGGGACTCTCCACATCCCCGTGAATAAGTTTATAGATAAAAGTTTGTGCCAAGCATCGTTCTACGGTTTACTAAGGATGGTAGATTAATTAGGAGAAGTCTACTAGAGTAGGATGGTAAAATAAGGCTTGCATTCCAGTTAAGGCCCCGTAGAGCAAATAATAAAAAGTTCTTTTGCACAGACTCTATCCGGTCTATATGTACACCATACTGAGGACTCCAAACTGGAGAACAGTACTCCAGGATTGGACGGACTAGTGAAATAAACAGAGTCTTTGTAACATAGGGATCATCGAATTCCTTTGACCACCTTTTAATAAATCCAAGTACTCCCCTGGCTTTATTCACCATAGAAGTAATATGGTCACAAAACTTAAGTTTAGGGTCAAGGAGGCCCAAGGTCATCAACATGCGTAATTCTAGACAACGCGCGACCACCCAGCGTATACGTTGCATATTGTGGGTTCACCCGAAAAAATGTCATTACTTTGCACTTAGCGCTATTTAAATCCAAAAGATTTTCACAACACCATGTTTGAAAAGCGTTTAGGTCAGATTGTAAGTCTGAAATGCTACAAATTTCGTTATATTGCAGGCATAACTTAACGTCATCTGCGTACATAAGGACACGCGACTTTGTCAAGACTAGAGGGAGATCGTTTATAAATAAAGTAAAAAGAAGTGGGCCAAGGGGCTTCCTTGTGGGACGCCAGAAGTAACTCGGATCAAATCAGAGATCGAGTTTTAAAGAGGACTCGTTGAGTCCTACCACTCAGATAACTTGAGATCCATGTTAGAAGATCACATGGAAACCCTAATAAGTCTAGCTCTAATACAAGAAGCGAGTGATTTACTGAATCAAACGCTTTACTAAAATCAGTGTAAACTACGTCAGTCTGTATGTTCTTTCTAAAGCCATTTATTACAAAAGACGTTAGCTCCAAGAGGTTTGTCGTCGTAGATCTTCGCCTTATAAATCCATGTTGACATGGAGATATAATCGATCTACAAAGATGTTGCAAATGGGGTGTAATAGTGTTTTCGAAAAGCTTTGGGATGGCGGATAATTTGGATATGCCTCTGTAATTACTTGTATTGCATTTATTTCCTTTCTTATGAAGGGGAATGACAAATGACTCCTTCCAAATAAGAGGGAAATGAGATGTTTTTAAAGACAAGGTAAACAATTTGTACAGAGGTCTACACAGAGTTTCAGCACAGTACCTCAGCACGCAGCCTGGAACTCCGTCCGGACCCGGTGAATAGACAGGCTTAACTTTATGGAGATCCAAAGAAGGCAGCTTTCGCTTAACTTCGGACAAAAATCAAGTTCGACTTGGGTATGGCATTTGAATAAGACGGATTTGGACGGGATGAAACAGAATATGTTGTCTGGAAAAACTGGGCAAATAGATCGGCAATTGCCTGATCAGAATTTGCCGTAGAGTTTTCAAATGATAGTGATGCAGGGTAACAGGCTGATTTACGCGCTTAGTGTTAACAAAATTATAAAACTGTTTGGATCCTGTGAAAATTGGACCCTACAACGAGTCAAATAGCTTTTATAACACCGGGCGTTAAGCACGATAAAATTTGACCGAGCCCTTAGGTACCGAGAGAAGGCAGATTGTGAACCGCACATTTTAAATTTATTGAAAAGTCTGGACTTAATATTTTTTAGGTGGGACAACTCTTTATTAAACCACGGAGTTTTATTTGAAATTGACGGATAGTATAACGGAACACACAGATAAAAGAAGGAATTCAATGCATTCGGAACACAGATAAAAGAAGGAATTCAATGCATTATAAAAGATATTTACGGCCTTAGCCACGTTAGTGCATGAATAAAATTCGGACCAGTCATAGCCGGATATAAAAGTATTAAAAGATGAAAGTTTGCCTTACGGAAGCAGCGGATTCGTTTAACCGACTTTTCGGATTTTTTATTCAGCTCTGTTCTTGTATCTACAGTCAGCTCTAGAGTTGGATGATAAGGATCTTCCGGTTGTGTAAGTGGTGACGTTCTTGATAGGCAAACGCCTTCTGAATTTGAAACAAAACACAAGTCCAGTAAACGTCCTAAGGAGTTCTTAACATGGTTCACTTGGGATAGCGCATGTCAAGCAAGCCGTCAATAAAGTCATGCTGCGCTAAAGGAAGTCAAATGTTAGAGTTTTCGTCAGGGGACCATGTCGCACTAGGTATATTAAAATCACCCAATACTATTAGCTGATCTCGATCTGACAGTTTTTTGGAAATGGACTGAATAACGGAAAGGTGATTTGCGTAAATAGGGAACTCAGATGATGGTGGGATATATGAACAAGTAATATATACAAAACTACCGGGAAACGATAATTTTATACCTAGGAATTCGATGTCATAAAATTCTTCGAAAGTTAGTAATTCAGACGAAAAGGTGGAGTCAACAGCAATCAGGACTCCACCTCCCCGTCTGGACTGACGATCAAGCCTATAAATTGTGTACTTACCCGAGAGAATTTCGGAGCTAAGAATATCCGGCCTTAACCAGGTCTCTGTACATACCATAATATTATATGGGAAAGAAAAACTATCCGAATACAATTTAGTCAGCTTACTAAGTAAGCCTCTTGTATTCTGATAGCAAAGAAGAAAAGAGGAGGCTAGTTTTTTGGGACAGAAGAGGATGTGGAGGGCGCTGGGGATGGTTCTTTAATGGTATTTTCCATTTCCCCTGAACTATTCTTTTTTCTCTTAGCTTCGTACTCTTTTATGCCCTCGGGCCAGAAACTGGTGGAACACACAGATGCAAAAAGAGCACAAGGAATACCAATCTTAAATGATGATACTTTTCTAGCATAAGAAAATTTAAATTGTTCGACCTTCAAATCATCAACTTGGATTTTGTTACGGATATAAGCCGTAATATCCAGTGATGAGAGGTCTGGGGCGAGCCGTGAAACAAATACATGTTTTAGCTGGGGCACCCGAACACAAGTAACCGTTTTTGGTACAACACATGTAACCCTTTTTGGTACTACAGAATTTGTATCTGTACTACCAATATCGGCCGGTAATCCGGACGTTAAGTCTACATGAGGTGTTGGGGCCACTACTTTATTTTGATCGGACAGAGCGGAAGTACCTAGCGTAGCCACATCGATTCCAGCAACTTCGGATACCGAATCACTTTTTGCCCCCGATCTTAGTACCATTTGAGTGGCGCCTAAGATTGGCAGCTGAGCTGGAGTCGAATCGCGGGCAGCAGGTTGCACAGCACCTGCCATAGAATGCCCACCGACCGCGACTTTTTTGCGCTTTGGAGAATCGGGCTCAGCTAGCATGCGGCTAGTGAGCTGAGATTCAAGCGCCACGAGCAGGTCCGTATTTTTACGGCAGTTCCGGATTAATTCCGTAACACTGCTTTTTGTGAGCCGCCTAATAGTTATTGCCTGGTTCTCGTATACAATGCATTCATCGCAGTAGTAGCGTAAGCCACTCCTCTTATCGATGGCATCACGAACCATGCCAGAATAGCCAAGACACTTTGCGTGATCAATTTATCACATGTATGGCAGGGAATACTTTGCTGTCCAGCCGAGATAATTTTCTTGCAATTTTTTAACGAACAGAAAGCCATTTTCACTGACCGCGGACCACTGTGCACTATAGCGGACAAAATATCGAAAGCGCTCAAGAACTTTTTAATAAGAGATCAAGCAGAGCGACAGAGCGGGAGCAAAACACCGAATAACTTTGATGTTAGGCACCACGAAACGATATAGAAACGAAAGAGAGAGAGAGAGCGGGATTATTAACCGATTAACTCCGGTATAAAACACCTCTGAGAGATATGACCGTTGGAGTGCGTGCCGTTCCAACAGCGCTCAACGACGAAGAGAAAGACTGAAAAGAGGGGCAATGGAACACAATAACAACAAACCAGCACCGAATTAAATAATGATAAAAACTTTTTGTTTACTGAACACAAGTTAATCACGATGCACTCGCGAAGCGAACGGAAGTTGTTAGAAAACACTTAAAGGTGTAGAAACGTTTAAAAGATTTAAGTAAACCCCGGTGGTTTCAATAAGAAAATGAAAATTCGGAGCGCAATGATCGCACACATCGCACCCCTGTATGAGAATGCATAAACACGCATACATACAAAGCCCAATTCAAGCGCGGGCAACCTTCTTCAAAATGCGCGTCTCTGCGACAGAACGAACGAACTCGATGTAATGAGCGCGCGAGCGTCAAAATGAGAATTAGAACGAGAGCGAAAAAAACCCGAAGGCCACGAAGTGTCCGGGGCCTGCCGCTACCAGCTTTGGGGCCTCCCGATTTCCAAATTTTGTGACCAATTTTTCGTTGTATGAAATGACCAGTCTATATGTTGTATGGTTAGTGACAGAATTCACCTCGTGTCTGCCCATAAATTATGCCTGTAAGGGCTGATTCTGCCCCTTCTTGCTATTTTATTTTATATATATTTCTTTGTATTTGAACAACTTCTAGTTTTGGTTTTGTTGTCAGCGCTGGTTACCTCCAAACTCTTTCCGTTTGAAGCGTGTGCAATTAACTTTCTCACTTGTGAATTAGTTTAAAAAAATTTATTTTTATTTTTTTATTATCACTTATTCACTATTACAATTTTTCAATAGGTCGAACTTATTTTATTCACTGCTCTTTTACTTTTCACTTTGATTTTTCTTTGCTGCTCGGTTCGGATCTCAAAAACGGACTGGACTCCTTGAGTTCAATGATCAAATAATAAAACCTCGGCTTAAGAGATTTATCTCAAAAAATTGATAAAGAGAATGACTCAAGAGAGTCGAAAATAGGATGATGCAATTTGACAATTAAATTTGAAATCTAAATTTAGCTGGAAATTGGTGTTTACATTAGCGGACTTTAGAGATCACTTTGGAAATCTTTGTTTGCATTAGCGGACTCAGGGCTCGCTTGGGGGCGCCGATGCTTACAGTATCGGCTTGGATGTTTACAGCATCCGTTTGATGCGGACTGCGTGAAATTGATCTGGATGGGAATAATTTAGAGGCGTGTTGACAGAAATAGGTGACCACGGATTTATCTCGGGTCTTGTCAGAGTTAATTGGAAATTGGCTCTCGGCTCAAAGTTGTTTATAAATTGGGTAAGAGCCCCTAAGTAATGTGTCATATAACTTGAACACCTTGAAAATAACTTCCAAGGTTGCCAGCGACTCTGAGAATGATTGCTCCGTCCCCGTACTACCTCTCTTTCTGACTACATCTTTTTGCACGTTTTTGTTAAGGTTTTGTGCCCCGTGCCGAGCCATATGACTTCCTCGGATTCCTCCGCCCAGGGGATACTTATATATACGTATTTATTGTATTTCCCGTCGCAGTTCCCTTCGCTGATGGGCAACTTGTAGTCAAAGTTATATTCCGTACTTGTCTTCTTGCCCAACTTGTTCTCCCAACCCGTTCCCATCGGGTTGGTTCCAGTCTGATTTTCCCTCGAATCTTTTATGTTTTGTTCTGTTTTGTTTTTAATCCGGTTGTTTTGCCAATGACGTCAGAATCGCCGGTTCCGCCTTTGCCAATGTAAATGCAAATTGAAACCCCTTCCACAGATTAGAAAGAATGTAATTAAATGTTTTTATTAATTTATTTAAATATGCAAATTTAAAATGGTTTTTTATGTTTGTTTTTCTTGAAAGAAAAAGTGAATTTAAATAATTGTTTAATACTTAAATTATACGCTAAACTTGTTTGTTTAGATTTTAATAAAAAACGAGGACGGAAGCTAACTTCGGCAAGCCGAAGTTTTAATACCCTTGCAGACTTTGCCGAAATTGCTAGAAATGAAAAAGTAGCGAAAGGAATAAGGTATATTGCTCCTATGAGAGCTATAGGATATAGACGCCCGATTGGCCGCGCTTTTACCCTTATCAAGGTATGCATAAAAAATACGATTTTCAAACTTGATCTACGAGTGTGAAAATTTCAGATCGCTAGCTTTTAAACTGAGGTCGCAAACGGTATTGAAACAGACGGACAGACGAAACATGACTATATAGACTCCCCTATTGATCCTGATCAAGAATGTATATACTTTATAGGGTCGGAAACGTCTCCTTCACTGCGTTACAAACTTCTGACCAAAATTATAATACCCTCTGCAAGGGTATAAAAAAGATTAACTATACGTAATCAATTTCATTTTTAAATAGCGGCCGTAGTATGTACTTGTCTAATTGGCAGCAACTTTTACCCCGAGTAAGGTATACATAAATAAATTAGATAAATTGCATAGTTTGTGCTAAGTTTCAATTCGATAGCTTTAAAACTGAGAGACTTGTTTGCGTAGAAACAGACAGACGGACAGACGGACATGCTTATATCAACTCAGGAGGTGATCCTGATCAAGAATATATATACTTTATAGGGTCGGAGATGTCTCCTTCACTGCGTTGCACACTTTTGACCAAAATTATAATACCCTCTGCAAGGGTATAAAAATCCACCAAAGCTCATTAAACATATAATTCAAATTCAATCGGCAGTAGAACAACAACCAAAGCTGATTTGGTTTGAAGTTTTCTCAACCTCTAAGCGCAGACACCAACTGCGATGTGCCCTGTTCTTATCTCATTAGATTGATTTATTTTATTTGGAATACATACATACGTGCAAAACATTTGTCTGCTACCACTGATTTGAATTTGTAAGCCAAATGAATATATGCAGAAATATTAAAAAATATACTATAACATATATTATAATACTTTTATTTTTATCATTAACCCAATAGTGAATACGTCCATATTGTTAGGGTACCAATCTGAAAAGTAGTAAAGACAAAATATTCTTGTTGCATCGAAATGAAATGATCGCACACATCGCACCCCTGTATGAGAATGCATAAACACGCATACATACAAAGCCCAATTCAGCGCAGGGCAACCTTCTTCAAAATGCGCGTCTCTGCGACTGAACGATCGAACTCGAGTAATGAGCGCGCGAGCGTCAAATGAGAATTAGAACGAGAGCGAAAAAAACCCGAAGGCACCCGAAGTGTCCGGGGCCTGCCGCTACCAGCTTTGGGGCCTCCCGATTCCAAATTTTGTGACCATTTTCGTTGTATGAAATGACCAGTCTATATGTTGTATGGTTAGTGACAGAATTCAGCTCGGTCTGCCCATAAATTATGCTCTGTAAGGGCTGATTCTGCCCCTTCTTGCTATTTTATTTTATATATATTTCTTTGTATTTGAACAACTTCTAGTTTGGTTTGTTGTCAGCGCTGTTACCTCCAAACTCTTCCGTTTGAAGCGTGTGCAAATTAAACTTCTCACTTGTGAATTAGTTTAAAAAAATTTATTTTATTTTTTATTATCACTTATTCACTATTACAATTTTTCAATAGGTCGAACTTATTTTATTCACTGCTCTTTTACTTTCACTTGATTTTTCTTTGGTGCTCGGTTCGGATCTCAAAAACGGACTGGACTCCTTGAGTTCAATGATCAATAATAAAACCCTCGGCTTAAGAGATTTATCTCAAAAAATTGATAAAGAGAATGACTCAAGAGAGTCGGAAAAATAGGATGAATGCAATTTGACAATTAAATTTGAAATCTAAATTTAGCTGGAAATTGGTGTTTACATTAGCGGACTTTAGAGATCACTTTGGAAATCTTTTGTTTGCATTAGCGGACTTAGGGCTCGCTTGGGGGCGCCGATGCTTACAGTATCGGCTTGGATGTTTACAGCATCCGTTTGATGCAGACTGCGTGAAATTGATCTGGATGGGAATAATTTAGAGGCGTGTTGACAGAAATAGGTGACCACGGATTTATCTCGGGTCTTGTCAGAGTTAATTGGAAATTGACTCTCGGCTCAAAGTTGTTTATAAATTGGGTAAGAGCCCCTAAGTAATGTGTCATATAACTTGAACACCTTGAAAATAACTTCCAAGGTTGCCAGCGACTCTGAGAATGATTGCTCCGTCCCCGTACTACCTCTCTTTCTGACTACATCTTTTTGCACGTTTTTGTTAAGGTTTTGTGCCCCGTGCCGAGCCATATGACTTCCTCGGATTCCTCCGCCCAGGGATACTTATATATACGTATTTATTGTATTTCCCGTCGCAGTTCCCTTCGCTGATGGGCAACTTGTAGTCAAAGTTATATTCCGTACTTGTCTTCTTGCCCAACTTGTTCTCCCAACCCGTTCCCATCGGGTTGGTTCCAGTCTGATTTTCCCTCGAATCTTTTATGTTTTGTTCTGTTTTGTTTTTATCCGGTTGTTTGCCAATGACGTCAGAATCGCCGGTTCCGCCTTTGCCAATGTAAATGCAAATTGAAACCCCTTCCACAGATTAGAAAGAATGTAATTAAATGTTTTTATTAATTTATTTAAATATGCAAATTTAAAATGGTTTTTTATGTTTGTTTTTCTTGAAAGAAAAAGTGAATTTAAATAATTGTTTAATACTTAAATTATACGCTAAACTTGTTTGTTTAGATTTTAATAAAAAACGAGGACGGAAGCTAACTTCGGCAAGCCGAAGTTTTAATACCCTTGCAGACTTTGCCGAAATTGCTAGAAATGAAAAAGTAGCGAAAGGAATAAGGTATATTGCTCCTATGAGAGCTATAGGATATAGACGCCCGATTGGCACGCGCTTTTACCCTTATCAAGGTATGCATAAAAAATACGATTTTCAAACTTGATCTACGAGTGTGAAAATTTCAGATCGCTAGCTTTTAAACTGAGGTCGCAAACGGTATTGAAACAGACGGACAGACGAACATGACTATATAGACTCCCCTATTGATCCTGATCAAGAATGTATATACTTTATAGGGTCGGAAACGTCTCCTTCACTGCGTTACAAACTTCTGACCAAAATTATAATACCCTCTGCAAGGGTATAAAAAAGATTAACTATACGTAATCAATTTCATTTTTAAATAGCGGCTGTAGTATGTACTTGTCTAATTGGCAGCAACTTTTACCCCGAGTAAGGTATACATAAATAAATTAGATAAATTGCATAGTTTGTGCTAAGTTTCAATTCATTAAGCTCATTAAACATATAATTCAAATTCAATCGGCAGTAGAACAACAACCAAAGCTGATTTGGTTTGAAGTTTTCTCAACCTCTAAGCGCAGACACCAACTGCGATGTGCCCTGTTCTTATCTCATTAGATTGATTTATTTTATTTGGAATACATACATACGTGCAAAACATTTGTCTGCTACCACTGATTTGAATTTGTAAGCCAAAATGAAATATATGCAGAAATATTAAAAAATATACTATAACATATATTATAATACTTTTATTTTTATCATTAACCCAATAGTGAATACGTCCATATTGTTAGGGTACCAAATCTGAAAAGTAGTAAAAGACAAAATATTCTTGTTGCATCGAAATGAAATGATCGCACACATCGCACCCCTGTATGAGAATGCATAAACACTGTAACGACCTGTTTCTTTATTTCTGCTCGCTACGTAAACGTGCGGCTAGCTCAGAGAGGTTGTGAGTTCGTTCCACCAAATTTATATTGAGTGACCGCCCGTGACCAAAGGATAACGCCAGAAATGATTAGGTTGGTGCTGGTTTATTGGCTCTCTAAAATATAGCCTTATCGCTATTATTCTGCTGCCCGTTGTCGCTGTCTCCGGCTGCGTTGCTCCTGGCTCGCTGCTGCTCTGCTCCTGGCGTGCTGCTGCGTCGCTCCTGGCTTACCGCTGCGTCGCTCCTGGCCTGCTACTGCGTCGCTTCGGCTTGCTGCTCCGGGTGACTTAGATCGGTATGATTCCGCCAAAACCCTGGATGTTATGCGAGCTTCCCTACCGGGGCCGGCAAGGTGTATCGCCTAGCAGGTGAACCGAAGTTACGCCTTATCGCCTAGCCACCTTTATCGCCTGGCTTCCGGAGTTCAGCCTGGACTTTGTCGGCAAGGTGTATCGCCTAGCAGGTAGAACAAAGTTCTCCCTTATCGCCTAGCCACCTTTATCGCCTGACACCGCGCAAGGACTCCCTAAGCTTGACTTTACCACGACCTTGCACCGTTGGATCTCAGCGTTGTAGCCTCAGCCTTGTAGACTTGTCGTCGTTCGGCGTCTCGACTTTGCGATCTTGATCCTTGGGCACTTCGGTTTCGATGTTTACTTATTTCGCGTTCACGCACTCGCTCTGATTCTCGCACTCGTACTGTCCCGAGCTGCGCTTGCGCCGTCCTTTATATAGGCGCTGTAGGTGCCGTTATTTCCCTCGGTGTGTCCTCTTTAGGCGGGTCCGAAGTCCGCCAATTTACCGTATGACCCCGTTGCCCTTGCCGGGTGTGGGTCCAAGGTCCATCGAGGTTCCGTTAGTTCACGGTGTGTCCTCTTTAGGCGGGTCCGAAGTCCGCCAATTCACCGTTTGACCTCGTTGCCCTTGCCATATGAGGGTCCAAGGTCCGAATGTTTCCCGTTTGACCTGGATGCCCTTCATTTCTCCGGCTTTCTCGCCTCCTCCGCTGTTGCTAGGCCGATCTCCTGCATCGGGATTTGTGGGGAGTTTAAGACTCCTCACATTTCCCCCTTCCTTCGGAAATGTAATGAAAGTGGTGACTTTCCCCGCCCTTTATGTTTATACTACTCGAATTCCCCGCCTGACTTGCGTGTTAGATGTTCCCCAGACAGTTCCCCGAAAGACTTAACCTTTCCCTAGACTGTTCTCCTAAAAGACTTTACTCGTACAGCTCCTTGAAAGACTTGAACTTTCCCGTGACTGTTTCCCTTAAAGACTTTTCCATGCAGCTCCTTGAAAGATTATTTCCCCAGTTCCCAATTTCCCAGACAGTTCCCAGTTCCCCAGATAGTTCACAGTTCCCCAGATAGTTCATAGTTCCCCAGATAGTTCACATTTCCCCAGACAGTTCCCAGTTCCCCAGACAGTTCCCTGCGTGAAATTCGAATTTTCCCACCCAGACATTTCCCCAAACTAAAAGTCACCATTTCGTTTTCCCTCGGTCCGGCAACTCCCTGGAATCTCACCACGATCGCGTTTATCGATTGTGGGTTCCAGTGTTGCCATCGTCTTTGCCGTTTTGTTGTCTTAAGTTGCCTTTTGAACATAGCAATTACCAATCGTGCTACCCATCGATCGCAACTATCGATCGACCGCCTGACTCGGCGCCCCCGTCCCTATTCCCTATGTCCGGCAACCCGTTACCCAAAAATGTAAATAAACAAATCAATTTTCGGATTAAAACCTTTAAAGGCCTTTTATTGGGCCTTCAGGACTCTCACCGCCCCGCCAGCCACCCGGATGCGGTAGCGGACGCCATCTACCACTAGCAGCTTGGCCCAGCGGCTGCTCCGAGCCCTTCTCACCTGCCTGCTGGCCTCGGATGCCACCCTCGGCGGCCACCCTCCCTCGGCAATCTCTTCCCAGCGGCTGCTGTCCGCCGAAGTTTGTCGGCTCATCGACGGCCTTGCTGGTGGCGACCGCGGCTCCGGACACGACGTCATCCTGGCGACTTTGGGCGGCCGTGCGGCTGGCCCTTCTGCGGATGGCCACACCCAGGGCCCCTTCTCCCAGAACTCCGGCTCCCCACCGAGCCGTTTGGCTGGCACCGGCGATGGCGTCAGCACCCACGGCGGCGGTGGAGGCGGCGGTGTCTCCGCTCCGTGCCGTGGTGCCTGGAATGGCCGTGGTGCCTGCGGCGGTGACGGTGGTGGCGGTGGCGGTGTTGCTGCCCGGGGCGGCGACGGTGGTGGCGGTGGCGGTGTCGCAGCCCGGCGCGGCGACGGTGGTGGCGGTGGCGGTGTTACAGCCCGGCGCGGCGACGGTGGTGGCGGTGGCGGTGCTGCTGCCCGGGGCGGCGACGGTGGTGGCGGTGGCGGTGCTGCTGCCCGGGGCGGCGACGGTGGTGGCGGTTGCGACAGCGGTGGCGACGGCGGTGTTACAGCCCGGCGCGGCGACGGTGGTGGCGGTGGCGGTGCTGCTGCCCGGGGCGGCGACGGTGGTGGCGGTGGCGGTGCTGCTGCCCGGGGCGGCGACGGTGGTGGCGGTTGCGACAGCGGTGGCGACGGCGGTGGCGGCGTTTGCAGCGGCGGCTGCTCCGGAGGGCCTGGCCGTGCCCATATGGCTGCTTCTTCAGCCTCAGCTTCGTCCAGCCGCTTCTGCCACTCCCTGGCTGCTGCGGCTGCCCGGGCCACCGCCCGCTGCGCGAACACTCGCCGCACCACTTCTGCCCGGGTTGCGAATATACGCCTCGCCTCCTCCGGGCGGCCCGATGGCGCCGCGTCGCCCAACCGGATCCGCCCGAATCCGGCTGCGGCCCGCTTGATTTGGCGGAATGCCATCCGGGCCTTCGCCGCCCGACGTGGCTCGTCCTCCTCGTCCGAGGAGACCTCCGGACTCACCGTCTCCGTCCCGGTGTCCTCCTGGGCTTCCTCCTCCTCCTCCTCAGACGAGGACAGGCTGATGGTCGGCACCTCAGCCTCCTGCCCTGCCGACCGGACGCCGGTCTCCTCCTCCTCCTCTAGCTCCACGTCGGTGATCCGACCTTCGTCCTCCGTTTCTGGGTTCGGCGACGGGGACCGCGACACCAGGGGGGACGCCAGCAGCTGGAGTGCGGAACCTGAGTCCCGCCTCCATCTCGCCGCTGGCTGTTGCCCGGTGCTGCCTCCCCGCCCCTCTCCCCTCATGGACTTGCTGCTGCATTTACTTCCACTCATGTTGGCGACCTGATTTTAATAGGCCCGTCTTGTGGCGCTCGCGCGCTGACGAAACCTCGGTTTTCGATGGTTCCCGGTTCCGTTGTCCGCGGCGGCCTTTGGACTCTCCTTTGCTACGGGGCTCCGACGGGTCCGCTCTCTGGTGTGCGTTACCCGGTAACGGTATCCGCATCCTATGACCCTCCCTCTCCCGCTCTCGCGCTCCTAGTGCATCTGTGTGAGTTCGATACTGTGTATCGTCCTCTCCCTCTCTTCGGAGTCACAGTGCGCCCCTGCTAAGTCCGACTTCGATGCTTTGTTTTGGCCATCAATTACTTGTTTTTTTAATTGGCTAACGTGGGCGGTTTTTTCTTTGCCAGAATTTTCGTGCCGCAACTTGCATATTACCGGCGAATTAAAATTTATTATTTTAAACGGCCCATCGTACTTTGGTGCCAATTTTGCGGCGAATCCTTCTGCAGCCTTGGACAGATGGTGTTCCTTAGCCCAGACTGTGTCCCCGATGTTTGGCTTCCATGGGCGTCTACGGAGATTGTAATGGCGTGCCTGATCCTGCGCTGCCTTTTCCATATTTCTCCTCACCAGCTCGAAGATTTCTTTTAGCTTCTTGGCGTTCTCGGCCGGAGTTTGCGTTTCCCTTCCTGTGCCGATTGTTCCTTCATCGTACAGTGCGCTGGGTAACCTAGGCTCTCTCCCTTGCGTAATAAAAGCAGGCGAATATCCTGTGGATTCGGCCACGCTCGTATTCACGGCCAACTGCAGTTCCGGCCACTTTTCGTCCCAAGTCCTCTGGTCTGCCCCTGTGAACTGGGCGATCATAGTTTTCACCGTCCTGTTGGCTCTCTCCGTCGGGTTTTCCTGGGGCGTGTATGGGGCCGTGAACTGGTGTCGGACGCCTAATTCACCCAGGAACTTTTAAACGCCCTGCTGGTGAACTGAACGCCATTGTCTGTAATCAGTACCTTGGGCACGCCGTATCTTGCGAGGATCCGCTCGCGGATCGCCTTTTCCAGAGTTTCCGTCGTTGCCCTGCGCATTGGCACCATTTCGGTCCACTTGGAGAACCTATCTACCAGCACTAGCAGCATAGAATTCCCGTGTTTGGAGCGGGGCAGTGGTCCGACGAAATCTGCGCACACAGTGGCCCACGGCTCTTCCGGAACTTGGGTCAGCATTTTTCCGGCCGCCTGTAGTTGGCTTGGCTTATATCGTAGGCAGCTCTCGCAGTTTTGCACATATTTCCTTATGTCGCGGTGCATTCCCGGCCAATGGTATCTTGCGGCGACTCTGGCAATTGTTTTCCGACTGCCCATGTGGCCGGCTGTCGGTGAGTTGTGGTTCTCCGACATTACCCGCCGCCTGGACCCAGTTGGCACGCATAGCTTCCAAGATGTGACATCCTCGTTGCCTGCTCTGTGCGGTATGTGGCGATATAGCCGGTCGGCTTCTGTCATGTAGTCTGGATATTTTTGGGGATTTTGGGAAATCTTGCTCCGCATATCCCTTATCCAGTTACACTCGCCGGTTTCCTTGTGCTGTTCCTGTGTTTTTACCCGTCGACACGTTTCTGGCAGTGGCTGTCGTGATAGTGCGTCTGCGACTATATTCAGCTGGCCCTTTCTGTACGCGATCTCGAAGTCATATTGCTGCAGTTCCAGCGCCCATCGTGCGATTCTTCCGGTTGGGCTCTCGATGCTATTCAACCACTTCAGTGCCATATGATCCGTGATCACTTTGAAGTGGTAGCCCTCCAAGTATGGCCTTAACTTGCGTATGGCCCACACAATTGCCAGGCATTCCTTCTCAGTCGCTGAGAAATTTCTCTCAGAACCATTTAGGGACCTACTGGAATACGAGATCACCCTCTCGCCCTGGTCGGAATTCTGTGTGAGAATAGCACCGAGCCCGTAATCACTGGCGTCGGTCTGCAGCACAAATGTCTTTGTAAAATCTGGGCATGCTAAGATTGGGTCTGCTATTAGCCTGGCCTTGACAGCTTCAAACGCCTGTTGATGGTCATCTGTCCATTCCCATTTTGTGCTTTTCCGGAGCAGGCTATTCAACGGATGCACCAACGTTGCAAAATCTGGCACAAAACGCCTGTACCACGACGCCACTCCCAAATATTGTCGTAACTCCTTAACGTTGGCCGGTGGTTTTATTAAGGCAATTGCCGACACCTTTTCTGGGTCTGTTCCGATGCCTTGGTCAGTTATGCGATGCCCCAAGTATTGCAGTTCCTTTCTAAAAAATTTGCATTTTTCCGCATTTACTTTCAAGTTGGCGGCCCTTAGTCTCCTAAACACTTCCTTCAGGTTTTCCATATGCTCTTCGAGCGTTCGTCCGATGACGATAATATCGTCCTGATACGCGAAGGCATGCGGCATCATTTCTGGTCCAATGACTTGATCCAATGCCCGCTGGAATGTTGCCGACGCGGAGTGTAGGCCAAATGGCATCACCTTCCATTGGAACAGGCCCTTCCCTGGTACAGTAAACGCCGTATACTGCCTGCTGTCTGCCTCCAAGGGGATCTGCCAATAACCGTCCTTTAGATCGAGACTGCTGATGTACTTCGCCTCTCGCAGCTGGTCCAGGATGTAATTTATCATCGGCATCGGGTATGCGTCCTTTATGGACCTCGCATTTATCTGCCGGAAATCCACACAAAGCCTCCACTTTCCAGTCTTCTTTCTCACCATGACTATTGGTGAGCTGTAGGGACTCCTGGACGGCTCGATGCATCCTTTTTCCAGCAGCTCGTCTACCTTGGCATTTATCTCACCCTGCATTTTTGGATTTTTAGGGTAGTACCGTTGTTTGACTGGTTGGTCGTCCTTCATGGTGATCCTATGTACGGCCACGTTGGATGTACCATTTATTCCTTCCAGTTCGTCCAACTCGGCTTTTAAAAATCCCTCCACATCCTTTTCCGCAAATCTTTTGGGTGTTTCAACTATTGCCACTGACAGTTTTTCCTCCAGCCATCCTCCTCGTCTATTCTTTGCCGGTATCGACGCGCTGTGTCCTGCGCACTCGACTTCGGCCCCGATTCTGGTGAGGAAATTCCATCCCAACACCAGTGCGTCTATCAGTCCTGGTAAAATCAGCAGCTCCATTGAGATTGTTTTCGTTCCCAGTCCAATTCTGGTCTCCAGCTGTGATCTTATTTCTCCACAGCGACCGTCTGCCATCCGTACTTGCCTTCTCGTGGGTCCGACCCTTCCTGCTGCCTGCAGCCTGTCCGCCAGCTCTTCGCTGATGAAACTCGCCGTGGCGCCGGTATCCACCGTGGCCTTTATCTTACTTTCACCTATGAGCACCGTGGCGGACAGTTGCATTTCTTCCGCCTGCAGGTCGCCCATTAATTTCGAGAGGCAGCACCTTGCGATCCCTGGCCGCCCCTCGGAGGCTGGGGTCGCTGGGCGTTTCCCGACCCGGAACAGCATTGAACCGTCCGAACTCCTACTTTTCCGCATCGCCAGCAGAACGTAAGACGTTGGTTTCGGCATTCCTTCGCCCAGTGGTCTGGACCCCCGCATCTGCGGCAGGCCTGGGTAGGATTTGCCACGTATCCGCCGCGATTGTTTGCCGGTTCGTGGCCGCGCGGCGTACTTCGTGGTTGTGCGTCCGGGTCCTCCTGGCACCGCCTGCACACCGCACCCTGGTCTGGTCTTGGCCTTGGCACTGGGTTGCTCTGCCCTTGCTGCTTGCGGGGATTGTTTTCCAGCTCGAATTTCTCCCGCTGCTGGTCGAGCTCCTCAAATTCGTCAGCCAGCGCCATCAATGTCTCCAAATTTCGGCATTCGTATGGGCGAACGAACATTCTGAGTGCCGGCGTGCTGTTCTCTTTTATCCTCTCCAGCGTTTCCTTGGTCGACATATTCAGTGGGCGCATCAGGGTCTGCATATCCACCATAAAGTCTTTGAAGCTCTCCCCGTAGGCTTGCTTCCTCTGTCTGACCTGATCCGCCAGCTTCGCCATGTATCCTCGGGGCAGAAAGAAATTTTGGAAGCTGTAGATGAAGTCTCCCCAGGTTCCCAGTGCTGATTGTTGGCGATGAACCATTTCAAGGCTCTGCCTTGGAGCAGCTCCGGCATTGCTCGTGGGATCTGATTTATGTCGAGACCGTAAGTCACGACTGACCATTCTACTTGCTCCAAGAATTCCAGCGGCTTGTCGTTTCCGTCGTAGCGGAAATTCCACTCCCGGACCTGTTTGGCCACCTTCGCGTAGTCCTGGGTGTGCGTCCTGGAATTCTCCTTTCTTTCCCGGCTATTTTCCCGCTGCCGACTTGCGTGGCTTGCGATGCTCGACACATCCAAGCTCGCTATGAGGCCCTCGGCACTTGCGGTTGTGATTTTAAATTTTGGCGTGGGCATTTTCCGGAATTTCTTTTCCAGGCCCGTTACCAAATCGGCGATGTCTGGCTCCTCTGCCGTCTGGTCGACGAAGTCTCCCAGCGTCTTCCTCATCGAATCGACTGAGCCCTCCAGTTCTATTCCTAGAACTTGGCTCACCTCGTCGAAGTCTTCCTTCCTGAGATTATAAATCCAGGACTTCCCCATCTCGGAACTTTTGTTTCCTTGGTCAGGACAATCACTCTTGGGCGCCAGATGTAACGACCTGTTTCTTTATTTCTGCTCGCTACGTAAACGTGCGGCTAGCTCAGAGAGGTTGTGAGTTCGTTCCACCAAATTTATATTGAGTGACCGCCCGTGACCAAAGGATAACGCCAGAAATGATTAGGTTGGTGCTGGTTTATTGGCTCTCTAAAATATAGCCTTATCGCTATTATTCTGCTGCCCGTTGTCGCTGTCTCCGGCTGCGTTGCTCCTGGCTCGCTGCTGCTCTGCTCCTGGCGTGCTGCTGCGTCGCTCCTGGCTTACCGCTGCGTCGCTCCTGGCCTGCTACTGCGTCGCTTCGGCTTGCTGCTCCGGGTGACTTAGATCGGTATGATTCCGCCAAAACCCTGGATGTTATGCGAGCTTCCCTACCGGGGCCGGCAAGGTGTATCGCCTAGCAGGTGAACCGAAGTTACGCCTTATCGCCTAGCCACCTTTATCGCCTGGCTTCCGGAGTTCAGCCTGGACTTTGTCGGCAAGGTGTATCGCCTAGCAGGTAGAACAAAGTTCTCCCTTATCGCCTAGCCACCTTTATCGCCTGACACCGCGCAAGGACTCCCTAAGCTTGACTTTACCACGACCTTGCACCGTTGGATCTCAGCGTTGTAGCCTCAGCCTTGTAGACTTGTCGTCGTTCGGCGTCTCGACTTTGCGATCTTGATCCTTGGGCACTTCGGTTTCGATGTTTACTTATTTCGCGTTCACGCACTCGCTCTGATTCTCGCACTCGTACTGTCCCGAGCTGCGCTTGCGCCGTCCTTTATATAGGCGCTGTAGGTGCCGTTATTTCCCTCGGTGTGTCCTCTTTAGGCGGGTCCGAAGTCCGCCAATTTACCGTATGACCCCGTTGCCCTTGCCGGGTGTGGGTCCAAGGTCCATCGAGGTTCCGTTAGTTCACGGTGTGTCCTCTTTAGGCGGGTCCGAAGTCCGCCAATTCACCGTTTGACCTCGTTGCCCTTGCCATATGAGGGTCCAAGGTCCGAATGTTTCCCGTTTGACCTGGATGCCCTTCATTTCTCCGGCTTTCTCGCCTCCTCCGCTGTTGCTAGGCCGATCTCCTGCATCGGGATTTGTGGGGAGTTTAAGACTCCTCACAACACGCATACAAGTTATATAGCGCATTACTTAGGGCCACTTACCCGATTTATAAACAACTTTGAGCCCAGCCCAATTTCCAAATAATTCAGAATTGACTCCGAGATAAACCCGTAGTCAGCTATTTCATTCAACTACGCCTTCGAGTGGTTCTCACCCATATCATTTCACACTCCGCATTAAACGGATTCTGTAAACATCCTCAGCCGATATTCTAAACATCGGAGACCCAAAGCGACCCTCGAAGCTCGATAATGTAAATACCGATTTCCGGCAGAATCTTGATTTCAGATTTAATTGCCAAATTTCATCATCCTATTTTTCCGACTCTCTTGAGTCAATCTCTTAATCAATTTTTGAGGATAAAATCTCTTAAGCCGAGGTTTGATTATTAATCTTTCAGCCCAAGTGCGGCAGTCCGTTTTTGAGATCCAAAAGAATAAGATCAATTGAAGTGAATAAGTAATAAGATCGGAGCAGTGAAATAATTCTAAGTGCAACCTATGAAATGTTAGAAATAAGTGATGTTAAATAAAAATAAATTTTTTTAATCAAATCACTAAGGAGAAATTTAATTGGCGCCCAACGTGGGGCCGCATAGTTAAAACAAATTCTAAAGCGAGGCATAAAAATTAAAAAAAAAAGTTCAAAAAAGTTTTTATGTGAAAAAGGAATTTAGTGCGGCCGAAAAAACCCAGATACAACCCGCTGAAAATAAAAATGTTGTGTTATAAAAAAGGAAACAGGAAATCAATAAATGTAATAATCCTCCTTAAAACAAAATAACCAACGAAAACCAAAAAAGTGTGTGTTGATCTAAACAAATCTTTAAAAGTAGAAATCAATAAATGCTATAATCTATTTTTTTAAAAAAAAAAGAAACCTCCCTAATAAAAGTAGTGCTTGTCAAAAAAATTTTTTACTGCTCCGGACACATAAACATATAAAATTAAAAAAAAATAATAATAAAATTAACAACCAAAAAATAAAAAAAGAGAACCAACACGAGCTAAAAATTCAAGTGAACAATTAATTATACAAAAGAAAAAAATTAAAAAAAAGTTGAATACAAAAATATTCACAAAATCAACAAAAAGAAAAAACAAAAAATACCAGGCTGTAGGGCAATCCCTCGCCAAATAAAAGAAGGAAGACAAATCAAATAAAGAAGGAAGACAAATCAAATAAAGAAGGAAGGCAATTTAAATTTAGAAGGAAGACTAATAGAAGACCCCAACAAGGATCATCGGCAAGAAAAAGGACAAGTCGTGAGCGAGACTATTTTTTTATTATTAATTAAGAAAAATTATTAGAAATATAAGAATATAAAAGTGGAAGAGTTAATTAAAGATTTTGAAAATATTTTAAAAATGAATCCAGAACAAGCAGGTCCAAGTAATAAAAGGCCTCACAACGTAATTACCCCTCAAGATCCTACAATTGCAAATAACACAATGTTAAATATAGGAGAATTAATTAAACACATTGTTAATTGTGAATTGAATCCATTAAAAGAGGAGATAGCAAGTTTAAAATTACAGCTTGCTAATAAAATAAAGGAAGTTGAAGATTATCAAGTAGAAATAGTTGACCCAAATATTAAATGCGAGACATCTTATGAGATCATGAAATCTGTTAGAGAGTATAGGGGTGAAGAAGACAAATATGTTAGCTGGAGGGAATCAGCTGAAATAGCTATGGGTCAATATACCAGAGGTAGCGAAAAATTTTATTCAGCATTATCAATATTAAGAAACAAAATAACAGGGATGGCCAATGACGCCTTAACCCATAACGGTACGGTTTTAAACTTCGATGCCATAATGGCCAGACTAGACTTTGTCTACAGTGACAAACGTCCTATCCATATTATTGAACAGGAGTTAAGTGTTCTCAGCCAGGGTAAATTATCCATAATGGACTATTATGGAACAGTCAATAGTAAATTGACTTTAACAAAACAATTATGACTTACGGACGATTCAATTTAGGATGGGGGGAGTTATATAGCGCATTACTTAGGGCCACTTACCCGATTTATAAACAACTTTGAGCCCAGCCCAATTTCCAAATAATTCAGAATTGACTCCGAGATAAACCCGTAGTCAGCTATTTCATTCAACTACGCCTTCGAGTGGTTCTCACCCATATCATTTCACACTCCGCATTAAACGGATTCTGTAAACATCCTCAGCCGATATTCTAAACATCGGAGACCCAAAGCGACCCTCGAAGCTCGATAATGTAAACACCGATTTCCGGCAGAATCTTGATTTCAGATTTAATTGCCAAATTTCATCATCCTATTTTTCCGACTCTCTTGAGTCAATCTCTTAATCAATTTTTGAGGATAAAATCTCTTAAGCCGAGGTTTGATTATTAATCTTTCAGCCCAAGTGCGGCAGTCCGTTTTTGAGATCCAAAAGAATAAGATCAATTGAAGTGAATAAGTAATAAGATCGGAGCAGTGAAATAATTCTAAGTGCAACCTATGAAATGTTAGAAATAAGTGATGTTAAATAAAAATAAATTTTTTTAATCAAATCACTAAGGAGAAATTTAATTTACATACAAAGCCCAATTCAAGCGCAGGGCTACCTTCTTCAAAATGCGCGTCTCTGCGACTGAACGAACGAACTCGAGTAATGAGCGCGCGAGCGTCAAAATGAGAATTAGAACGAGAGCGAAAAAAACCCGAAGGCACACGAAGTGTCCGGGGCCTGCCGCTACCAGCTTTGGGGCCTCCCGATTTCCAAATTTTGTGACCATTTTCGTTGTATGAAATGACCAGTCTATATGTTGTATGGTTAGTGACAGAATTCAGCTCGTGTCTGCCCATAAATTATGCTATGTATGGGCTGATTCTGCCCCTTCTTGCTATTTTATTTTATATATATTTCTTTGTATTTGAACAACTTCTAGTTTGGTTTTGTTGTCAGCGCTGTTACCTCCAAACTCTTCCGTTTGAAGCGTGTGCAAATTAACTTTCTCACTTGTGAATTAGTTTAAAAAAATTTATTTTTATTTTTTATTATCACTTATTCACTATTACAATTTTTCAATAGGTCGAACTTATTTTATTCACTGCTCTTTTACTTTTCACTTGATTTTTCTTTGGTGCTCGGTTCGGATCTCAAAAACGGACTGGACTCCTTGAGTTCAATGATCAATAATCAAACCTCGGCTTAAGAGATTTATCTCAAAAAATTGATAAAGAGAATGACTCAAGAGAGTCGGAAAATAGGATGATGCAATTTGACAATTAAATTTGAAATCTAACTTTAGCTGGAAATTGGTGTTTACATTAGCGGACTTTAGAGATCACTTTGGAAATCTTTTGTTTGCATTAGCGGACTCAGGGCTCGCTTGGGGGCGCCGATGCTTACAGTATCGGCTTGGATGTTTACAGCATCCGTTTGATGCGGACTGCGTGAAATTGATCTGGATGGGAATAATTTAGAGGCGTGTTGACAGAAATAGGTGACCACGGATTTATCTCGGGTCTTGTCAGAGTTAATTGGAAATTGGCTCTCGGCTCAAAGTTGTTTATAAATTGGGTAAGAGCCCCTAAGTAATGTGTCATATAACTTGAACACCTTGAAAATAACTTCCAAGGTTGCCAGCGACTCTGAGAATGATTGCTCCGTCCCCGTACTACCTCTCTTTCTGACTACATCTTTTTGCACGTTTTTGTTAAGGTTTTGTGCCCCGTGCCGAGCCATATGACTTCCTCGGATTCCTCCGCCCAGGGGATACTTATATATACGTATTTATTGTATTTCCCGTCGCAGTTCCCTTCGCTGATGGGCAACTTGTAGTCAAAGTTATATTCCGTACTTGTCTTCTTGCCCAACTTATTCTCCCAACGCGTTCCCATCGGGTTGGTTCTAGTCTGATTTTCCCTCGAATCTTTTATGTTTTGTTCTGTTTTGTTTTTATCCGGTTGTTTGCCAATGACGTCAGAATCGCCGGTTCCGCCTTTGCCAATGTAAATGCAAATTGAAACCCCTTCCACAGATTAGAATACTCGTGGGTATAGACGAAAGAATGTAATTAAATGTTTTTATTAATTTATTTAAATATGCAAATTTAAAATGGTTTTTTATGTTTGTTTTTCTTGAAAGAAAAAGTGAATTTAAATAATTGTTTAATACTTAAATTATACGCTAAACTGATTTGTTTAGATTTTAATAAAAAACGAGGACGGAAGATAACTTCGGCAAGCCGAAGTTTTAATACCCTTGCAGACTTTGCCGAAATTGCTAGAAATGAAAAAGTAGCGAAAGGAATAAGGTATATTGCTCCTATGAGAGCTATAGGGTATAGCACGTGCTTTTACCCTTATCAACCGGCGGTTGCTAAGATTGGAAAGGGTCATTTGTTTATAATAGCCCGAATGTTGCCGGTTTGAGTGAGGGGAGATTTTGCTAGCGAAGCTTAGATTTTTCAGCGGTTGCTACGATTGGAAATTTGTTTATGAAACTCATTTGCTATGAATATTCATGGGTTGGATAACACTCCCCCTTCTAAATTGAAGCGTCCCGATTCAAATGACGTTGGTGAGATGGCGTTTAGTTGAGCTGCTAAATCTGCTACAACATTTTCTTCTTGGGAATTATTTTGAATATTGTTATTTTTTATAATATTTTTTAGCCGTGGTTTGATGATTAACAGATATTTTTTGATTTTAAAGATTGACAATAAAATTATATATACTAAAACTATTGATATTACAATAAGTGTTAGGGGTATTTTTGTTTTTCTGATTTGAACAAATGGGTTTAGAATTTTGATATTGTCGAAGGATAGTTCCGAATTATTGGATATAATAATAAATAAATTCGAGCATCTTATTATCTATGTTTGTGTAGGATATATTGTTTATTACGGTAGTGCCATTAAATATAATTAAATATGTTCCTTTTAAATAGGTATCGTTTACAACATTATTTCCGCTTATCAGCACTGCACCGTCTTGTATAACATCTATTTGTTTATTTTGTTCTTTTATTTTAATGCAGTAGGATTTTTCTCCATTCAATAAACGAGTAAAACATGATTGGTTTTTATTTAGAGTACAATAGTTGTTGAATAATTCCTTCTTAAAATTATAAATTTCGTAAAATGTGTTGTTGCATTTTGCAACTTGGTTGCTTAAAATTAATTTGCCATCATTTTGAGAGATAGCCCTGGCGAAATATGTATCGCATCGATTTTGAATGACTGGATACCGAATATAAATTACAAATATTTCTTTGTGAAGTGCAATTTTAAATTTGGAAATATCCATTAGATCTGTGATCATGACAGGTTTTTCTTCATGCTTATAAATTTCTTGAAGATCGTCATGGTTTAGTATTTTTGTGTTAAAAACATCAATTTTCGCTAAAGTAATGGTGTCAATTAAGTTTTGTAAATCAAAAGATATTAGGCGTAAGCGGTGTTTTCTTACAGGTATTTCTTGGTGGGTGAAAACTGAATCTAATGTGGTAGATAATTTCTTAACTTCGTCAAACAATTTGGAATTTATTATCTGTTGTTTATTATTATTTTCAATTAAATCGTTAATTTTTTCTTGAATTGTTGTAAAATCATCATGATCCGGTGTTCCAGTTATCCATTTTAAAATGGTGCCTAATTCATTAATGCTTCTTTTATTTCTTGATGGAGTTAATTGTGATAAAGTTAAGTCGATGGTTTTTAGGTTGTAAGTCAACTCCCAATGGAACTGATCATTTCTGAATTCTTCTAAGCTTTCTGATTCTTCCTTAATAATTTCTTTGTAAAAGCTTATATTAGTGATATGAAAAAGTTCTGCGTATGAATCATAAGTCAGGATGTCCTTGTTGTCTTTGTAGATGAAAAAGTCGTGGTTTGAATAGTCGATTATCTCAGAATTAGTTGTTGCGAGTATCAAAACTATATATATTATGGTATTCATTATCTGTAAGTTAAAAATATTTTAATATTTAATATTATCTTTATGGATAATTCTATTTCTATTATTTATTATTACTTTATTAGCTTTGTTTTCTTTAACTACCTGTTTTTTGTATCTTGGTTTTAATTTATTTCGTTCCCCGTACTTTTTTTCATATATTACTTGTCCTACATGATATTCTTTGCTTTTTTGTTTTGGTTATGTGATTTAAGCATTTTTGATTGCGCTACCTTAAGTATTTCAGGGACTTTTTCATGTTTTATTTTATAGAATGTCTATTGGTTTTTCATTTGTTACATAATGAATGCTTTGGTTATACCTTTGGGCAGATCTAATAATTATTTCTGAGTGGTCAGTAAGATTAAATTCGTCTTTAATACATCTATCAATTTCTGTCAGTGTGGAATGTGCTCTTTCGATTTGTCCGTTCGAAGAACTATGTCTAGGGTCAGCGTAATGTATTGTAAGTTCGCATCTATTTATAAATGCTCTAAATTGTGCCGAAGTGAAACTTGGCTCGTTGTCCGTCATAAGTGTTTTGGCCAGTGGGTATTGTTGTAAAATTTCTAAGACCTTGTTTTCAATATTTAATTTATTCTCAATTTCTTTTACTACTAAAAATTTGGAGTATGCGTCAATGCAAGTTAAAAATATTTTTTTATCAGCGTAAAAAATGTCTAAGTGTAGATTTTCTCTCTCCTTTGATGGTATAGGGGCTTCCCCAATCGGAATTTCTGCAGGGTGTCTACAGTATTTATTTTCGTTGCAAATTGTACAGTTCTTAATGTATTCTTTAAGTTTTAAAAATAATTTTGGCCAGTAGTAAAGACTCGTTATTTGTTTATAGTTTTCGTCCAGTCCTCTATGGGCACGGCAATGAATTTCCTCAATAATGATTGCTTTATCTTCATCTTTTTCTATGTCTAGAACGAATGTTCTTGTAAATAAAAACTTATTTATAAAATTTTCCCTAAGAGGTTTTTGAATTACGTAAAGGTCTTTAAGGGTACAGTGAAGTCCAACGGTTATGTTTGGTTGAATATATTCTTTAAGAATTGATACTAAATTCTCGGGTGTATCGTACTGGATTATGTGTCTGGTATTGTCGAATATTTTCAATGACTCATGAACGGTGACCCTGCCCGTTGTAATTAGTAGTTGAATTTTAAACTGATTCAAAGGTTTGTTTGTTTCCTCGATAATATTCTCGAAACTGCTTTCTGCCGAGTGGATGGTATTTTGTTCTGAATCTGTTGATTCTGAATTGTCTAAACTTGGATTTTCATCTGAGAGGTGGTTAATTTGGATTCTTGACAATGCATCAGCGACTACATTAGTAGTTCCTGGTTTGTAAATAATTTTTGGACAGTAACTTTCAATAAATGAGTACCATCGCTTCATTTCTATGTTAGGGTTTTTGTCTGAGACCGTGAAGGATAATGACTGGTGGTCAGTATGGATTTCTATTCCAACTACCCCGTAGAGATAATTTCGAAGGTTTTTTAATGCCCAGACTATGGCTAATAATTCCTTCTTGTTTGTTGCGTAAACTTGCTCCGTTTTCGATAACGTTTTTGAAATAAAAGTTATTGGTTTGCCTTCCTGTGAAAGGACTGCGCCAATAGCAAAATCTGAAGCGTCTGTAGTCAATGTGAATTTCTTGTTATAATCTGGTTGAGTTAATTCTATTTGAGCTACTAGATTTTGTTTTAGCTCGTTAAAAGCATTTACAGCAGGTTCATCCAGCTGTATGAAAGTTTTTTTAGACATTGTTTTGGATATTTTACCATTGTCCCCTCCTAAATATTTGGTAAGAGGTTTCGCTATTAGTGCGTAGTTCTTTACAAACTTTCTATAATAACCTGTTAATCCAAGGAAGCTTCTGAGTTCTTTAATATTTTTGGGTTGCGGATATTTAAGTATTGTTGAAATTTTTTTCGGGGTCTGTTCTAATGATATTGTAGGATACTACGTAGCCTAAGAAACTGGTTTCTTTCATGAAGAATTTGGATTTTTCTAGAGAAACTTTCATGTTTGATTTGAATAAAATATTTATTATTTTCAGCAAGTCTTGGTAATGCTGTTGAATTGAGTCGGAGAATATAATTATATCGTCCATATAGACGTGACAAATTTTCCCGACTTGTTCCCTTAATATGTCGTCCATAGCTCTCTGAAAAATTCGAGGAGCGTTCGTTAGACCAAATGGAATCCTTAAAAATTCGTACTTCCCATTATTTATGGAAAATTACGTTTTTTCAATGTCGGAGTCTTTCATCAAGATTTAATGAAAAGCGGATTGAAAATACTTTTGCCTTCCCTAAATTTGCTAAGATCACTGATGGATCCTGCATCGGATATCTATCTGGAACGGTATTCTCGTTAAGTTTTTTATAGTCAATTACTAATCTTAACTTAGGGCTTCCGTCTTCATTTTGTCCCTTTTTCGGGACCACTAAGACGGGTGAGTTGTATGGGCTTCTACTTGGCCTTATTATTTGTTCCGATAGCATTCGGCTTATTTCCCTATTAACAAAATCTGAGACAGACAGAGCGTAAGGATACTGTTTGCTGTAAACTGGTCTGTCATGAATTGTAGTAATTTCTCCTCTTATATCGGTTCGAAATGGAATTTGGATATTGATCGTAGAATGTTTTGTTTCGATTTGATTTATTATATTTTCTTTCATTCTTTCCACTTGGTTTGAAAATTCCAACTGGATATTATTTAATTCACTATTGACGGATAATTCAAAGTCGGAACGCTCGGTTTTCGAGCTGCAATTACTTTTTTCAACGTAGAGTGAATCGGTTTTATTTAATGCTAATTCATTGAAGTATTTTTTTATAATGAATTCACTTAGGGGAAGTGAAGTATGTATGTATCATTGTAGCGAGTACTCACTGTACCGACACCAACATTGTATTACAGTGTACTTAAACAAATACAAAAGCGCCGGCCGCTAAACTTTTGCGGCCAGCCGAAATATGAATGCGCCTCAGAGCCCAAGTTATGGGAAGTGCTAGTGTCAGCATATTCCCATGGCCTGAGTGCAGACACATACAAGGCATGCAAATTAAATTTCTCCTTAGTGATTTGATTAAAAAAATTTATTTTTATTTAACATCACTTATTTCTAACATTTCATAGGTTGCACTTAGAATTATTTCACTGCTCCGATCTTATTACTTATTCACTTCAATTGATCTTATTCTTTTGGATCTCAAAAACGGACTGCCGCACTTGGGCTGAAAGATTAATAATCAAACCTCGGCTTAAGAGATTTTATCCTCAAAAATTGATTAAGAGATTGACTCAAGAGAGTCGGAAAAATAGGATGATGAAATTTGGCAATTAAATCTGAAATCAAGATTCTGCCGGAAATCGGTGTTTACATTATCGAGCTTCGAGGGTCGCTTTGGGTCTCCGATGTTTAGAATATCGGCTGAGGATGTTTACAGAATCCGTTTAATGCGGAGTGTGAAATGATATGGGTGAGAACCACTCGAAGGCGTAGTTGAATGAAATAGCTGACTACGGGTTTATCTCGGAGTCAATTCTGAATTATTTGGAAATTGGGCTGGGCTCAAAGTTGTTTATAAATCGGGTAAGTGGCCCTAAGTAATGCGCTATATAACTTGCATGTACAACTTCCCTCGCGCTCTCAGTGCTACCAGCACAAATACAATTGCGAGCATATACTTCGATATATATGCCGGCCGCTGCCAATGTTTGCAGGCAGCGCAGAAGCAAATAGCTAACTGAAATTCATTATCAATTTGACAATTCAATAATAAAGATCTGCCCATGGAAAAGGATAATAAAGTGACTATTAATTATTATAAAAATATGATGGCAATATTATAACATGGCGACCGTGACACTGGTCCTGGAGGACCTAGGAAGGAACAACTGCACGAAAGGAAAATTTGCAGCTACAAATCTGGATACCAAACAACCTGAAACGCAGCGGCGATAAGTACCAGTTATAAAATTTCATAGAGTGACTTGGCGGAGCGGAGCACATTTACGGGCAGAGGACCAGGAAATTGATGACGACTTCATACAAACTGCAACTGGAAATATAAATCTGAGTGAGTAGAGATGGAGTTATGGCAAAACGTAGAGACGTGCAAACCAAACTAAAAAATATAAAAAAAAAAGTGGCTATTATATAAAAACAAACCAGCACCGCCCTGGGCAACAGCCCAAAAATTACAAAAGAACTTGATTTTCTTAATTCAAGTTTTGTAAATAACAAGAAAGGAAAGCTAACTTCGGGCGGAGCCGAAGTTGATATACCCTTGCAGAATACTCTGTAAATTATATTCTCCAAAATTATTCATATGATGCATTCTTAATACTCATAAAAAATCCCAACTTCCTAACTTTAAAAACACCAAAGTTATGGCATTTCCAATCGTTCAGTTATATGGCAGCTATAGGATATAGTCGGCCGATCCTTATGAAATTTGGTAGGTCGGATTAATTGGCCAAAAATAAAACCCATAGGAAATCCCAACTTTCTTACTTTACAAACACCAAAGTAATGGCATTTCCGATCAATCAGTTATATGGCAGCTATAGGATATAGTCGGCCGATCCTTATGAAATTTGGTAGGTCGGATTGATTGGCCAAATATAAAACCCATAGAAAATCCCAACTTTCTAACTTTACAAACACCAAAGTAATGGCATTTCCGATCAATCAGTTATATGGCAGCTATAGGATATAGTCGGCCGATCCTTATGAAATTTGGTAGGTCGGATTGATTGGCCAAATATAAAACCCATAGAAAATCCCAACTTTCTAACTTTACAAACACCAAAGTAATGGCATTTCCGATCAATCAGTTATATGGCAGCTATAGGATATAGTCGGCCGATCCCGGCCGTTCCGACTTATATACTGCGTGCAAAGGAAAGAAGGGTGTGTGCAAAGTTTCAACTCGATAGCTTTAAAACTGAGAGACTAGTTTGCGTAGAAACAGACAGACGGACAGACGGACAGACGGACAGACAGACGGACAGACGGACAGACGGACAGACGGACATGGCTATATCAACTCAGGAGGTGATCCTGATCAAGAATATATATACTTTATAGGGTCGGAGATGTCTCCTTCACTGCGTTGCACACTTTTGACCAAAATTATAATACCCTCTGCAAGGGTATAAAAAGCCAATAACTCCAGCTCACTCAGTGATTAAGAAAATTAATGACGACAAAAGAAAATTAACACCTCCACCTCCAAAGCAGTTTCCAAGAAGAAACAAAGTGTGCCCTAAGACGACTGCGCTGGGCGACTGGAAAGCCAAGGTGCGAAAGCACCTGCGGAAAAACCTGTGCGATGACCGGCACCGGTACCGCCTGAGCCCATAGGCCCAGGACATCAGCAGCTGAGACAACAAGTGTGAGGGGTAGGCCGCCCCTTACGCCAGCGAAGGAGCATCAGCGACCCTGGAGAATTGAACCGACAGCGCTTCCAAGAGTGCACATCTTAAATTTTTTTTATTATTTTATATGCATCTGCGATGCAAAAACTTATAATTAACAATAATTGTACAGACCAGGCAGAGAAAAAGGAGAGGAGGTCAGAAGAACTTCCAGAATTTAAAAATAAAAGAATTAAATAGGCAGCTATATGCTGAAAAATCTACCCCAGTATCCTGGGATGAAAATGTAGAAATTAAGAAAGAATTAGAGAACACGTATAGGGAATTAGATGCCTACAAAAATAAAAATGATATGAAGGAGGCTAGAAAACCTAAGTGCCCTGCAGATTGGAAAGGGCCTTTCGAAAATACAGCTTGGGAGTATACGTGCCATAAGAAAAATTAAAGGATATCAAAATAAAAAGAAAATATTTAAATAAGAATGAACATTTTTTGTTATGAAAAGTAACGCAATATCTAAAACAGATTTTGAAAGCGTTACAGAAATAATACCCAAAATGGGTTTAATTGATACTAAAACAGTGGACTCCACTGCTAATGTAATTAATAAAATCGAATCAAAAACTATTGAAACCGATTTAACAAACATATTATTATCAATAATTGTTTTTATAATGAGTGCATACATTTTGTATAAAGCCTATATGTACCACAATAAGTGTGTATCAAAAAGAGCTATAAATAGAAGCCAGGCCAACGATCTGGATAAGATTTAAATTTATAAAGCACAAACAATTATTATAAAAATATGTTCAAAATAAAAATTAAAGTCAAAAATTTGTAAATGTATGCAATGACATACCAAAATAAGAGAATTGAAATTTTGAAATAAAAATAAAAATAAAATATATTAACATACAAAATGAATACCACAGATTGCATAAGAATTACTCTATCCAATCAACCAAATTTTGAGAATAGGGTATTAGCCATACTAAGAAACAGAGGAGAGGCTCTTTCAATTTCAGATTTTGAAGACGAATATATGAATAGGTACGACCTAGCCTTTTCCCCCGCTTTTTCATTGCAGCGGTACGCAAAAAGCAATAGTACTGTCTACAGTAAGACACTGTAAAGTATTTTCTGAAGTAGACATACACCCAGTCCTAGGACATATAATTGTACTAAAAATTATGCACAGCTAATACAAAAAAAATAAGTCCTTAGTATGGAATGGGAGCAATTAACTCTCCACATACGAGAATTAAAGGACACATTTGACAAGTCTTACAAATGTATAAGCCAAAATAGGCCAATACATAAAGACACTATTAATAAACATGCAAAGATTCTTGTAGATTCTTTCAATACTGCAAGAACTTTAGTACATGAAAATAGGGCAGCGATAAATAAAACGAATTGGTCAAAATTATCTAAATTTTTGATCAAATTACGTTCAAATCTAATAACTGTCAAAGATAGGTATAATTTAAATATATCGATACCGACAATTTTAAATACACCTTTGACAATAGATCAAGACATAGAAGTAACAGAAAATGAAGATTCCGATTCGAGCGAAGGAATCGAAATAAAAGAAAAAGATCTACATGATCTAACAATTCCTGCAGTTATAACAGTAACAGAAGCAGAAGAAGAAGAATATATAGAATCAGATGTAAGCGTGCCAGACACAAAAGAAAACATAATGGCAGATCCAGCAGCCCAAAGGGCATATATAAAAGATATCTCGAATGCAATCCCGGAATTTAACGGGCAAAAGATACATCTTCAAAGATTCATAACAGCCTTGAAGTTGGTTAACTTAACTAAAGGCACATCGAAGATTTGGCTGTAGATGTCATTAAATCCAAAATAATAGGATATACACTATACAAAGTACAGAATGAAACAACAATAAATTCAATAATAAAGAAATTGCAAGACACTATAGTCGGTGAAACATCCGATGTAGTCAAAGCGAAAATGGCGAAAACAAGCCAAAAAGGCAAAACAGCTGAGAAATTTACATCAGAAATAGACAACTTACGAAAGCTCCTTGAAGCCTCGTACATTGACGAAGGCCTACCAGCCGAACACGCTGACAAATTCAGCACAAAAGAAGCCATTACCACAATGGTTAAAAATTGTGAGCATGGCCGCATAAAAACAATTTTAGAGGCAGGCAACTTCACATCTATGAATGAAGCCGTCTCTAAGTACATACAATGCAGTACTGAAATGACAGGCAATACAAATTCAATACTGTACACACAAAGAGGAAACAACTTTCGCGGTAACAACTTCAGAAATAATTACCGCGGTAGGGGCAATAACCGAGGTAATTATCAGAATAACGGATATTACCAATATAATGGCTATAACCAAAATAACGGTTATAACCAAAACTATAATAATCAGACCAACAACAATTATAGAGGTCGTGGTTATTATAGAGGAAACAACCGTGGTGGAAACACCAACAACGCAAATACGAACACCAACGGACAGAATAATAATAATGTCCGACAGGTACAAACCACGTCGGAAAACCAATAAAGACCCTTAAGATAAAAAACACAGTAAAGAATACGGTTCATACTATCAATCTTAATTTCAATCTTTTCGTTTCTCTCAAAAATGAATGCACAAATAAATTATATACATTACTAGTTGATACAGGTGCAGATATATCATTAATAAAAGAAACTTCGGACTCGTTTAACAATGTTGATTATAAAAATATTACCCAAATATCAGGTGTTGGTGAAGGAACAACCAACTCAAAGGGATTAGTATCAATAGAACTTCTTTCAAGCAACTATGCTATACCACATACTTTTCATTTAGTAACATCAAATTTTCCTATTACATGTGATGGAATCATAGGCATAGATTTTATGAAAAAATACAATTGTCAAATAGACTTAAAACCAGAAAACGATTGGCTCATACTGAGACCAGATAACCTCTATAATCCGATTAATATTCCGATAAATCATACACTCGAAAATAATTCGACAATTTTACCAGCTAGATCTGAAGTCGTCCGAAAAATAACTATAAATTCAGAAACCAGGTATATAGTAATACCAAACCAAGAAATCCAAAATGGAGTATTCATTGGCAATACCATTGCAGATTCTAAAAACACTTTTGTCCGAATTCTAAATACAACAAATAAAACAGCAATTCTTCAATTAAATACACTTAAAGTCGAACCATTGGATAATTACGATATAATTAAATCCAATAAAAATACAAATAAAGAAGAAATCTTAGAAAAACTTAACAAAAATTTCCCGCCTCAATTTAAAGAAATACTTAAAGAATTATGCACCAAATACACAGATATATTCGGAATAGAAACCGAACCGATATCAACTAATAATTTCTATAAACAAAAATTAAGAATGAAAGATGATGGACCAGTATACATAAAGAATTACAGAATCCCCCACAGTCAAAAAGAAGAAGTAGAAAAACAAGTAGAAAAACTAATTAAAGATAAAATAATAGAACCATCAGTTTCAGAATACAACAGTCCATTATTAATAGTCCCGAAAAAATCATTACCAAATTGCGATACAAAAAGATGGCGTTTAGTAATTGATTACCGCCAAATTAACAAAAAAATTTTATCAGATAAATTTCCACTACCAAGAATAGACGATATTCTTGACCAATTAGGTAGAGCTAAATACTTCTCATGTCTAGATCTAATGTCAGGATTTCATCAAATAGAACTCGAAGATACGTCTAGAAATATAGCGTCCTTTTCCACGAGCAATGGCTCCTATCGTTTTACACGATTACCTTATGGTTTAAAAATAGCGCCAAATTCTTTCCAAAGAATGATGACAATTGCATTTTCGAACCTTCTCAGGCATTCTTGTATATGGATGACCTAATTATCATCGGTTGTTCAGAAAAACACATGATTAAAAATCTTACAAACGTTTTTGATCTTTGTAGAAAAAACAATCTTAAACTGCACCCAGAGAAGTGCACATTTTTCAGACACGAAGTGACCTTTCTTGGACACAAGTGTACTGACAAAGGTATTTTACCAGATAGTAAAAAATACGAAGTAATAGAAAAATACCCAGTCCCAACGGACGCAGACAGCGCTAGAAGATTCGTTGCATTTTGCAATTACTACAGACGTTTTATTAAAAATTTTTCCGATTACTCACGTCACATAACTAGATTATGTAAAAAGAATGTTAAATTTGAATGGACAGATAAATGTCAAAACGCATTCGAATACCTAAAAACCCAATTGATGAAACCCACATTATTGCAATATCCCGATTTTAATAAAGAATTTTGCATAACAACAGATGCAAGCAAACAAGCATGTGGAGCTGTTCTTGCTCAAGATTACAATAACATTCAGCTACCAGTAGCCTATGCATCAAGATCGTTTACGAAAGGAGAAAGTAATAAAAATACAACGGAACAAGAGCTAGCATCTATCCACTGGGCAATAAACCATTTTCGACCATATATTTATGGAAAACATTTCACAGTCAAAACAGACCATAGGCCATTAACCTATCTATTTTCAATGACAAATCCAAGTTCGAAATTAACACGAATGAGATTAGACTTGGAAGAATATGATTTTACTGTGGAATATCTTAAGGGAAAAGACAACCATATAGCCGACGCGCTATCAAGAATAACAATAACGGATTTAAAAAATATCCAGACAAATAATAAAATTCTGAAAGTCACTACCAGAAATTAAAGTAAACAGAAAAATTCCTGCGCAGGAACAGAAAATGAAAAAATAGATTTGCCTAGGCATATTCTTAATAAAGCTTCTCAGCCCAACGTATACGAAGTCATTGTTAATGACGAGGTACGAAAAGTAGTGACCTTGCGAATAACTGATTCACTTTGCTTACTAAAGCATGGAAAAAAGGTTATAGCAAGAATTGATGTTAGCGATTTGTACACCAATGAAATTCTCGACTTAGGTCAGTTCTTTCAAAGGCTTGAAAAAGAAGCCGGTATACTTAATATCAGCCAACTCAAAGTGGCACCGAGCGAAAAGATCTTTGAAACCATTTCAATGGAATCTTTTAAAATTATGGGCAATAAAAAATTACAATCATTAAGAGTAGCGCTACTCAAGCCGGTGACCCAATTATCTAATAATGATAAAGAAAAAGAAGCATTACTGTTTACATTCCATGATGATCCAATACAAGGAGGTCATACAGGCATAGCTAGAACATTAGCAAAAATAAAAAGGCATTATTATTGGAAAAACATGACCAAAGATATAACAAAATATATAAGAAAATGTCCTAAATGCCAAAAAGCAAAGACAACAAAGACCCCATTAACTATCACCGAAACGCCACAAACGGCTTTCGACAGGGTATTTGTGGATACGATCGGTCCACTACCTAAATCTGAACAAGGAAATGAATACATAGTAACGCTAATTTGCGATTTAACTAAGTACCTTGTAGCCATACCAATCCAGAACAAAAGTGCAAAAACAGTAGCAAAAGCTATATTCGAAGATTTTATTCTGAAGTACGGTCCAATGAAGACGTTCATTACGGACATGGGAACAGAATACAAAAATTCGATAATTGAAGATTTATGCAAAAACTTAAATATCAAAAACATAACTTCAACAGCACATCATCACCAGACTGTAGGAACCGTGAAGCGAAGCCACAGAACATTTAATGAGTTCATCCGCTCATACATCTCAGTTGATAAAACCGATTGGGATGTATGGTTGCAATACTTCGTATATTGTTCCAACACAACACCCTCTATGGCACATGACTATTGTCCATATGAGTTAGTTTTTGGTAAAACTTCAAATTTACCTCAACAATTTAATAGCATAGATAAAATAAAACCTCTATATAATGTAGATGACTACGCTAAAGAATCTAAGTTTAGACTAGAACAAGCATTTAAGAGAGCTAGATTAATGTTAGAATCTCATAAAAAGAAACAAAAAATTAGATATGACAAAAATACCTTAGATTTGGATTTAAAAATAGGAGATCAAGTTTTATTGAAAAATGAAACAGGGCATAAGCTAGACTTTAAATATACTGGACCTTATAAGGTTGAAAGTATAAAAGAAAACGATAACATAGTAATTTCAAATAACAAAAATAAAAAACAAACAGTACATAAGGATAGGTTAAAAATTTTTATTTCATAATCACTTTAATTCTCTTATAATATATCACGTATGGCCATACATAAATTAAGAACCATAATTTAATGGAAATATAAGACAAAATTTAAAATAAAAAAAATATATATATATACTAAAATAAATAATACTTTCTGATTCGAAAAAAAAAACAATAATAAATTAAATAAATAACACAGCAAAAAAAAAAAATATATATATTGTGGTAGGACAACCACACACAACCACACACACACCCACACATCTACACTCTTTCTTAGAATCACTGTACTTAAACGGTAAAGTTAACTGTAAAAAGAACTGTAAACCGTAAATATAATATAGTCATCACTCTCTAGCATTTACTTTAACTTAAGATATAAAATGTATACACATATTCGTCCTGCTCTCACGAATGAGCGAGGAGAAGAGAGAACGTGGTCTGTGCGATTCACTCTGCGTTTAGCTGTGCAAGAAGCCGGTCATATAAAATAAAGAGAATAATCTAAAACTACAAGCTATTCGGAGTACAACTCATTCTATCACAATATCAGAAGTGGTTCTTACTCACAATGCCTGACACAGACTTAAATCAGTTCACGGTCGTTCAGTTGAAGACTTGGCTGAGTGCGCTCGGGCTACAAACCTCGGGCCCAAAAGCGGAATTGATGGCGCGTCTGCAGACCCTCTCACCGGAGATACGTGGTGATCCACCAAATAAGCCATCAATTCAGGGTGAGCAACCGCCAGAAGCCGAGACAGACGGAGCCGCATCTTTGCCGCTGGAACAACAATTGGTAAGCGCAGACGCATGGGAGGACTCTGATCCAGTGACGTCAGCAGTTGACGACATCCGCATGGAGCAGCTTTCTCTTGTGGACGTCGAAAGGGCCATGTTACAGAAAATTCGAGACGAGATCGAGGCAAATAAAACCGTGTTACAACGCATTCAATCGGAGATCGCTGACGTCACCAGGAACAAAACCAATCTTGCACAACAGATATACCATGACGTCATCGACAACAGCTTCGAGGAGTCCGGCAACCCTATCAATTGTGCTTACACCACCACCACTGTTAACGTTAACACCGAGGCTAACATCAACGGGGGCATCGATATCGATAAATCCAGTGCTGGAAGGGACATTGGAAACAGTGATGAACAACGTCAAGTCACAAACGTCAACAAACTGCTGGAATCTCCAACAACTTCGCTCACACTGGCAAAAGAAGTCACAATGGATTACGACGGCAATTTGTGCGCCCGTAACTGGGTAACACAACTACAAAATATAGCACAAGTGTACAAGTTGGACACCTTTGGTGTGCGAATGCTCCTTATTGCCAAACTCAAAGGAAAAGCTCAAATCTGGCTGCACGCAAACGCCACCCGGATTTTGGAGCCGACCGATCGCCTTTGTGAACAGCTGATCTTGACCTTTGGAGCCAAAATGACAAAAGGAGAGCTAAGAAGCGCGTTCCAAAGCCGTCAGTGGCGTGCCGGAGAAAAGTTCGCTTCATACTTCGATGAAAAAATCATGTTGGCGAATGACATTAACATCGACAAGGAAGAGCTTTTGGAAAACATCATCGAAGGGATTCCAGCCGCAGGACTGCGCGACCAAGCGCGCATACAGTGTTTCTCCGAGCCAATGCAAATGCTAAAAGCCTTTGCAGGAATTCGTTTGCCTGAACGTAGGTTGGAAGCCAAGTCTTCGCAGCGCTCATCGGAAAAGATTGCAGCCACCAAGGATTTTCGCTGCGTAAATTGTAATTCTAAGGGACACTACGCCATAGACTGCCGCAAACCGAAAAGGGAGCCCGGTTCCTGCTACGCTTGTGGGGCATTTGGACACTTTGTGGGACAATGCCCGGAGCGCAAGAGCGCAAATACAAATAATTACGTAAGATGCATAAAAATATTTTTTCACAACAGTTCTGAAACCCCATTCATTTCAGCATGCCTCATAGACACGGGTAGCCCTATATCATTCGCAAAAACCAGTATTATATCCTCTAAAATTAAAATGGAAATCGTTTCTGAAAACTACTTCGGGCTAAACAAAAGCCAACTGAAAATTTATGGAAGAATTTTGTGTTACATAATAAAAGAAAAATCAAAATGTTATTTTTACCTTTACATTGTGCCTACCGAGTCTATAAGCCATGAGGTTGTTCTTGGGAGGAATTTTATGGATGCTTGCAAATTAGAATTAGATTTAAGTGTTCTAAAAATGGTCACAATAGAGTCTGCGAATACTGAACATATTGTGAATGTGAATAATACCCTCAATCCTAATACCTGCAATTTAACACAAAATTTAAGTCTCAATCACGAACCGAAAAGTGCTATCGAAATTCCGAAGAATGCTATTGCAGTTAGTGAAACAGTTAGTCCTACAGTTAGTGAAACAGTTAGTCCTACAGTTAGTGAAACAGTTAGTCCTACAGTTAGTGAAAAAGTTAGTCCTACAGTTAGTGAAACAGTTAGTCCTAAAGTTAGTGAAACAGTTAGTCCTACAGTTAGTGAAACAGTTAGTCCTACAGTTAGTGAAACGGTTAATCCTACAGTTAGTGAAAAAGTTAGTCCTACAGTTAGTGAAACAGTTAGTCCTAAAGTTAGTGAAACAGTTAGTCCTACAGTTAGTGAAACGGTTAGTCCTACAGTTAGTGAAACAGTTAGTCCTACAGTCAGTGAAACAGTTAGTCCTACAGTTAGTATAACGGTTAGTCCTACAGTTAGCAGCACATTTAGTGAAACAGTTAGAGATACAGCTGAAACAGTAGGTAAGATAGTTTGTGATACAGGCAATAAAACTGGCAGCCCTATAGTTAGTGAATCAATTGGTCCAACGGTTTCTAACCTTGTTAATAATGGCGCTTTAGCAAACAACAAGAGCAAAAATGATATGACAATTGCAATACGGGAAATTTTGAACATAAACTATATTGACAACGAGAGAGCCGATTACTTATGTGGTACAAATGATAATCCAGCCTTGATACGACAATTGAAAGAGATAATTGAACACCATTACGTCAAGATAGATAAACCGAAAGAACCGTTGATCAAAAGTGAAATAAAACTCAATTTAGAGAATTCAAAACCCTTTAGCTGTGCCCCACGACGACTCGCTTATGCAGAAAAAGAAAAGTTGCAAAAATTATTGGATGATTATTTAGAAAACGGAATTATACAGCCAAGCCAATCGGAATACGCTTCGCCTATAGTATTAGTAAAGAAAAAGACTGGTGACATAAGACTTTGTATAGATTTTAGAAAGCTTAACAAGGTTTTAATTAAAGACAATTATCCAATACCACTAATCGATGACTTACTAGACAAATTAGTAAATAAGAAAGTATTTTCTAAACTTGATTTAAAAAACGGTTATTTTCACGTTTTCGTTAATAAGGAGTCAGTTAAGTACACTTCATTTGTGACACCGTTAGGTCAATTTGAATTTCTTAGAATGCCAATGGGTCTTAAAACTGCATCGGCAGTTTTTCAAAGATTCATAAATAAAATTTTCGACGATCTTATTAGAAACAATCAAGTGATTGTATACATGGACGACATAATGATAGCTAGCAAGGATTTTGATGAACATTTTCAGATTTTAAAAGAAGTATTCTTTAGACTTGCTAAAAATAAATTGGAACTACGAATGGATAAATGCGAGTTTCTCCAATCTAGTATTAAATATTTGGGTTTTATTATAAATGGCGAGGGCATTAGAGCAGACGACAAGGGAATAGAAGCAATCCAAAATTTTCCGATACCAGACAAAACGCAATCTGTTCAAAGTTTTCTTGGTCTATGCTCATATTTTCGCAGATTCATTAAAGATTTTTCGACTTTAGCTAAACCGTTATATGATCTGTTAAGAAAAGACGAGAAATTCCATTTTGGAGAAAAAGAAATGAGCTGTTTTGTAATGCTTAAACAGAAGTTAGTAGAAGCACCAGTACTAGCCATATACAACTACAAGGACGAGGTAGAACTACACTGCGACGCCAGCTCTCTTGGCTTTGGCGCCGTACTACTTCAAAAGAAAGAGGACGGTAAACTGCACCCAATTTTTTATTTTTCCAAGCGCACAACTGTTGCCGAATCGAAATATCATAGTTTTGAACTTGAGACAATGGCCATTATTCACGCATTGCGTAGATTCAGAATATATCTATTTGGTAGACATTTCAAGATCATTACCGATTGTAACTCTCTCACATTAACGCTTAACAAGATCGAACTTAACCCGCGTATAGCTAGGTGGGCATTAGAGCTACAAAATTACGACTACGATTTGATACATCGGGAAGGCAACAAAATGCAACACGTGGACGCTCTTAGCAGATGTACAAACATCTTAGTGGTAGAAACAAATTCATTTGAAGACAATCTGGTTATTTGCCAAGCCAAAGATCCAAAAATACAAGTGATAAAAAATCAGTTAGAGGAAAATGAACACAAATTATTCGAGATGAGAAACGGAATAATTTATAGAAAAAGCAACGATGGCAGGTTATTATTTTACGTACCTACAGACATGGAAGATCATATTCTTTTTAAGTACCACAATGAGATCGGTCACATAGGAAGAGACAAAATGTTAGATATAATTGGGAAAAGTTATTGGTTTCCAAATGCCAAAGATAAATGTCTAAGCCATATCAATAACTGCTTAAAATGTATAGCATTTTCCCCCAAAATAGGAAAAGAAGGATTCCTACATTCAATTCCAAAGGGCAGCAAACCCTTTGAACTTATCCACATTGATCATTATGGTCCAGTCGATTCGGGCAGGTCAAAGAAACACATATTTGTCGTCGTTGACGGGTTCACAAAGTTTGTACGTTTATATACAACAAAGACAACAAATACCCGGGAAGTTATCGTAGCCCTTAAGGATTATTTTAGAGCATATAGCAAGCCCAAATGCATAATATCAGATAGAGAAAGCTGTTTCACGTCTAATGAGTTTGACGATTTTATGGCAGAGGTCGATGTTAAGCATATAAAGATAGCGACGGGATCGCCACAAGCAAACGGCCAGGTCGAAAGAATCAACAGAAGCCTAGGACCAATGATAGCAAAACTGACAGAACCAGAGAAAGGTATATACTGGGACTTAGTAATAGATAAAGTAGAACATGTATTGAATAACACACAGCACCGCAGTATTAGACAATGCCCAAGCAAAATGTTATTTGGTTTAGAACAAAGAGGAAAAATAGTAGACGAGTTGAAAGAGAAATTAGAGGAATTGTACAGTGAACCGATAGACAGAGATTTGACAACCATTAGGATCGAAGCAGAAAAATGTCAAGAAAAAGCACAAGCCTACAACAAACTGCAATATGATAAGACAGCCAGAAAACCGTCGGAATATAGAAAAGGAGATTACGTAATGGTCAAGAATTTCGATAGCACAGCAGGTGTATCTAGAAAACTGATTCCAAAGAACAAAGGACCCTATGTAATTTCGAAAGTATTAAGAAACGACAGATTCTTGTTAAGGGATGTAGAAGGATTTCAGGTATCACGCAACCCTTACCAAGGGGTTTGGAGCATTAACAACATTAAGCATTGGATAAAAAAAAAAAAAATAAAAATGATAACAGTGCGTATTCGCATAAGAAAAAGTAAACCTATTGTGAAGTATATTTAAGCTAAAAATTCGAATAGTTTTAATCTAAAAAAAAAAAAAAAAAAAAAAAAAAAAAAACGGTATTATATTTATAACCTATAATTGTACAATTATAAAACTATTGTAAATTTTCACGGTGATCAGGAGATCATTCGGTCAGGATGGCCGAGTTGTGGTAGGACAACCACACACAACCACACACACACCCACACATCTACACTCTTTCTTAGAATCACTGTACTTAAACGGTAAAGTTAACTGTAAAAAGAACTGTAAACCGTAAATATAATATAGTCATCACTCTCTAGCATTTACTTTAACTTAAGATATAAAATGTATACACATATTCGTCCTGCTCTCACGAATGAGCGAGGAGAAGAGAGAACGTGGTCTGTGCGATTCACTCTGCGTTTAGCTGTGCAAGAAGCCGGTCATATAAAATAAAGAGAATAATCTAAAACTACAAGCTATTCGGTCCACTACCTAAATCTGAACAAGGAAATGAATACATAGTAACGCTAATTTGCGATTTAACTAAGTACCTTGTAGCCATACCAATCCAGAACAAAAGTGCAAAAACAGTAGCAAAAGCTATATTCGAAGATTTTATTCTGAAGTACGGTCCAATGAAGACGTTCATTACGGACATGGGAACAGAATACAAAAATTCGATAATTGAAGATTTATGCAAAAACTTAAATATCAAAAACATAACTTCAACAGCACATCATCACCAGACTGTAGGAACCGTGAAGCGAAGCCACAGAACATTTAATGAGTTCATCCGCTCATACATCTCAGTTGATAAAACCGATTGGGATGTATGGTTGCAATACTTCGTATATTGTTCCAACACAACACCCTCTATGGCACATGACTATTGTCCATATGAGTTAGTTTTTGGTAAAACTTCAAATTTACCTCAACAATTTAATAGCATAGATAAAATAAAACCTCTATATAATGTAGATGACTACGCTAAAGAATCTAAGTTTAGACTAGAACAAGCATTTAAGAGAGCTAGATTAATGTTAGAATCTCATAAAAAGAAACAAAAAATTAGATATGACAAAAATACCTTAGATTTGGATTTAAAAATAGGAGATCAAGTTTTATTGAAAAATGAAACAGGGCATAAGCTAGACTTTAAATATACTGGACCTTATAAGGTTGAAAGTATAAAAGAAAACGATAACATAGTAATTTCAAATAACAAAAATAAAAAACAAACAGTACATAAGGATAGGTTAAAAATTTTTATTTCATAATCACTTTAATTCTCTTATAATATATCACGTATGGCCATACATAAATTAAGAACCATAATTTAATGGAAATATAAGACAAAATTTAAAATAAAAAAAATATATATATATACTAAAATAAATAATACTTTCTGATTCGAAAAAAAAAACAATAATAAATTAAATAAATAACACAGCAAAAAAAAAAAATATATATATTTATATTATTATAAAACAAGATGTTCATTTATATTTTATATACATATAGTAAGAAAATAACTTCATAGAATTACGTTATTTTTCAAAAGGAGGGAGATGTAGTATGTATGTATCATTGTAGCGAGTACCCACTGTACCGACACCAACATTGTATTACAGTGTACTTAAACAAATACAAAAGCGCCGGCCGCTAAACTTTTGCGGCCAGCCGAAATATGAATGCGCCTCAGAGCCCAAGTTATGGGAAGTGCTAGTGTCAGCATATTCCCATGGCCTGAGTGCAGACACATACAAGGCATGCATGTACAACTTCCCTCGCGCTCTCAGTGCTACCAGCACAAATACAATTGCGAGCATATACTTCGATATATATGACGGCCGCTGCCAATGTTTGCAGGCAGCGCAGCCGCAAATAGCTAACTGAAATTCATTATCAATTTGACAATTCAATAATAAAGATCTGCCCATGGAAAAGTAAAATAAAGTGACTATTAATTATTATAAAAATATGATGGCAATATTATAACAGAAGATTAATTTTTTCCTCGGTGGGGGATGCTTTATTTCCGCTCACTTTATTATGAAAAACTAATTTTTTCTTCCTTTCCGTGATATTTCAAGACGCCTATATTTGTGTCAATTATGGCACCTATTTTTTTGAGTAGGTTAAATCCTACTAACAAATCGGCGTCTAACCCTTCAATTTCGTAAAATATTTGTTTTGTATTAAAAATAGTTATTACGTGGTAATGTTTTATTATTGAGTATCCATTTACAGTGGAGACTCTTTTGTATATGGGGAGTTTACTTTTGTTTGAATAGATTCCCTTTTTTATATAGCAGGATGTTGCTCCTGTGTCAATCAATATTTTTAATTTTTGCTTTGATTGCCTATCTATCCTCGTCAAGTAGGGTAACCCTACTTTTGTTCCTGGTCTAAAAAATGATTCTCTTCGATGTTGTTAATTCGCATTGTTTTATTTTGGGGCTGATTTATAGTGTTAGTTGGTTCGCGTTTTAGTGGTGGATGTGTTTGTTTTGGCTCGTTACTATTTTGTTGGTAATAGTTCGGACGGCTTGAATACGGTCGGTTGTAGTTTTTGTTGGAATTATAATAATTGTAATTCCCCTGTCTTTCATTATGTCCCTGCCAATTTTTAAAGGGTTTAATTTGATTTGATGGATCAACTTCCATTGGTTCTATGTTACGTTCTACTGCTTGTTTTTGGTGAAAATTGTTTTGATCATAATTTCTATTTTAATACCAATTATTTCCCGTTATAGGGTTGAAATTTTGCTTGGCCTGCACCTGGTTGAATCTTAGATAATTGTTTCCCAGTTTCTTGGTCTCATGCTGAAATCCATAGTATTTATTTGCGAACTGAGCTCGCAAGTTGTTCGACTCTAGTTCTTGTACCTTCGCTAAAGCGTTCGGTAAGTCTGGTTGGCTTAGAGAGAATAGAGTTTCGGAGATTGAACCATTCAGTCCAGAAATGAAAACTCTTAAGGCGTTGCCTCTTATTGTTCTTGTAGTCTCCCTGGTAATTTCGCTTTCTTTTCCATAGGTCATTATGGTTATGTTGATAAGCATTGTCATTTTCTTGTTTACCTCGTTATAAATGTCCGTAATTGTCATTTTACCCTGTCTCAAAATACTTAATGCTGACTCGAGGACGTGGATTGGTCTTCTATCATTGTAGATAAAATCCAGTCTCGAAAGTATGGCCTTGAAATTTAATACGGTACCATGGTTAGTTAGTTAAGGCGTCGTGCGCCGCTCCCATGAGTTTGTTCCGTAAAATGGTTAAGGGCAATAAAATACTGTTCACTATTAATTTTGTATAGGCTCATAGATGTTTCTGCGTCCTCCCTCCATCCGACATACTGGGATTGTTCTCCATAACATTTTGGCACAGCTTTTACTACTTCTAGGGTTGTATCGCATCTAACTGTGGGGTCAATTATTTGAAGCTTATAGTCTTCCACTATATTTGCATGCGAGTTTAACTTATTACTAAGCTCATTTATTTTTTCATTTAAACCTGTCAACTGTAAATTTACCACTCGGTTTATTAATTCCATTGTTAGATTTGATCCCAGACCACTGCTGGTAAGATTTTGACCTGTCCTACCGGTTGCCATATTCAAATTTAAATTTCCAAAGTTTTTTAATAAATTTTCCAGATTGTTTTTCGATTCACAGAGGTTCAATAAGTATTTAAGATTATCAACTATCGGCTAACTTTATATGATGTGGTTATATATGTAATAAAAAAAAATATAATTAATTTTCAATCCTCACGATTTGCTGCTTCCTGTTGATCGTCGTCAGGTTTTGATCCGTTGGTCGTGGTTGATTGTTGTTTTCTCCTGAGGTAAAAAATTAAAACTTTTCCGGTGTAGCTTTGTGGCGAGGGATTGCCCTTCAGCCCTTCCTTCCTATCAGTGAATATATTTTTTTAGCGTAGCTCTGTGGCGAGGGAATGCCCTCAGCCCTTCCTTCCTTCTTTTTGGGGTTTTTTTTTTTTTTGTGTGTTGGTTTATTTATTTTTATATATATTTTAATTTATGTGTTTTTTATTACATGTGTTTTTCCTTTTTTTGAGTTCTTTATTTTATTTATTGTGTTCTTGCTTTTTAGTGAATTTAAATTTCGGTACACCTTTTTGTCAACTTTTATTTTTTTAAATGGATTATTTTTTATTTATTATTTTCCACTTAAATGTTTTAACGATCACAATCACTTTGGGTTTGTGTCGGTTGCGGAAGGTTTGATTTTTCCACTAAATATTCGAGTTGTTTGACCGCGCGAGTTCCGTTTTTTTGTATTTTTAATTTGTTTTCATTAAAAAAAATTTAGAAACTTTTGAAGACGCGGCCCCACGTTGGGCGCCAATTAAATTTATTAGTTGATAATTTTAAAAAAAAATAATTTTTTATTTTTATTTTGATGTTCACCTTTTTTTTATAAATTAACTTTCACAAGTCACTTAACATTTAATTAGATTTACAATTTGATTTTCGCGACCGATCGAGTCGTCTCCAAAAAAGAACTGCCCTTGGTTTGATAAAATATTAATCATGAAACCTCGGCTTAAGAGAATCTTGCTCAGAAGAGATTAAAAGAGATTAGGCAAAGTTAAGAGAGTAGGACAATTGGCTGATGAAATAATTGAGAAGTAATTGAAATTCAATAAATTGATTATTTGACAAAAATTTGGTTAGCAACTGGCTCGGACAAGATCGGACCCTAAGTGGAAAATTTGGAAGCTTTGTTTATGACTGGGGTCATTTGTTTAAAGTAGGCCGGATGTGGTTCTCACAGGGCTCGGTTTGAGTGAGGGGAGATTCTGTTAACGAAGCTAGAATTTCCAGCGGTTGCTAAGATTGGAAAGGGTCATTTGTTTATAATAGCCCGAATGTGGCCGGTTTAAGTGAAAGGAGATTTTGCTAGCGAAGCTTAGATTTTTCAGCGGTTGCTACGATTGGAAATTTGTTTATGAAACTCATAAGCTATGAATATTCATGGGTTGGATAACATACACATGTTTTAGGACGAGTGTGAAAATTTCAGATCGCTAGCTTTTAAACTGAGGTCGCAAACGGTATTGAAACAGACGGACAGACGGACATGACTATATCGACTCCCCTATTGATCCTGATCAAGAATGTATATACTTTATAGGGTCGGAAACATCTCCTTCACTGCGTTACAAACTTCTGACCAAAATTATAATACCCTCTGCAAGGGTATAAAAAAGATTACCTATACGTAATCAATTTCATTTTTAAATAGCGGCTGTAGTATGTACTTGTCTGATTGGCAGCAACTTTTACCCCGAGTAAGGTATACATAAATAAATTAGATAAATTGCATAGTTTCATGCCAATAGCTTTTATACTGCAAAATTGTCATATACAAATAGGAAAAAAAGGGATATTTTTCCTACGGAAGCTATAAGATATAGACGTCCGATCGGCAAGCGCTTTTACCCTGAGCAAGTAAGCGTAAATAAATAAGACTTGGAAAAATTTGTGACAATAGCTTATACACTGCGCGAAATATTCTAAAAAACATCAAATTTGGACCGATTTTACCATTTTGTTCCTATGGGAGCTATAGGATATTGACGTCCGATCGCCACGCGCTTTTACCCTGATCAAGGTATGCATAAAAATTACGATTTAGAAAGATTCATGTCAATAGCTTTTACACTGCGCGAAATATCATCAATTCTTGCAAGATATATCCGATTTTCATACTTGACCTGCGTACACATGTTTTAGGATGAGTGTGAAAGTTTCAGATCGCTTGCTTTTAAACTGAGCTCGCAAACGGTATTGAAACAGACGGACAGACGAACAGACGGACATGGTTATATCGAATCCTCTATTGATCCTGATCAAGAATATATATACTTTAAGGGGTCGGAAACGTCTCCTTCACTGCCTTACAAACTTCTGATCAAAATTATAATACCCTCTGCAAGGGTATAAAAAATTAGCAAAACATGTTGTATTAAAATTTGTTAAATAAACTAGAACTATTTATATTATTTTGAAAGAAATTTAAAACTAAGAAGTGAAAAGAGAAATCGAATCAAAAAGAAGGATTCATTAAAAAGTTTTAAAGATAATATAATTACAATAATTTTCTGGTTAAGAAATAAGAAGAAACCTTTTATAACCCTTTTGCCTGTAGATCCATAATACATTCCGATACTCGATCCACTTTTGGCAGCTGCCTTCGCCAGGGTTTATGCTCTTAAGAGCTCCTTTGGCTTTAACATTCCTCATCAGACATCGCAGCACGCAAAAGAAGAAGTACCGAAAATTATGCCAGACATTAATGAACGTTAAATTACCGCCGTTGCCGGCGCCGCAGCTCTTTATTATGTGACGATGTCGGCAGCCGCGGTGGTTTTTGAAGCCTCGCCCGTCTTTATCTCCAGCTCGGTCTCAGTCTCAGACTGTATCTATATCTTTGACCCACTTTGGGCAGTTGAAAAAATTCAATAACAGAAACGGAAAATTAATTGAAAACGGCACTGGAAAGCTAAAAATTAAACATTGATAAGACACCGAGAAAAGAAACAAACTGGGCGCGGAGTGGGGAAGTGGAAATTAAGGCAGCAGCACAACACGATTTCTACAGCTGCAAACGAAACTTATTTCGCTGCTGTTTTTTCGTTTTTTTTTTTTGGGATGCTCTTCGGCAGACACACGCACACACCTTGCACCCATTTCAATGCTATTTCCATTTACGTGGCCGGCAAAACGAAACGTGAGTGGAGCGCCAAGAAGAGCGTTGACAGCCCAAGAGTCCGAGATCGGATTGGATTTGGTCGTGGTCTCTGGCCTGCACAGAAAGTAATTTCGGAAATTCAAAAAATTGTTTTTGAAGATCGCAAATTGTTATTTTCAAAAATGGATTTTATTTCTATCCCCAGCCACATTTAATGTAGGATTTATATATTAAATAATTTATGAAATCATAGTTCACCAGAAGCTTGCTTCGTTAACTTATAAACTATGTGATTCGACTGGGCTGTAGGTATTTCTTTGGAAATACTGATACGAGTTACGTTTACTGAGTTACAATAAAAGATAAGAGATTGAGGTATAGCCGTGCAACAATGGTATTTAAACATTAATAATAGACAACTTAAATGATAAATTGCAAAGTTATTACATGAATTTAATCCAAGACTTGCCGGATATGAAAATCCTCTAAATTTTCTTGTGGAATAAGGCGCAATTTCTGCTCGTTGGCCAACTGCAGAACAGCATTAAAGGCCACTGCTGGTGACAGCGAATCGGCCATTTTGGGGGTCAGTAGCTTGGGCAGCTTAGTGTACACCTCCTGGAAACTCGCCACACCCTTTGAATAATGTTCGTCCTTTTTCCTTGGATGCGAAGGTATCGTCTCCTCAGGGACATCTGTTAGCAATTGTTTTTGTATAAGGGAATTGCAGGACTTTTTCAGACTCGACGCTGACGACGAACGGGCTGTGGTCCATCGAAGTCCGGCATGGGTTCATACTCGGCATTGATGTCGAAGACCATGGATATCTCATTTACGCACATATCGTCAGCATTATCTAGACCCTCATCATGCTGGTCGTCATCCAACGTGGGCTCTGCGGGCTTGTTGTTCGACGCCTTAGGATAAGGTGCACTTGTGATGATGTAGCTCGTGTGCAGCGGGCGCAGATTCAAACTTTCAGCATTGTTCAGAAGTTTGCCCATCCAGGTGCAGCTCACCAGCGACTCAGCTGGCCACTCTTCCATGTCTGCGTTGTGAGTGGTGTGATCCTGCATCTCCTCGGCGGACTCTTGACTGTCCCAGAATCTGTTGGTTGTGCGCAAACGCAGCTCGGAATCTAAACTGGGCAGAATATTGTGCATCAGGCGATTTGATGCGTTGATTGAGCCTACTGTAGTGTTTAGTTTGCCAAACACAGGATCCTGCAGCGGTGCCGTATCCAGGCGGCTGTTCAGCGTGTCCTTGTTTTTGGTCACGGTGGACACATTCTTCTTTTGCCTCTTTGGCTTATCATCATCCTCGGCAGCGTTTAATTGCTTATCCGTGAGGGTGCGGGCACTTAAGCCAGCTAAAATGCGCATGGCATCCAGGTAGATGGAGTCCACCCGCAGTCCGTAAACCTTGGAACAGGCCTCCATCGAAGAACCCGCCATCTTGAAATTGCCCATCCGCTTGTGATGGTGCAACAGCAGTTGTCCTTGGTCAGCTTATTGCCATAATAGATCTCCATGCAATTGCGTATGGTCTCGTTTGTCCTCGATGGACTTCTGGGTACTTTGGCGCGACTGGTGGAGTAGCGTGCGCCGGCGGGCATCCCGCCTTTCCGCCTCGTCGTCGTTCTGCGGGGTCATCGTACAGGAGACACGGAAACGCCGGAGCGGAGTCTCCAAACGCGGCTGGGTCATCTTTCCGGATAAATGTGAGGAAACAGGAAATCCGGAACTGCTAGCCAAGGGAAATAAGGTTGCCGGTTGTTTCTAGGCCACCCTGATCAACATAAAAAGGCACAGGTTTCTTTTAACAGGCACCGAAATTCCCAATTTTTCAATTTTCAACAAACGTATTCTTAAATATTCCCGCGTATTTGAGTAACTCATATTTATTCGAGCTTTGAAACCATTTAAATCATTATTATATGAATAAAATAATTTGTTTAATAGTTGTTTTAATGTTTATTTTCTGATTTCCAATACAATTTAATAAAGTCTAATAAAATACTACAAATTCAAACAGCAATAGCAGATTTTTCTCTGTGTGAATTTGTGTTTTGGGTTTCTTGCTAAGGTCTAGAGGGTAAAACCACTAACCATACAACATATAGACTGGTCATTTCATACAACGAAAATGGTCACAAAATTTTCAAATCGGGAGGTCCCAAAGCTGGTAGCGGCAGGCCCAGGACACTTCGTGTGCCTTCGGGTTTTTTTCGCTCTCGTTCTAATTCTCATTTTGACGCTCGCGCGAGTTACCATACCGGTACCATCGACTACGCCACCGCCTAAACCTCCCCGTGCTACCCTCTTTGAACTGGACAGCGACCGGCAGCTAGCCGTTCGTTGTCCCACATAAGAAATGCAACATCAGCACAAGGCAGGATGTTGCTAAACGACACCCACTCAGCAGAGCTCTAGAAAATACCTTGTTAGCATTTACTTACACACACATACATAATTGTAAAACACATAATAAAAAAATGATTTGAATCTCAAGCCACAATAAAATTATTCCGTTTGGAACAACCAAAGCGAACACATCAACTGTTATTTAAATCTTATCTGAATATTGGATGACTACCACCACCACTAACAATTACATACTATAACTGGCGCAGCCGGACCTATCAGCCGGAAGGAGAAAAAGGACACACCATACCCGGAGAACTGAGAAGGACCGAAATGATGAAAACGATTATTTTTATAATTTATATGCAACAGTAAGTTAAAATAGTGATGTGATGGAAGTGAGGTGTGTGGTGTAAATAAAAACAAGAAAGGGTGCACATACATAATAACGATACAATTGAAAGGCATAAAATGAAACAAAAACAAAGAAAATTGGCAAGAATAAATTTAATTAAATAATGTGTTGACTGTGAATCTCGTTGCAACGCAACCTGGCGACCTGCAACGTCATCGAACCATATAGTTCGACGGAGTGAGTTGCGAGTATGAAGTTCGAAGGTTCGATGTTGGACGCGAACATCAAACATGCAGCTTGGGGAAGGAAACCCAGGTCGCTGGTTGGATACTCTGCCGGTCAATAAATGAAAAAAAAAAAAAAAGATTAAAAGAAAATATCTATTGCAAGTGACTGTCCGCTCGTGGCTGGAATAAATGCATCAGCACGACGCAAGAAAAATAAAAGAAAGTGTAGAAAAAAAAAAAAAAAAAAACATTTTATTAGTTGTTGCCATTAGTACCACTGCATCGCGCAAGGGTAATCGATGGACAACATCACAGAAAAGTAAACAAACAGGGAAATCCCAAAGACCACTGCATCGTGCAAGGGTATTTGGTGAATCTCAAGGTTAAATAAAAAAGGGAATAAATCAAAACACAAACAAGAAGAAATTGTTGCCATATCGGAAACCACTGCATCGCGCAAGAGTGACGGTTAAGCAATAATATTAGAAAAAAATATATATAAAAATAATATATGTATATGTTAAAAAAAAAAATATAAGGGAACCCGATACCACTGCATCGCGCAAGGGTATAAAAGGGTATATAAAAAAAAAAGTAACAAAAAAAAAACAAATACACACTTCCAACACAATACATTCTCAAAAAGAAAAAAATTTTTTTATAAAACAAATTGAACAAATGATAATAACAAAATTTTACAGATAAAAGACACCGACACACACCTCACTTCTAAGGAAAAGGAATTATAAAGACTTATCAGGAAAAAGCTAAGGAAAACAATATATACAATATATACATACAAATATACATAAGTATAAATATACAATATACACATAAAATAAGCGTAGGCAACAAAGAAAAAAAATATATATATAATTTAAAGAGTAAACAAAAGAGAATTGTAAATGTCAAAAATCAGCAAAGTTAAAGAGTCACTTAGGCCTCTGACTAGAAGTAAAGTTATCAAAAAGGCTACAGTTTGCCAACGATAGTGGAACAATTAAATTTTGAGCCCTCAACTTCTAGAGCAGTACAGAACAGGGAAGCTGATACAATGGCGCATGAGGAAAATTTAGGAATGCAACAGGCAACGTTTGAAATGTTAGGCACAGTAAAAATTTCCGATGTGATCCGGTCAATGCATGTTTATATGGGAGAAAAAGAAAGGTTAAACGAGTTTATGTTAAACGCAGAAGAGATCCTTTTAATGATTAGAGGAATGGATCAAACACCTATGGGACTAATGATCCTTAGGCAAATAAGGAATAAAATCCAAGGAAAAGCCGATGACATTTTAGTAAAATCAAATTGGGATTAAATTGGGATGAAATTAAAAGAATTTTGATAGCCAAGAGGTCAGAACCCGATTTACTGAGGGAATTAAACCAGTTGGAAAATAAAAGATTAACAGTAGAATTATTTTACTCTGAGGTATCTGATGTGCATAAGGCATTGTGTAATGTTATAGTCAGGACAGATACAAACCCCATCGCAATTCAGGCAAAGAAGAAATTATATGAGGAAACGTGTCTGGAGGCGTTTGCAACAGGTCTAAAAGGCAATTTAGGTAGTGCCGTCAGGGGAAGAGTTCCGAAGACGCTTTTGGAAGCATACGAGATAGCGATTAAAGAGAGAGACATTTATTACCGGTCTAAAGAAGTACCCAGGAACAATAATTTCAGTACTGCAGGGGGATATAACAGGCAGAACTTTGGTTATAATAGAAACAGAGGGTACAATAATAACTTTAACAGAGATAATGGAGGATATAGGCAACAAGGAGGAAAATAATAGGAACCTCAGGTGGAATAGGGAAGAAAACAGGAATAGAGGATATGACGATCAGTCGACCTCTAATTCTTCAGGGTATAATAGAAGGGCAATTATGCCAAAACAAGAAATTGCAGAATATTCATCAACTGGACCTAGAAGTGCCAAACGATGGCAGTCAGGGCAATTAAATACAGTAGAGAGAGAAGAGGAACAAGAGTTGAATAACATTGATGACGAAGGAAATTTTCGTCAAAATGCCTCCAAAAACAAACAGGGTATATAAGGAAGGATACCCATCAGGCGACATTACCATACGTGGTAGTTAAAGGAAAGAACGAAAAAGAACTCAAATTATTAATAGACTCGGGAGCTACGAATTCATATTTAAATCCTGCAATAGTTAGTAAAGATCAACAGCAAAAATTGGAAGAAAACTTTGTTATCAAAACACCAATAGGAAGCCATAAAATAAACAGTTATGTAAAAGATATTGAGCTGCAGGAAATCGCAAAAGGGGAATCGTTTGATTTCTTTTTATTTCATTTTCATTCCTGGTTTGATGGATTATTGGGAATGGACATATTAATTAAGTTAGGTGCAAGTTTAGATTTAGAAAATCTCGTATTAAGAACTAAGACAGGGACAGTTAAAGTCCATTTGAAGCCCAATAGGGCCACTGACATACATTTCCTGGAGGAGGCGACTAAAACAATTGTCACCTTACCAGTTTCAATAAACAATGGTTCAATTTTGATGCAAACACCACTAGTGGAAGAAGGGTTAGAAATAACTGGCGGAATTTATTATGCAAGGAAGGGACAGGCCGAGCTGGAAGTTGTTAATTTCACAGGGAAAGAAAAGAAATTATACCTGGAAAAGCCTTTGGCTGTAACTGCATATGATTCCAAAGATTATGTAGAAATCGAAATGCTAAGACCATTTAAACAGGAGTATGTAAGCAGGGAAATGAACACAATGGAATTAGCCGGGGGTGATGCAAGGCACGCAAAATTGGATATGTCGCATCTAAATACAGAAGAGGCGGCAAGCCTTAAAAAACTGTATTCGGAATTTCCAAGTATTTTTCACACAAAGGGAAATCAGTTGACATTTACCAATGCGGTAACTCACTCAATTCCAACAACGGATGATATTCCTATCTATAAAAAGCCATACAGATATGGATTTAAACAAAGGGAAGAAATGAAGAATCAGATACAGGAGTTGTTAAAACAGGAAGTTATTAGGCACAGTCACTCACCTTGGAGTGCACCAGTTTGGCTAGTACCAAAGAAGATGGACCTATCAGGAAAACAAAAGTGGAGATTGGTGGTCGATTTTAGGAAATTGAATGAGAAGACAGTGAAGGATAGGTATCCGATGCCAGTAATTGGCGAAGTACTTGATAAACTGGGAAAGGCCATGTATTTCTCGGTATTAGATTTGGCTAGCGGGTACCATCAGATTGAGATGGAAAAACAGGACATTCCAAAAACAGCATTTACAACAGATAACGGGCATTTTGAATATGTAAGGATGCCATTTGGACTGACAAATGCTCCGGCGACGTTTCAAAGAGTGATGAATAACCTGATGGGAGAGTTGGTAGGCAAGATTTGTCTGGTCTACATGGATGATATAATTGTGTATTCCCCGTCCTTACAAAGTCACATGCAAGACTTAAGGACAGTTTTTAAAAGAATAAATGGAGCAAATTTTAAACTTCAAACAGATAAGTCAGAATTTTTAAAGAAGGAGATAGAGTATTTAGGGCATGTGGTGACACAAGAAGGAGTCAGACCAAACCCAAAGAAGATTGAGGCCATAAAGCTTTTTCCTTTGCCCAAAACACCAAAGGAAATAAAGTCATTTCTTGGACTCATTGGGTATTACAGAAAATTCATAAAAGATTTTGCAAGAATAACCAAACCATTAACTAAGAGACTAAAAGGGAAACAACAAATAATCATAGATGAGGAATATACAAAAACCTTTGAATATTGCAAGACGTTGTTATGCAATGACCCATTGTTGAGATATCCAGATTTTTACTAAGCCTTTTATTTTGAGTAGTAGCATTCATGTGGCAGAAAAGCCACTGAATTTGAGGTTGGACCGACACCAGGCAGAACAGTGGTGACACCTTTTAGGAACAAGATAAGAAGGACAATAACAGAAAAGGAGTTCACAAAAGAGGAAATTGCAAAAATTCTTAGGGAAGTGCTTAAACCGTACAGGATGTGTGCGATATACACGTCAGATGAAGTTTTAAAAAGGTAGAAGAAGCGTTTCAGAATTATTTTTGCAGGAGCAAACTGTATAAAGCAGTACGATGTCTTACCTTCATGCGGGAAATAACAGATATTAGTGAACAAAGAAAAGAAATAGAAAGGTATCATACCTCAGGTAATCATAGGGGAATAGATGAAACGTTTTGGAAGATGAGACGTGACATTTATTTTCCATTTATGAAAAACCGAGTAACACAGGTCATTAATGCGTGTGAAACTTGCCAGACATTGAAATATGATCGGCAACCGCAAAAGGTGGTATTTCAAAATACAGAAACCCCGTGCAAGCCACTTGACATCGTTCATACGGATTTATACACAATCAACAAAAACTACGTAATAACAATAATAGACAAGTTTTCAAGGTTTGCCGTGGGGTACACCATACCGGCAAGAGTATGTTTAAATATTGTTAAATCAATGAAGAAGTTCATAAGTCAGTACGGTGTTCCTAAAAAGATCATATGTGGCCAAGGCGCAGAGTATACCTCGGCATTATTTAAGGATTTCTGTAGGCAGTACGGAATGAATTGCATGTGACGTCGTTTCAACAATCGTCCAGCAATTCAACCGGTTGAAAGGCTTCAATTCACACTGACAGAAATTTATAGAATAATTATGAAAACAAGGAAGGACTTAAAACTAGAAAAATGAGCATGAGGAAATTTTAGATGAAGTTTTCCTAACGTATAATAACTCAATACACTCCAGTACGAGGTTGAAGCCGTTGGAATTGTTCGCGGGGAGAACACACCGTTTTGAACGGGAAATCAATTTTGATACGGAGCATGAGTACTTAAGGAGTTAAATGCTTATCAGGAGGAAATGTATAGAGGAGGTTAAGGACAAGTTGAAAAAAGAAAAACAGGAAAGGACCGAAAACTCAATGAGGGAAGAGAAGAACCCATGGAGTGGAAAAAAGGGGATGTAGTTCATAGGAAGGAGAATAGAAAGAAATAAGCTAACACCTAGGTTTTACGGAACACCAGTAGATGACGATAATGGGGTTACATTCGTTACAAAAAGGAAACAAAAGATACATAAATCAAAAATTAAAAAAGAATTAAACAAAATGAAAACTAATCAATCACGGTTACAGGTGCATATTGGTCCATGGACAGACAATGGACGTGCAAACACTAAAACGAGAAGAAGCGATCGTAAAAATGGAACTGGGAAAAGCAAGAGTAATGGTCGGAGCGAAGACGTTCGACCATATAATAAACTTTAAAGACTACGAAGGTAATATTGCACAGATTGAAAACGCGTTGTTAGACATAGAGAATGTTAGATTCTCAGGTGAGGCAGTCCAGGTGGTCAAGGAAAAATTGTACCAGGTAAAGGAGAAGCTAGAAATACTTAGACCAAGGAGTAGGGTCAAAAGAGGAATTTTTAATGGGTTAGGAAGCATGATAAAAATAGTTTCGGGAAATATGGACGCGTACGATGAGGAGAAAATAGGAAATAGATTAAAAGAATTAAGAAACGAAACAAGGTTTCTTACACAAGAAGCGGACGAGCAAAGAACCTTTTATCAGGAAACCTTGAGTAGGTTTACGAAAATTACTAAGCATAAATAAGGAGCAAGAAGATATAAATTTGTTTATAAAAAATTATAAGAATAACGTATTTAAGGAACTAACACAAGAGCACAATGAAATACATATGCTCCAGCATTTGAATAGGTAAGTAAGTTACAGTATTGATTTGTTAGCAGTGCACTTGAACAATATTGCGGAGAGCATATTATTAGCAAAACTTCGCATTGTGCCTAAATTCATTTTAGCAGAGACAGAATTAGATAGAATTATACAGTTTGTCGAGAGTCAAGGGCTCAAAATTGTTTCAAATGAACAAGTATATGAACTAATAAATATACAGGCACAAATAAATGAAACAGACATAATATTTAGGGTAAGAGCTCCAATTTTTGAGCCAAATGTCTATCAATTATATCATGTTATACCAATTCCAATTAATGGGACACATTTATTAGTAATACCAAATTATGTAGCAATTAATAAGTATAAAATAAGCCTTTTTAACAACCAATGTTCAAAAGTTCATGAAACTTTTATTTGCGAGAGTGAAGAGTTGGGTGTTGAGATAAAAGGAAAGGAGTGCTTGAGGAAGATTTTAACGAACAAACCACCAATATGCGATTCAGTAAATCTAGAGGGGAGAGAAATGGTTTTGGCACCTGAGGATGGACACATATTCATTTTCAACGCCTTGAACTTACCTGTAAACAACACGTGTGGAGAAGATATTACAGTATCGGGGGCAGTAGCAATCAAATATGCAAACTGTTCGATCGAAATAAATGGCATAAAGTATGATGGCCAAGTTATGGAACATAAAGAGGACCATATAGTACTTACCACTGCAATAAGTAAACAGATACTTATAAATAACACCAAGCAGGAGTTAAACCTAGAAGTTTTACATCTCGAAGATATGAGAAACCTCAAAAAAGTAGTGTACATAGGAAAAGTACAGGAAACACATTTTTCTGTAATATACGGTATGTTGGTGCTTCTAACGATAACAGTACTGGTAATATGGAGAATTAGAAAAACAAAAACAATCTTCACCCCCAATGCTTCTCTGCAATGTCGCAGGATGTTGCTAAACGACACCACTCAGCAGAGCTCTAGAAAATACCTTGTTAGCATTTACTTACACACACATACATAATTGTAAAACATATAAAATTCTTTGGCGGAGGTTTGATTTGAATCTCAAGCCACAATAAAATTATTCCGTTTGGAACAACCAAAGCGAACACATCAACTGTTATTTAAATCTTATCTGAATATTGGATGACTACCACCACCACTAACAATTACATACTATAACTCGCGCTAATTACTCCAGTTCGGTCGTTCAGTCGCAGAGACGCGCATTTTGAAAAAGGTTGTCCTGCGCTTGAATTGGGCTTGGTATGTATGCGTGTTCATGCATTCTCATACAGGGGTGAATGTGTGCGATCATTTCATTTCGATGCAGCAAGAATATTATATGTATGTATATTTATCGGTAACTAATCCGAGCGGCGACTTTCAAGAATAAGCATACATAAAAATATATACAACTTGATCATTAAATAACAACATTAAACAAAATTACCCTCCGAATCAAAATAAAACAAGAAAGGAAAGCTAACTTCGGGAGGAGCCGAAGTTGATATACCCTTGCAGAATATTCTGTAAATATAATTAACAAATTATTCATATGATGCATTTCTAATACTCATAAAAAGTCCCAACTTCCTAACTTTAAAAACACCAAAGTTATGGCATTTCCAATCGTTCAGTTAATCCCTTAACAAACACCAAGTTATGGCATTTAAAATCGTTCAGTTTATGGGCAGCTATTGGATATAGTCGGGCCGATCCTCATGAAATTTGGTTAGATCGGATTGATTGGCCAAATATAAAACCCATAGAAAATCCCAACTTCCTAACTTAAACAAACACCAAAGTTATGACATTTCCGATCAAATCAGTTATATGGCAGCTATAGGATCTAGTCGGCCGATCCCGTCCGTTCCGACATATATACTGCGTGCAAAGGAAAAAAGGGTGAGTGCAAAGTTTCAATTCGATAGCTTAAAACTGAGAGACTTGTTTGCGTAGAAACAGACAGACGGACAGACGGACATGCTTATATCAACTCAGGAGGGTGATCCTGATCAAGAATATATGTACTTTATAGGGTCGGAGCTGTCTCCTTCACTGCGTTTGCAAACTTTTGAAAAGCTCATAAAAATATAATTCAAATTTTGAACAAAAGAAAGAGAGAAAGTCGCAAATCCTAGAGCTCCTCGGAATTTCGGCTAAAACACAAGAAATACGCATAATAAACCATCAAATTTTTAACAACAACCGCGTAAGCCTGCGCGATACACCGATTCAGTGCACATAAAACAATTGTACTTCAAATAAACAATTAACATACATTTTCTAGAGGCAAAAAAGTGCAGTGAAATAAATTGCAACACTCACTCAAACGAACCACATACAAACAGAAGAAATAACCGTAATACAGTCAAACGCATAGAAACAGAATAAACCACTCAGAAAACAAACAAAAAATCACTCACTCTCACGAATAAACACATAACAAAATAAAAACCACAACATGTCGGTGAATAAGCGTGTGCGGGTTGCAACAAAGCCCTGATCAGAGGGCGACCCGCTTGTCTGATGCAACATCCGTCAAGATGCTCCAACTGATGGATGCCAGATTTGATGAGCAGAAGAAAATCTTGGGCCAGGAGTTTCGAGAGAGTGAGGCACGTTTCCTCAGCTCTCTCCAGGAGAAGTTCCAGGCGATGCCCGAAGAGATTCATACTCTCACTCAACGTGTGAGCCAGCTGGAGAATGAGGTAAAGGTGGTAGCTGAGCTGAAGCAGCAGGTCCACGACTTGACCGGCAAATTAGCGGCACCAAACACTGCTGGAGGTTTGGTTGATCACCTGAAGCAACAGGTTGGAGACTTGGATGCCAGACTGGCAGCCAAATGTGTAGCAGAGGAAGACGCAGCGGTCTCATGTACCTTGCGCTGGCATGGGGTACCGCAAGCGGAGGGAGAAAATCTTAAAACGCTTTTCAACCGGCTCTGTTTTTCACTCCATTTAACTCCGCCTCCACTGGTGAGATCTATCTACAGAGTGCGGCCCCGACAAACTGGCCAAACACTTGTAGACCCGATTATCCATATAAAGATGGATCACGTGCGTGAAAAAGCGGCGTTACTACGAGCAATAGGGGCATACCGGCGAACTACAAAAACACAACTGAGCTTACAGCTAATTGGTCTGGAGTCGCCAGCACTGATCTACATAAATGAACAGCTGACAAAGCATAATTACGAGGTCTTCAAGAGAGAACAATGCATCTCAAAAAGCACAAGCGCCTCACAGCTGTCTTTACTCGCCGTGGAGATGTCTTTGTAAAGATGATCGACGGAGTGGAAGCTCACTAGGTGCGGAGCTTGCACGAGCTTTCTGAGCTGACCAACAATGTGGGAGGCCCGTCGAGAAATAGTTCATTTCGAGATTAGTTTTAAACGCAGATCCATAGTTTTAGTATTTGTTAGATTAAAAATTATTGTAGGTCGCTTTGATTACTTAATGTTCTCCGTGATGTTTTATCAATTCAATTTTTCATATCTAGTGCGTGAGCAGCTAATAATTTTATTTAAATTTTGGAAATGGAAGACCTAAATGAAGGAAATAGCCATACCCTATTGCGCATACTCACAAAGCAGAGAGTTGGGCTTAAAGTTTGTCACATTAATGCTCAAAGTTTGCCGTGAAAAGTCGATGAGTTTAAATATTTATTTATAAATTCTGGTCTAGATATTATATGTGTCTCTGAAACATGGCTTGGCGTTAATGTTTGTGATGTTATAATTTCGTGTGATGGCTATAATGTTTACTGAGCGGACCGTGTCTGTCATGGAGGTGGTGTAGCAATTTATGTTAGTACAAAATTAGTGTCCAAGTTTATATGTAAACATCCCGATAGCAGCCCAATAGAATACTTATTCCTTGAAATTAAAAATCAGTCATCACAAAAAAAATGCTGCTGGGTTGCAAATACCGCCCACGTAGTAGCATTAACTATGACGATATTTTAAATAAGCTATCAGACATCACAATAAATTACGAAGATATACTTTTAGCGGGTGATCTCAACAGCAACATACTTCGGGAAGAGGACCTTAAAATTAACATGGAATCACTAGGCTTGATCTTGTAAACTCCACTTACCCGACTCATTTCAGCAGAACATGCAGCTTACTGTTAGATGTTTTTTTGTTAGTGATGTTGAAAAAATATGACCAACTCATTGTGCCGTCGTTTTCAAAACATGACCTTATATACTTGACCTATAATTTTGACCTTCAGTATAATGACGAAAAAATAGTATTTAGGGATTTTAATAATATAGACTATTACCTTCTTAATACCGAACTCGAAAAATGCAATTGGAATGACATTTACTATGACCAACTCATTGTGCCGTCGTTTTCAAAACATGACCTTATATACTTGACCTATAATTTTGACCTTCAGTATAATGACGAAAAAATAGTATTTAGGGATTTTAATAATATAGACTATTACCTTCTTAATACCGAACTCGAAAAATGCAATTGGAATGACATTTACTGTCTTCCAGATGTAGACGAACAACTCAGTTTGCTTCAACGTAATATTAGTTACTTGTACAATTGTTTCGTTCCAATCAAAAGTAAACCATTAAACATTTTATTAAACCGTGGTTTAATAATGAAATTAAGTCAGCAATACAAAAGCGAAACTTTGCATATCAAAAGTGGAAAAGGTATAAGACTCCGCCACATTATGCCCAATTTAAATCATTGAGACACACAGTCACTAAACTTATTGACACCGCAAAGTCAAAATTCTATTTTCGAAAATTCAAAAACTCAACATCGTCTAGACAAACCTGGAAAGAAATCAAGTCACTAGGGATAGGAAAACAAAAATCAACGCCGGGACAGGATG